>CM050427.1:27816425-27965354 GCA_027564155.1 Gymnocypris eckloni scoliostomus | reverse complement strand
TAGTTACATGGATAATGCAGTACTAATTGACATTGCATTTATTACAGTATAAAAACTAGTCTGCCTTATTCTGTGATAAAAATGAGAGGTAAAACAGTGTTTGTAGTATACAGCCAAATAATACAATTGTTATTAGGAAATTATTATAGAACTCAAATTATTGGTTATTGTCCCCTCACTTCTGAAATGATGGCTACGCCCCTGCATTACGTCATGCTTCATGATTAAACATGACATCTGATGTGTTGTACGTGTGTATATACTCTCAAATACAGCAACTTCATTGGCTGCTGTGCATGTTTTTGTGTTAACAGATAAACAGTGCATGTTTACACGCTCAAATTTCACAAGTTCCGTTTAAAGACTTTTGGCCCCTTTGGCTGTTGGTGCTCAATAACTGATGTGATGATAGATATAGCTGACTTTTTTTTTTTTTAAATGACATGGTTAGATTTACAGACAATATAACAAATTAAGTTTGGTGTTAGATATAATCACTATTTATAATAAATCCATCATATACAAAAATAAAAATAATGTATCATATAATAAAAAAGTCATATTATATTATTACGGGATCTCCTTTAAATGAAAATAAGCATGTTTAATGACAGTAGATTTATTTAACAAAAATAGAAAATACTAACTTTGCTGAAGTGATTGCGGAAGATATTATGCAATCAATATGGGTGCCTTTTTTAAACAAAACATGCCTCTCTCTATTCATTCTCTCACAAAATCTGTCGCTCCATCAATGTTTCATAATAACACATGTATTATTTTGCCCTCAATGTGTGTCTTTAGCCCTACTTCCTTAAATTACAGCCAAAGCAAACATATTAATAAAGAATATGGAATTCAAAATAATAATCAATATTTCCCCAGCAGGAAAATCTTTCTAAATCTTTCATAACACATTAGACACGGACCCCGTTCTGCTCTGTTCTCCATTAGCAGGGAAAAAGACTGTAAATCAGGGAGGAATTTTGATAATGAGACACTTCCTTGTCTTCAGGAAGAAGGCAGAGAAGGAGCGAGTGAGAGGTCCATAAATCAGGCTTAGGGTGGCTGTTCACATGCCTGTGCTGAATTTAAGGAGCGAGAGAGGGAGAACGAGTGGCCCTGCGGGTCCTTCAGTAAATGACCTTTTCCTCCAGGACCAATATGAGCAATATGAGAGAGGGGCGCGAGGAAGTGCCTTGAGAAGACTTGACATTTCTGTTGAAATGTGATATAGCACCAAACTGTAATTTATTCAACAATCAGTTCATAATGCTTGTCAAAGGTAAACAAATGCATTTATCAAAATTTTAAATAAAAAGCATTCATATGTATTCATTGTCCTTGTGAAAGATAATTTGTCTTACAAGTCTCGGCGTTATTGCCAAATCCCATCATAGTTTCCCTATGGATTCAGCCCCATCCATTTTTTCTTCCCAACTTTATGAGTTTTCCAGCAGCCTCGGCCACAGAGGATCTCCCAGCATCTCGCGTCAGCATTCAGAGAGCGTTTGCAGAGCTGTTTGCAATGAAATCCAAAATGTTTTGGTTTGATCAGTCAGACTATAGCCTCTGACATTTGTTCAAACATCATTTGAGATGTGCTTCCAATCACTTGGCATCTTGTTATCTTCATATCCATTTGATCTGAAGCTGTTTAAAAGCAGGCACTGCCACTTGATGCACAAGTAATGCAAATAATGTACTGTTTATTGGTCTTTGTGCTGTGGTTTTTAGATGACAGGTGTAATTATACTGTAATTATAAAAACTGCATGCGGGTGGACCTGATAAAATAATATATGATCTGGAAAAGATGGTTGGTGATTTACAGGTCATTTATTGTCAAAATCGTGAGAGTAAACATAGCAGTTTTGACATTTTGAAAAGTGTTTAATTTAGTAAAACTGCATTTTTTTTAACACTAATAATACTTTCATTAAGGAGCAGTTGAAATGGCATTATGTTTTCACTGTCCTTTCATGAAAAGACATTAAAATGTTCAAAAAGTAAAATGAATAAATAAGTTCAAAACGTAGCCATGAAAAATTATTTTCAATCATGTCTCTCCTTTCATCATGCAGTCCAGATAAGTAGTCATAGCTTTGATTAAAGATTGTATCAACTGTCTTGTATGTTGTTTCCATTACTGCTTATTTATGGGATTTATAGATCATAGTCTTGATAATAGTTGCAGTTTAATTAAATAGTGCTGGGCAACGATTTATCATGATTAATCGCATCCAAAATAATAAAAATGTGTAAATGTGTGTACTGTGCATATTGATTATGTATATATATATATAAATGCAAGCACATGCATGTTAAGAAACATAAGTTATGTTTATGTTTTAAATGTATATATTTATAATATAAATTATATGAATATAAATATATACATGAAAATGTATGTAAATATTTTCTAAATGTATATAGTATGTGTGTGTCTTTATATATATTGTACATAATAAATATGTACAGTACACACACACACACATATATTATATAAACCAAAACTTTTATTTTGGATGCGATTAATCGTTACCCAGCACTACGAAACACTATGAAATATCTGTCACTTTAAAAATGTAGACATTAAAAAAAACATTGCCATATGCTTTTCAAAAGTTTAGGGTCAGTGAGATTTTTCTGTAAGAAATGAATACTTTTATTCAACAAGGATGTAGTGAACTACAAAAAGTGACAGTAAAGACCTTTGCATTGCAGGGTTATTCTAGTAAAATTGAGATACTAGTGAAGTTTGTATTCATATTTTATAAAATAGTTTCATTTTTCTGTTTTCATTTTCATTTTAGTTAAGGCTTTAGTCATTTTGTTTTGTTTAAAATGAGAAATGTTTTTTTGCCTTTTATTTTATTTCAATTAGCAAACAATTGTTTTATATAATAATAATAATAAATATAGCTGCGAGCAGCAATAATCGGGGTTCTTGCTTTGAAGGCATCAGGGTGTGCTTTTATGGTGTAGGCCAACCTTGATTCATAGCTGACAGTGAAACACATCGAAAATGGACAACAGGCTCACAGAAACACACACACACACACATGTTCAACTGTTTATTGATAATTATTGATCTAGAGAGTCTAGAGAATAGTACTACATTGATTTGAGATCATTTCACCTTAAAAATACTGTGTTTTGAGGCCTTTTTCTCTGTTATAGCGCCACCTATGGTCCGATCTCCATGAAACTTTGCATGCTTGTTAAGAGTCATCTGAAACATGTTTTCACCCAGTTTCGTAAAGTTTTGGATTTTCGTTCAGGTTTTATAGGACTTTGGTTATATGTGGCCATGCCCCATTTTTAAATGAGCTAATTAAAGCTAACCAAAGGACAAAATTCCACTTTTTTTCGATAATTATTGATCTAGAGAGTCCAGAGATTATTACTGCAGTGGTTTGATTGAGATTTAGAAAAAAAACAGAGACTAGTTTGCAAAAGTAGGTTTTTGACATATTTGTGAATATTTAATGAACGATTTGATTGACAGCATTAATCCTAGAGGCAAAGTTGCTCAGAATAAGGAGACCTATTAAATAATATAAAGAAGTAGTGTTGTATGTGAATTATGAACATGCTCAACAATGTGAGGTCATTTTCTATACAAATATAGTGTTTTTGAGAGCTATTTTTACTGTTATAGCGCCACCTATGGTCCGATCTCCATGAAACTTTGCATGGCTGTTAAGGTTAATGTGACACATGTTTTCACCAACTTTCATAAAGTTTCAGGTTTTGTTTAGGTTTTATAGGCCTTTGAGTTTATGTGGCCACGCTCACTTTTTTAAATGAGCCAATTATAGCTAACTAAAGGACAAAATTCCATTTTCATTCAATTATAGCTAACTAAAGGACAAAATTCCATTTTCATTTCAATTCCATTCGAATTTTTTTCGATAATTATTGATCTAGAGTGTCCATAGGTTATTACTGCAGTGGTTTCATCGAGATTGAGAAAAAAACCAGAGACTAGTTCGCAAAAGTAGGTTTTTGACATATTTCTGAATAACTAATGAACGATTTGATTAGCACTAATGGTTCAAGAGGCAAAGTTGCTCAATATGAGAAGAGCTATCAAATGATATGCATATTGTGTGGATAAGTTAAACGACACGTGATTACAGAGCCATACAATCTCGTTAGCGCCAACTAGTGGCCAATTTCTTTCAAAATTCTTACAGACCTTTAAGGTCATGAGTTGAACATGCCCACGAGTTTTGTTCTGATTGACCTCTATTAACCTTGTCTAATAGGTGTTTAAAAATTTCCTCATGTTCCCCTTTGGACAGATATACTGTATACAAAATTTAAAGTCGATCGGACTAACAGTTTACTCGTTACAGTTTTTCTAATCTTACAGCGCCACCAAGTGGCAAAGCTGCGCAATTTTTTATTTGACCAAAGAATTATCTCATAAACAAGTTCCCAGAGTTTGGTGAAGATATCTCATTCCGTTCAAGAGTTATAGCTATTTAAGTACAATTGGCCCCGCCTCTTTCGATTGTTTTTATGCCCCTTTGCAAACGTGAGTCGAAATTTAAACTTTTTTTCGATAATTATTGATATTCACTTGCCAGAGAACATTTCTGCAGTGGTTTGGTACCGATCGGGCAAAAAACCTAGGACTAGTTCGCAACTTTTGCGAAAATGGCGGAAAAACTATCTAGGCAGAAATGAAATCGGAGATAGCCATTTTGATTTGATTGGCCCAAGGATTCCAAAAATGTAAGGTTTTTGAGTTTTCGACTATCGGTTTACGAGCTATGGTCAAAAATGTCTGAAAATTTAGTGTTTTGCTCTGTAGCGCCCCCTATTAGCCGAGAGGGGCGAGCCTTTGGATTACTCGTTCCCGCCACGACTACTACAATCTGACCAGGTTTCAGCTCTCTCGCCCTTACGGTTTGGGCTGCACGTTCAGTTTTAGGGCGGAATAATAATAATAAAAAAAATCCTTACAATTACAATAGGGATTCTGCACTTCGTGCAAGAACCCCTAATAATTCAAATAAATGCTGTTCTTGTCAGGTATCGGGGGATGAAGGAGATTGCGAGGACCCAAACGCTGGAGGAAAATAGGCTTTAATCAATAATAACAAACAAAACAAACAAAAACCACCCCGTAGGGGAAAAACAGTTGAATGATTTAATAAAAATCAAAACTGAACATGAGACTATACAATGCTGTCCTGCATCAGAACATATTTTAAACCGTCCAAACTCTTGTATACTTGGCATTGACAGCTGCTGGACTTGAACAGTTTTGACTGTGCTAAGTTCTGCATTATGTTCTAAAATGTTTACTTCTGATAGAAGTAAATGTTCTATTCTGATAGCCGATAGAAACACGAACTGCGTGCAACAACAAAACACACGTGGACAAGGTGCGCGGTGCCGAGCGAACTCGAGACCGCGCACTCACACAATGACAGAAAATGGAGCGCGAGTGTCCGAACCCCGTCACGTGACCGAAACTCAAGACATGAGTGCCTGGATCCAAACACCACGCTCCAACATGAAACAAGGCAGACAGACGAGAGAGCGCGCGACTCGAGCTGTCGAGCACACTCGAAGCCGCGCGCTCACATGAAAACGCGGACATGATGGGAGTATCAGGGCTCTGTCACAAAACCATGAATAACACTAGACCGAAGTGACAGAACCCTGACAGTTCTTTTGAACTTTCTATTTGAACTTTCTATCAAAGAATCCTGAAAACATTTATAAACGTTTCCCAAAAAATATGAAGCAGCACAACTCAACTGTTTTCAACATTGATAATGACATGAAAAGTTTCTTAAGCAGCAAATCAGCATATTAGAATAATTTCTGAAGGGTTATGCATGACATGTATTAACAAGATTTTTTGCAATATTTGTATTTTTGATCAAACACTGCATTATTTGGGTTTACTTTTCAAAACTTTTTTAAATCACAAAAATATATAAACAGTAGTGTATCCAACCTAATAAACATAATAAATGTGATTCCTACAGAATCAATGCGGCATCAGTCTTAATTCGCCATATCTAGACGTGCACATAAAGTGCCTCTGAAAATATGCAATATACTGTATCTTGCATGTAAAAGACACATCATGCGCCTTGTCTTGATCATATTTTGTTGTGCTCATATTAATGCCTACCACAAATGCCACATATCCTTTTCTTTTACTTGCCATTCACTCTAACCAGTCATCATAAAAGTTTACTTTACATTCTCAAACACTAGATAGCAGTGTTGAGTGCTGTATGCGCCAGTTTAATTATTGCTTTTACATGCTCAGGCACTTAATTACAGCCCTGAAAGATATTGCTGATGTCTAAAATCCTTTATGGATCTCATCATCGCTGTATTTCCTGATAGAGGTTTCCTTTATGCTGTCAATGCGTTTCGAAATCGTAGAACCACCATTTAATTAATTGAGGCGAGCACTATAAAGCATCGCTCAAAATAGCACACCCTCCTCACAGCCCTTCTTCCTGCCAAACAACCTTTTCTAGCTGGGTCCTTTTTTCTGGCTTCCTTTATTTAAACGTGTTTCTTCTAAAATACATATATGTACATGATAAAGAAGAAAGCAAGATTGTGCGCAGTTTGAGACATGATTGAGATCTGAGATTAAGAGATAAATCACAGGAGACTCCATTTAATCTCATTCCTGTCTAGGAGAAACACCTTTTTGCTTTTGCTACGGATGTTGTTTATTAATTGATTTCTTAAAGGTTTGGTTTGATCTGCCGTTTCCTGTCTCATTGTTGTCTCAATGATGGGTCGGTCTCTTCTTGACCTCTTCGGTTCATTCGGTCATTGTATTTGTTTGTCTCAGACACACCACAGCCAGTCGTGCTTCACATTTGATTGTGTTTAACAGTCGCGAAGCTTCCAGTCTCACAGAAAATGTACTCCAGGTTGCTATGCCACATTTCCAGTGACCTCTGACCTGGGATCAGCGCTACACAATAGAGCTGGCAGGTGCGTGAAATCAACACCTGCATGATTTCACTACTACATAGAGATGAGCTGAGTAAAGTACAGCCATAACTTCGACAATTTAAGGTTGGTAGTTGCATTTTTGGTCATAATTTAGTTTGGGGGCCAGTTCTCACTATTAACTAATTGTTAACTACAACTTTTGCCTCAATAAACTCCTAATTCGCTGCTAATTAATAGTTAAGTAATTGTTAAGTTTAGGTGTGGGGTGGATCAAGGGATCTTGAATATGGTCATGCAGAATAAACCATTAAATATGTGCTTTGGAAGTAATAAACAGACAATATGCTAGTCATATGCATAATAATAAGCAACTAGCGAGAATTGGTATCCAACTAAAGTGTTACTGCATTTTTATTGTCATCAAGAGTCATTTCAGTTCATAAATCAAAAGTTAGAACCCTACTATATGCAGACAATCTGACATTCAAAATATTGAGCAAAACATGGTAAAAGTGAGTTAAGTACAGCTCATGACTGTATTCTGGGTGGTTGTAGGACCTAAAAAGGCCTGTATTTTAATTTTTTTTCGTTTTATCATCAAGCATAGTCAGATGGCTTCTAAAAGAAACAGTACAAGCTTAAAAGCAAAACAGTAAGTAAAACATGGTAAATGAGTTTATACTATAGCTCATAACTTACAAACTTAAACAAGTTTTTCCTTTGATTTTGATGCCGGCCAGTAAAAATCTCCCCAGGAACTCGCTAGTGTTTTGTGATTTCATCTACATTGTATTGGACTAGTTAAGTTGGTATTTTTGCTTGTTTTATTGTCATTAGGTAAAAATAATAAACCAGATTGCTTAAAAAGTTATCCGAACAAGACAAGACTCCTCAACAGGATACACAGTTTGAAACACGAATGGCAGGACAAGATACGGGGGTTTGGTTAAATCCCTAACTGTAAGTACCTTTAAAGCTACAAAAGAACGGATGCAAAATACTCAAATCTGCCCTCTTTGCGTTGGTTTTTGGATTGCGAGGTAAACCCTCCAAACATGACATATACACAAAGGGATTAGTCTTGTATGACCCGATTTACACTGCAGATGCACCAGCCCACTCTCCCTTTGTCTGGTTAGTGTTTTTGTTTGAGGGTGAAGCAGGGAGATCTTCAGGATGTGTACTTTGTGACAAAGGAAATGCTGAATATGCCCTATTTCTTCTCACCAAATATGCTATACTCCAAAAACACAATAATACGAGGCCAGGTTATAAGATCACACGGACGAAGATGGGCTCCAGGAACTACAGTGTTTTACCCAAGACATCAATCTAGCTCTGAATTCCATGATTATGTGAAATTAATTCAGTTTTAGCGGGCCGCGGAACAGATGGCTGTTTCATTCAGGACTCAGGCTGGTTTTGTTGCAAGGCAATCTTATCCCAAACCAAATCAGAGACCGTAAACTGTCACTTAGGGCCGTTGGAATCTCATTTCCCCCCACAACTCCAGCCATGAAATCGACGGCCTCTCCTTACACGGAGCTGCTGTTGCTGCCCCCTGTTAAGATCGCTATGCAAAACAACAAAGGCCTTCGGATTAATTGACATTTCAGGAAATTATACCGAACAAACCCCTTTTAAGATATGGCGAGACAGGGGAAGATATATTGCTCACTTTCTGTTCTGGACCTTTAAATCCTAATGCACAGTGTTAATAAATGTTATAATTTGAAAAGTTTTAAAAGAAAGTGCTTTGAAGACGTGACAGAGCTTAACTGATAGTCCTGTTGATACATTTAATTGTGAATTCTTTATTGCATATAAAAGTAAAAGAGAACTATGGTTTTGTTGCTCTTAGACATAAAGGTTCAATAAAGGAGTAGTTCACTGAACAAAAATAAATATCTGACATTTTTATTCCCTCATGTCATTCCGAACTAGTTTAATGTCATTCTGTGGAGCATTTTTAAAGAATTTTCACATTGTACTTCTATATATGACAGTAGTCTACGGGTATGTTTACACAATAAACTATAAATAGAAGATAACGATACTAATGTAAATTGTTAAAATGATCCCGTTCATGTGGATCTAAGAAAAGGACTAAAGCTTTATATTTAATGCCAGGCCAGTAGATGGCGATAACACTTTATAAAGAAACACTGCAGGCCTGCGCACATATGCATTATTGTAGACTAAAAATGTCACAGTTTTTCAAATTCGCATTTTCATAGTTTACAAAGAGACAATATCATTTTCAAAAACTTGCACTTTGAAATCTGCTTTTAAAAGTCTGCATTTTCAGGCAGCCAAATCTCCATTGTCATAACAGCCAAAATGCATATAAAGTTTTCAACTCTGTCAACAGCCCCCAAAATACTTGTTCAATATATTCTAAGTTACTGATCTGAATATGTAGAATAGAGATGGTTGTCTAAAAATTGTGAGCAAAACAGCTATTTGGAATTCTTGGACTTGGAATTCATTTTGTCTTCAATGGCGAAACAAAAGCTAAAAGCATGTACACTTAAAAATAAAGGTGCTTCACAATGCCATAGAATAATCTTTTTTTGTCTAAACGGTTCCATAAAGAACCTTTTACATCTGAAGAACCTTTCTGTTAAATAAAAGGTTCTTTGTGGTGAAAGAATGTAGGCCTACTTCAGATTATAAAAAGGTTAGAAAGAGATGGTTCTTTAAAGAACCTTTGACTCAAAAAGGGTTCTTCTATGGCTTCGCTGCATGTGAAGAATATTTTAAGCACCTTTATTTTTAAGAGTGTATTGGTATGGAATAACACAAGGGTGGGTAAATAATTACAGATAGGCCTACTTCATATTTAAGTGAACAAGCCTGTAAACAAAAAATATACTATATAAACAAATTCAGATTTAAATAAAAAGGCGTTATCTTTCTGTAAAAGCAGTTGTAGTTGCAATACTGTATGTTCACCTCAGTATTTACATTGTACTTCAAGGTACATCGAAGAATATAATGGCACATGTTTGATAAATGTGTTAATTCATGTTCGTATTAATGACTTGACTTTTTATTCATTTGACTATCTTAAAACTTTATTAAAATGGTTATGTACAACAGTAGCCTCCCTAATATACAAATAACAGTGTAACTCTCAGTATATTGTTTAGAGAGGTACAGCTTCTCTCACACACAGCTCGACTTCAGCTGCATTTCTCTGTGCTTCAGCTTGCTTTAGAAAAGGCGGGAGTTTACAGGAACAGCAGGCAGGCCGGCCACATCACGCGCGGAGCAACACATGAATGCATTGTATGTGCAAGAGACAGGGCAGATGAGCGAAATAGTGCTTAGGTTAATTAAAATCCTTCCTCTCTCGAATGTGTTAAAAATGCTCAGCGTTGCATAGAAAACGAGCCACGTAATGTTTTATGCAAAGCTACTCTCAAATATAGCGAGCAGACGTCGAGTAGTTTTACAGCATTAAAAACCCTCAGTGTCACACATATACACGCAAGTGAGCCGCGGAGGAATCCCGAAGGTTGTCAGTGCATGCTGCGGCTCTGAAAGCACACAGTAAATTGAAGCGAGGATCACAATGAAAACCCGGACTGGAGTCTCATGCGCTCAAATAAGAAAACCTCCAATAAAAACACGGAGGCTAGATTTTAATCCGGAATCAGCTACTTGGAGTACTTAAAGAGTGAAATAGAAGATATAAATAGTTGCTTTTTTTTATTTTACGGTCGAATGAAGACAAGTAAAGCGTCTTGAAACGCTCCCAGTCCGAGCTGAAGGCTGTAGTCTCTGGGGAACAGGATTCTCTCTGTACTCTGACCTCTAGATATATCGATAGCTCTGTATATGCCACTCCTGCATTAGACGAGTTTTGGAAGTTTTATAGTTGACATGTTTTAATTCCAAGATGTTTTGCATTGAATCTACTCATACAAAATGCACTAAAATTGGTTTGATGGTCAGATTCTTTTTTTTTAATAGTAAAATATAGGTTTTAATGAGACTTATTAAAGCTGATGTATGTGCATGGATTAATCTGATGAATTCTGTCCAAAAATAGTTTAATATATATTTTTATGTAAAGTTGCAAAGTTACTTCTACTGTTAGTAGAATGTCTAAAGTGGACCATCAAAATAAAGTGTTACCTAATATTTATTAAGTTTGGATTATCATATTCATTTCCTCACATTCCTTCTGTCATTTGACTCAAGTATTTAGGGATTCCCGGCCAAATCTTTCTGCTTCCTGTTGATTAGTTCCTGCTTTTCTGGCTCCAGGAGCATCTGCCAATAACATGGCTCTCTGGCACAGGAGGTCTGTGAGACGGGCTGCTGAGAAACGCCTGATCATGTGGAATGCGACAGGAATTCAATCAAACATTTGGGCGCCTCTGAGCACTGTGGCACCCTGCTTAGCCTCAGTGAGCAACCAGTCTTGGGCTGCAGGGTGATATGGAAGTGTATGAAATGACTGTACCCATATGTACAAGTCATTGGTGTTTGGTGATGAAATTTTGGCTCAAGGTCTGCATTTAAAGTCACATCAGAGGTGTTCAGCTGGGATCAGGACTTGACTTTCTGCAGACCAGTCAAGTTCTTCCACACTGACTGAATCATCATTTCTCTTTGATCCTTGTCTTATACACAGAGACACTGTCATGTTAGAATTGAAAAGGGTGCTGTCCAAACTATTGCTATTAAATTAGAAGCACATCCTACAATATCATTATATGCTTAAACATTAATATTTGTACTCATGGATATTACTAAAGTAGTCAAACCTGTCATTAAAAGGGGGTGACCCAATACTTGTGGCAATATAGTGTGTGTATATATATGTATATATATATATATGTGTGTGTTTTTACATATTTTACACTATAAAAACTGAACTGGTAATTTTTTGCTAGGACATTATCCAGTAAACCCTAAAAAACGCAATGAAGTGCAAAATTCAAAATAAAAATCTGAAAAGGTAAATAAATATGGAAAATTCCTTCATATTAATAGAGTACATTGTATTTTTACATTTTTTTTTTACATTGTATTATTATATATTTCCCTTCCATTATACAAAAAAAGAGTTATATATATATAACATAAGAAAATTAAGTAAATTGTAGGACATTTTGGGACAATTAAGCTTATTTTATTTTAAATCTCCCCTTATTTTTCAATTCCTCACAATTCTCTGTTTTCCCTTTATAAAAAATAAGAGTTATATTTATAGCATAAGAAAAGTGCATTTTAGGACATTTCAGGACAATTAACCTAGCTCACAAGTTATTCATTATTTTTGTTGCAAGACAAATATTATTTGATTGTGTTTTACAAAAGAAAATAAGTTTCACATAGCATTTGATGTGTTACTTTGTAATTATTTGTGAAATTTGATAATAATTTGTGAAAAGATGTCAAAACTGCAGCAAACAAACAAGCTCAAATCTAATAACTCGCCGTCCCATATCTGAATTTTCTTATCAAACTATGCATTTGCTGCACCGTAACACTCAAGGCCTGGACGCTTTTGTCTGCGCGATGGGCGGCTAAGAGAGAGGTCAACATCCTTATCCCTCACGCTGCATGTGTTTTGATTTTTCCTGCATTAGCATAAGCCACATCCATCCTGTTTTATCCTTAACACCCCCCACGTTCTCCCCTCCCTCCATTCTCTGTCCTTGGCCTCGTTCTGATTGTCACGTCTGGGTGTCACAAAGTGCTGTCACGGCGGCTGGGTCGCCCCTCCTCTGCTCGCCCAGCTGTCGCTGGTTACATAATAGCAAGGCCTTGTTGTGCTTGGTGTCTGGCTTTGTGCGCCTGTCACTGAGCATGATTGTGGGTGAGATTAAGCAGTGGGTGAGAAGATGCCACGAAGAGCTTTCTACCTGCTTCCCAGCGGTGGAAACACAGCCGGCGCATGCGAGCACAGATCTGAGGCCTGTGAAGGAAATTGGAAGCTCTTTTAGCGCTCACTCTCGCAACTGGGATTTTTATGTGATGTGTCGCTTGTTGTGCTTTCTGAACGTCTCGATTGCGTTAAAGGAGCAGAAAGCACACCATGAGCACCTTTTGATTGTTTTTGACCTTTGTTTCTGTTCGCTTTGGAAAATAATGCGATGCAAATACGTTGTTGCAAGGAGATGACTTGGATCTTTTTGTTGATGTTTTATTGTGGCGTTGAGTTTTTGGTCACATATTTACATCACAGCTGAATGTGCACGCAAAATACTGTTTCCTCAATACATTTAATTAAGTTAAGGAAAACATTTCCACTCAATTAATCCAACGAGACTAAAACAAGTTCAAAGAATGTTTAGTGCAACCAACTTCCATTTTTAAATTAAAAATTATTTTAAAATGATTTAAAATTATAAATCACCCAAAAATTGCATTCCTGTCATGACTTAAATAAAGATTCTGTTCTGATAACTACACATCATTGTTGTTGTGTACAACCACAAAACTCATAAACATCATAGAAATTATTCCTATCTCCAACATTTAAAATATTTATATATAATATAATTTGTATTAATATAAACATATACAAGGAAATATTTTCTATATATATATATATATATACCATATGTGTGTGTATTTATATGCATAGTATATATACACACACACATGTAAAAAAAAAATGTTTATTTTGGATGTGATTAATCGCGATTAGTCATTTGACCAGCACTAGTCCAAAGAAACACACAAATTAAGACTTAGGAGGATTGAAAATAGTTAAGTTGTGACAGAAATTTGTGTCGTCTTGCTTCAGCTCGTCTTTATTTAACATTTTAACATCATTCCTACGTAAATACAGACACATTCTTTAATTGTATATAGAGTCACTCTCAAACAAAAAACACAATGCAATGTTTTGGTGTTTCTCACAAATGTAATCGAGAAATATGAATGCCAACAGTTCAGTGGTATCATTTTATGAAGCTCATGTCAATACATATTAAGCTGCTAATTTTGACAAAGTTTCTGGTCAGTCAGGGTTTTCTCTCTGTAATAAAGTTTGGTTCACTTGGTTCTTTTCACACAACACCTTTAATTAGTAAACCCAAAAAAAGTTTGTATCGTTTTACACATTTTATAGGAATTAGATTGTAGGATGCGCTTGTCACTTGTGACAAGACTCTGTTATAGTACATAATGTCATTAATCAGACTAGTTGTTAATACAGTAGCATAATTAAAAGCACGAGACAGTCCATGGAGATCATGCAGCTTAATGAGCATAAATCACATGCATCTGATGTTTACAGTTTACTGACAATTGCCGAATGATTGTTCTAATGAAGCTTAGTCAGATAGGTATTCACACCTATGGGATTTTTTTTTTAGATTTGATACTAGAGTAAAGGTCAGTGTTTGAGGCGAATAGGGGACTAAATATGCATGTTCAATACAAAATTTCAATGGGGAGTTTCTCGCTAAGAAATTACATGCTTTACCCCTCGTCTCTTACCGAACAGCATCCGCGTCTGTCAGCTTTGCTCTGAATTTGAGACATTGCAACTGGCATGTTATTCAGTTACAGCGTTCCTTTTCTTATTTGCTATCTAGTGGACAATAAAAATGCATCCAGATGTTCTCAAACTGAATTTTTTTATAGTGCATTTTAGGTTTTATTCACGGCTGATGCATTTTTATTGAAAATGAAGATCCAATCAAAGCATTCGCTTCAACTTTTTAGCCATTTGGTTAAATTGGTGTTTATCGCTGTGGCAGATGGCAGCCCTTCTACTTCATATATCTAATTCAGAGATGTATGCGAGCTTCTTGTAAACCTGCTTTAATAACAAGGTTATTGAGCTTGAAACTATAAATAAGGGAGTGGAAGGGTGTGGGCATTGTCAATTTACAGCAAGTTTCCCTGATTTCCCCTGGGTGTGGGTTGTTAATTTAATGCAGGATGACATTGTGGACAGCAGGGAATCCTATAGGCCTTTTCAAATGCAGTCAAACACATTGGCTTTTGAAACGTGACCTATTTGTGTGCAGATTTCTCAGGGCCTTGTGATGTACGATATCTATCATATGCGATAATATCGTAATTGTTGTTGTAACAGTATGCGAGTTGACATTATCGAATATGTCACTCACTTTGCAGAAAAAAAAACACGTCTTGAAATTCTGAAAGCATTCGTGATGAAGCCTATTAGAATGCAGAATGTTCCTATAAATCCAATTATTAAAGCCAAAAATACCCCTGTATGGGTTTTTGTTTTTTACATGTATCTAGTTAAATACCACACTAGCAACGGTGCAGTTTTCCTAAATATTAGCACGGGAGGTGAGCGTGATCGCAAATGTGATATCAATTTTATACAACAGTTCAGCAAATAAGAAGTTAATATCGAGTGAGTTACATTTTGGACATAACATTGTCTGTTTCGTTTTCTGTTGGGGCAAAGCATTTGTGCGTCTCAAGAGCAACACTGTGGTGTTTTTTTTTTAACCAATCATTTGAGTCAATGATCAATTCATAAAGACAGTCACTTTCTTCGTTTCTAAACGAATCAGCCGTTTTGAAGGAATCGGTGAGTCAATGATTCAATGATTCATTCATAAAGACAGTTGCTGCATCCCAATGTGCCTACTTACACTACTCCCTTAAAGTATGAACTCTTTTGGTGAAGAATAAGTACACACTTTTGAGTGTGTAGTAGAAGAGTAGGCAAGCTTTGGGACATAATATCACGTCACACAACTGCGTCTTTAACAGAGGGCTCTGACTGTCAGTCCTCTGTCGTGTGTGTCATGTCATGTGTTCCCGCCTCTTGTGTCCATATTTGGTTTGTTTCCTGTCCTTGTTTAATGTGATTATTAGTGAAGTCTGTTCCAGCTGTTTTTGTCTCATTAACCTGTGTATTTAAGTTCCAGCCTGCTCAGTTTCGTGTGGTCTGGTCTATTCGTTACTCCCAGGTGTTCCTGTCTGTGTCAGCCTTGCCTTGTCCTGCCCAGCCTTGTTTGTCTACATTAAAGACTATTATTTGAGTTTACTGACGCATCTGTTACACGCAGGTGCAGCCTGTCTCTGTAAACTGGCCTGTCAATCATCTTGTCGCTGTTAACATCCTTCACATTTCATTTAATTTAACTTCCTACCATATCAGAGAGAAAAGAAGTAGCTCAATGACCTGCTAGTTGCGGGTCTTTCATGTGGAGAACTCTGCTCATATTTTCTGCATAATGATGCATTTAAAAGTTAACGGTCAAATGGATGTATATAACAGTTCATAGTAATCAATTAGAACTAACACAACATATTAAATGGTATAGTAACTACATAGCAACTCCCTAGCAACAGTAGTAAGTAACTAGAGGACATACAGCCTAGTAACAGCCATAACACCCTAGCAACCACCTATCAATGGCCTTGTATCTACTTAGAACACTCTAGCAACCCATAATTAGCACCATAAATAGTTACTAGCAACTCCCAAACACTCTGGCAACATCCTTAATCAACTAGAACACCTTAAATAATATTTAACTACTTACAACATCCTAGAACACAGAACACCGATAATAACCATATAATGGCCTAGTAACTTATACAACCTAATAGCAACAGTTTATTATTAAAATCCTAGAATCCTGGCACCACTATCTACTAATTACAAACATAAAAATTGCAACCACCTAGCAATGGTCTAGTTCTTATTGTTTTTTGTTAACCAAACAATTGATGGTAGCCATTGACATCCATAGTAACTCCCATGAATAAGGTAACTCAGAAACCTTTTCTATATAAGCCATAGCAACAGCCAAAATGCCTAATCAAACACACCTGATTTACCTCATGAGCTCATTAGAAGAAACTCCTGGACCTGAAATGTGTGTTTTAGATAAGGGAGACAGTGTTGGGGGGCACCCAGGACGAGGGTTGAGAAACACTGATCTGTAGTATATTTTCCCCAAATTTTTGAATAATTTTGGTAACCGATCAAGTGTTGGTAGCCATTGACATCCATAGTATATTTCTCTGCCCATTCTTGAATAATTTTGGTAACCAAGAGGTTTTGAGGTTTGAGGTTTGCGTTTGTACTTTTTCTATTTAATGGTGTTAAAGTTCTACAGCAAAGCGAAGATATATCAGATCACTATCTAGTCTTGTATAAACTCCATATAGCTAAAGCTGTAAATTCAACTCCTTCTTACAAATATGGTAGAACCATCATTTCTACCACAAAAGATACTTTTTCTATTTTGCACCCAAACTCTGGAACAATCTACTTAACACTGTAGGCAGACACACCTGTCAGTTTAAATCTAGATTAAAGACCCATCTCTTTAACCTGGCGTACTTAACACACACTAAAACACTTCTAATATTCAAGTTGAAGGATTGTTAGGCTGCATTAATTAGGTCAACCATAACCAGGAACACTTCCCATAAAACACGATGTACTTGTTACATCTACGCTAATATAAGTCTTTTTCTTTCTTATTCCGCCCGATCCAGTCCTTATCCAGCCCATATTGTCACTGCAGTCACCAGATCAAGTCCTATCCAGATCAGATGGTGGATCAGCACCTAGAGAGGACCTCTACAGCCTGAACGCCAGCAGACCAGGACACCTAGATGAGCCCCAGAGACAGATCCCCAGTGAGACCTCGTTACCTAGACAGACATCAAAAGACCACTGGAACCAGTTGAGCCTTACAATCTGACTTTGCTGCAGTTGGAACAAACTGCTGGCGTCTGGCCAGAGAACTGAGCCTGGTTTCTCCCGGCTCCATTCTGTAAACTGATGGAGTTTTGGTTCCTTGTTGCTGTCGCCTGGATTTTAGTTCGGGACACTTCATTTCCAGCAATATCACCTACTTGATTGCACAGATACTATTTAAACTGAACTGAGCTGGACGATAACATCACTGAATTCAATAATGAAATGCCTTTTACTGAAAAAAGCTTAATCTTATCATTTTAATTAGTGATACTATTTTCCTATTTTGATTTTCATAGTTGCTTGACACAATTTGTATTGTTAAAAGCGCTTATATAAATAAAGGTCACTTGACTACAAGTCATGTGCAGTTTGGGGAACGTTACTTTTAAAAGAGCATATATTCTAATCCCTGTAACTAATTCTTTACGAAAGTAATGTTACGGTATCAAGCATTCTATTTTTAAACATAAGCAGGGCTTGATTGTTTGTTTTAATACAAGAAGTTCTATTTATAGCAATTGCCCTTTCACGCTGTGTAATGAATAAACTATTGAAAGGAGGAGTAAATCACGAACAGCAGAATGCAGGAGAAGTTGTTCCTGCAATAAAAAACAATGAAGCAATTGTTAGTTTATCTAAAGCATTTTGCTCATCAAATGTCAGCGACATTGGTTTATAAAATGGATTAGATACATTTGTGTTTAACATATTTAATTATTGTTTGCATATTCTGAGTTTGCATTTCACTATTTGAATTCATATTGATGAATAAAATCTGTTTTTATGAGATAATGAATTAACACACATTCAAATTTAGTCTAGAACTAAAAAGATCTGTTTAATAATAAACTGCACTGTCAAAATGGAAGTAACCAGATATTTTCTTGTAATTAAAAAAAAGTAATGCTGATTTACTGTTACTTGAAAAAGTGAAAACTCATGATTTGTATTGCATTCAACACTGGTCATGTGTTTGAATTCTCAGAAAATGTGTAGGCACAGATTTCATGTGGGAAAACAAATAAGTGTGCTTAATTGTATTAACTGTGCACTTACTTCAAATTTCCTTTTTTAACAGAATAGTATTAAACAGATTAAGTGTACTTAGAGTTTTCTTTCATGATACAAATATAAAAAGTCGCTTTGTAATAATGTCGAATTAAAGGTTATTTTAAAGTACATTTTAAATCATTATTTCAATAATCTTTTATCATGTTTCAAAGACGTACACTTATTTGGATGTGTTGACTAAAGCACATTGATTAAACTGCAGTGTGATATTCAGTATTACATTTTATATATGTTAAATGTTCTAAATTTCAACTTAATTTTAAATGTGTAATTTTTGCCAAAAAAAATTGAAATACATGACACTGTTTTCAACAGAAATTACATTTTAGTTGAATCCACAGTCAACCTATACAGACCTGTACAGACCTCAAATGAGAGGGGAAGGTTTAGAAATATATGATTCCATCAGTTTATCCCAAATTGTAGAGGTACAGGCCGAGTAAAATATGATGTCTACTAGATGCATTTTTCTTTTCTTTTTTTTCTTTTGTTGTTCCATCCTGTGTTTTCCTCTCGCAGATCAAACTGTGCAGTTAATATATTCCTGTATTTGAATTTTTGGGTCACAGCACTGCTTCATGCCAAACAAGACAACGTAAAACCAGAACCTCATGAGCCCAGGAGCACAAAGGCACTTCTACACACCAACAGCCTCTTGAGGGACAATGAGCATATACTAAAAGCCAGCAGAAAGAGCAGCAAGAAAATGCACTGCACATCAAGCAGGGTGGATACAAAAGTGTGACTTTTGGCACAGAGCGGACAAATCCAAGAATACAACCACAAATAAATGAGTGGCATATTCTTGACATTATACTTAGTCTCTTCTGGTGTGTATGGCAAATAGTACAGTAAATAATTTTTGAAGAAGTTTTACGAGGGACATTTTAATATCACTAAAGTTAAATACATATTTTAAATTTAGCAGACACTTTTATCCAAAGCGACTTATAAAGTACATGTTCAGGCTATAATTTTTTTTTTTGTCACATGTGTTTAATCAAATATTGCTAAGAATGCTCTAACCACTGAGCCACAGGAACATATAATCAATCCATTTGACACAATGCTCTAGGTATCGTCTAGAAGACTTGAATAGTGCAGACTGCGGACTGTTATGGTGCCTTTCTATTGATCATATACAGTATTTGTCTTTTTGCAGGAGCTTGACATCATTTTAAGGAATAAAGCTCCAATTGTGGAAAAGAGAATACAAATTATTTTGAAGATGAAA
Source organism: Gymnocypris eckloni scoliostomus (assembly GCA_027564155.1). Lineage (NCBI taxonomy): Eukaryota > Metazoa > Chordata > Actinopteri > Cypriniformes > Cyprinidae > Gymnocypris > Gymnocypris eckloni. Next base: position 27,945,418 of record CM050427.1, on the reverse strand, counting down.
AATACAGTAAACAGTACTGTGAAATATATAATGTTATAATTTGAAATAGATGTTTTTTTATGTGAATATATAGTCAAATATAATTTATTTCTGTGATGCAAAGCTGAATTTTCAGCATCATTTCTCAAGTCTTCAGTGTCACATGATCTTCAGAAATCATACTAATATGAAGATTTGCTGCTCAAGAAACATTTCTGATTATTATCAATGTTGAAAACTGTTGTGCTGCTTCATATTTTTGTGGAAAATGTTGGGTAAGATTAAAAAATATAAATGTATGTTTTCTTCAACAATGTTGCATTAAATCATTTGATTAAATTGATTTAAGTGACAGTAAAGATATTTACACTTATTACAAAGTACTTATATTTCAAATAGATGCTGTTCTTTAACTGAGAACCATTATACTAATAATTAAACCAATATTAATAATTGATCACAAATAATAATTTATAATAATTAAGCAACAAATTAAGCAGCATTAGAATGATTTCTGAAGACTGCAGTAATGATGCTGAAAATGCAGCTTTAACCACAGAAATAAATTACCTTTTAAAATATCCTAAATAGAAAACCACTATTTTAAGTGTAATATTTCATAATGTTATTGTTTTACTGAATTTTTTATCAAATACATTCAATCTTCTTTCAAATAAATAAATAAAAAGCCTTAATTATTTCAAACGTTTAACCACCAGTGTGTATATAAAATAATGCATGTGAATTAATAAGCAAATTATATTTGTAGGCCTATTAGACCTATAATATAAATCACTTTCCTACGCACAGCACTCAAAGCAAAAGTCTTCAGATTTACAATGTTCTAGAGTAATATTAAGAATATTTTTTATAGATTTGAAACATTTTCTAAGACAGGTGAAATCACGGAAGAAAGCCTAGGCCTATATAGAGATATACATTAACTCTTATCTCATGTCTGCTGATAACTGCTATGTTATAGTCTTGTGACGAATAACGTAAACGGCATTAAAATCTGAGAAATTCGAAAAGGTTAGTAGTAGTTTGCATTCCTGAAAATTAATGTTTGTTGTTTCACTCCTTTTTTGTTTGTTTGTTTGTTTTTTATCGTAAACGGTTGGCAAATATTGCTGAATTTGAATTTGGTTGGCTATGACATTGACAAGCTGCGCTGCACTGGCATATGAATTAATTAGAATTAATGAAGTGGCCTCAGACAAACCATTCATCTGGTATGGAAGGATATAATGACATTTACTATAATCCATTTATATATATATATATATATATATATAAGGAGAGAGAGAGAGAGAGAAGAGAGAGAGAGAGAGGGTTGGCTTCCATGATGTTCACACAGTTATAGTTCACCCAAAAAGAAAAATTCTGTCATCATTTACTCAATGTTCCAACTGTATGAACTTTGTTCTGTTGACAAAAAAGATATTCTGGAATTAAACAGATGCAGGACACATTGATTCCATAGTATTTTTTGTCCTACTATAAGTCAATGTAAAACAGTCTGGTTACAAACTTTCTTCAAAATATCTTCATTACTTATCTATAAATAAGTAGATTTTTAAAAGTGCACTTTAGAATAATGTAAAGTTAAAAGGATAGTTCACCCCAAAATTAAAATGTTTTCATTAATTACTCACCCTCAAGTAGTTCTAAACCCGTAAGACCTTCAGAACACAAATTAATTATTATTTATTGCGATAGCTCTCTGACCCTCCATAGACAGAAAGTGTCCTTACACGTCCAGAAATATAGCAAGAAGATCTGTAAAATAATCCATGTGACATCATGGGTTCAACTGTAATTTTACGAAGCTACGAGAATACTTTTTATACCACAAATATCGCTTAATGCTTATTTAGTTTTGGTTTGAATTAAAACAGCATCTGTGGTACTGACACAGAACAGTATATGCTGTTTTAAGTGGATACTTAAAATGGTGCTATGATGGAGGAGACGAATTGTTGAAAAAGTTATTTTTATTCTTTTCACAAAAAGTATTCTCGCTGCATTTATGTCCTTGCTATACTGAGCCTTGATTGTGTTAATTATGTCATGGCGGTTGGAGAGCTTGAATGCATCAAAAATATCTTAATTTGTGTTCCGAAGATGAGTAAAGATCTTACTGGTTTATAACGACATGAGGGTGAGTATTTAATGACAACATTTTCATTTTGGGGTGGAGTAACCATTTAAGTTTTACTTGTTTTAATAATCTTTTGTCTTGCTTTAAAGAAATACACTTATTTTGATGTGTTGACTAACATACTAATCAAACCCTGTACACTATAGTTTTCAATTGAAAAAGGGCCGTTCATTTACACGACAGGGAGACTAAGAAATGTGAACTTCGACAATGGGTTTCGAAGTGCAAGTTTTTAAAACAATGTTGTTATTGTCTCCTTGAAAATGCAAATTTGTAAAAAAGGTGACGTCATGCGAATGTATATTATGTGTTCAGTAAGTTATGAAATGTTAGTTTCAGAATAGTTATGAATATGGTTGTGCCATCTACTGGCCTGGCATGAATAATAAAGTGTAGTAATATTTATGAATCGGTGTGAACAGGGATTGTTTTGACAATGCTGTAATTTGTATGCAAAAAAAATGCAAAGGGAAATGTTTTCATTGTTGTCAAGTAAATGTTCCCTGAAGCACATGTAAAGTATTTGATTACAATTTTAATTACATATATTATAATTGCTATTTTATAATTTTAGTGTTATTCAATATTACATTTAAAGTCAATGAATTTTAAAAGCGCTAAATTACAGCTTCATCATTACGAATGTGTTATTACAAATATATTTAAATACATGGCATATAAGATTCAATAGAAATGACATTACAGTATATTTTAGTGAATCATAAATGCTTGTCCGTACATTCAGCAGTAATCATTGCATTCAGTTCTTTTTGTCACCGGAAAGTACCATTTCCACTTGTTTTTTCTCATAATTTTTTTTTTCTTGGTATAAATTAATGTATGTACTTAGGTTGATTTAGTTATCAAATCAAATTTCTGCCTTAGCAGTTATAAAACCAGTTAATGTTTAGATGTTTACCTTTTTTCAGTGTACTGTCTGCATTACCACAAAAGGCGTTATAGCGGACTTTAGCGAAAACCGTCTTCTTCTGCTGTCAGTTTCTAGTTCAGGTCAATTACCGTCATGGTGCAGCAATTTCAAGAGATGCTGAGCAAAGTTAGTTATTTTTAGTTAAACTGTAAAACTGCTAGCTAACTAAACATTGACACACTGGTCTCGTTTAAAAGGCAAGACATTTGAAGTGAACTACGCCTTCATACTAAAAGTTTGTTACCACAGCAACGCATAAACACATGCAACTGAACAAGCATGTCTATGGCCCTACACTTGAGGTATTTTCGTCTTCGGTTGTTGCTGCTCTTCACTGGATCCATCCATCTTCTCAGACTGTCAGACTCAAGACTGATGCGAGTGGCACAAGGCATGAACACACTCATCCCATCTGTAGTCGATAGCATCCATTCCAGGGCCTGATCTCTTACTGGTCAGTTGAAGCATCCCCTGCTGAAAAAAAAACAATAGAACCCTGCCCAAAACACAATAGAAAATGCAATGGATTGAATGGTTATAATGGGAATTGTATTGGTTTTAATGGAAACTATAATGGTATCTACTGGTATGTGATGGATTATATTGGTGGGATGTTAAATCCTATTGGAACAATGCCTAAAACACACTACAAAAATGAATTTTGTAATGATTTTACTGGAAAAAGCTAATGGTTTATAATGGTATTTTAATGGAAACCATTGGAATTTCTGTGATGGTTTCTATTGGGCTTCTATTGTTTTGTTTTTTAGCAGGGTCTGTAAAGCTCAATTAACACTTATGTGGCCTTAAGATTACAGGATCATTAATCTCCTCAACAAGTGTCCATCTAAGGGATTTAATCATTAGGCACACAACAAACCAGCTTGTTATGGCTTGACATTTGTATTGTATAGATGCTGCTGTTTCAAAGCTTAGTATATGCAATAAAATAAAATAAAATAAAAACCCTCTTACAATTCAATAAAGTATGAGCTTTTTAACATGTTTTTCCTTTTGAGAATTAATAAGAGACACAAATGTTGACATAGAGTAAGAGTACAGAGCTGTAAAATGAATAGTAGCTCAAATAATTTGGTCTTGGAAGAATTAGGTAGTGTATATTTAGTAGTGAATATTTAGAAATGTTTGCATTCATACTGAGTTTCGATTGCAGATTTTGGTATCTTAGCAAGTGTGAGCACAGTTTGAGGCATTGTTGAGATCTCCTCTGAATTTCTACATCTCATAAATCTCAGAAACAGCAGGCTTAAGCCAGTGTCAGTTTGCTTGTTATCTTGTTGTCTATAAGAGAAACAATGATACATAAAAAGTGATTGCTGTGATTTCTCTCTCCTCTGGGAAATGAGTTGTAGAATCACATGGAGTTCAAAGCACAGGGGAAAAGAATTGAACAAACCAACGCCAGAACTGCCTGTTATTTCATAGCTGTTATTTTGCTCTCAGTGAAAGGACATTTCAGCACTTAAAGAGCGCATGCATTCTCGCTGCTTTGTAACATTACGGTTGAACCCCTGATGTCACATGGATTATTTTACAGATGTCTTTGCTACATTTCTGAGCCTTGATCATGTTAATTACATTGCTGTCTATTGCGGGTCGGAGAGCTCTCGGAATGCACGAGTCCTCCAGGCTAAAGAGGAAGGAGACCTTCAAGGTTCAAGGTTCAAGGTTCTTTATTATTCGTCACATACACAATCATACAGAGTATAATCAGTAGTGAAATGCAAGTAGAATTGAAGAAACAGCATAACATGAGGAAAGTGAGGAGAAAAAAAAATAACCCCCAGACTATGCTCCTTGGGGAGTACGGTGTGAGAACAGGAAAAACACCTCAGCAACACAAAAGCACATACACGACACACATAGCCACAGGGAAGTGAATCCGCCCAGCAAGCAGCCATCGTCCCGCCACTAATCCGGCGCTGGTCAGACCCGCTTGACAGGCTGGCGGTTCAAAGCGAACGGAGGCGAGTGGTCGGGGGAGGGGCAATGTCTGAATGTCTGTAGGGTGGGGGGAGGAAGCAAGAGCGTCTCACTGCATTGCTCTCCCGGGGTAGATTCCAGCAACAGCCTTGCCAAGGCCACTGTGTGGGGGAGCCAGAAAAAGATAAGATTGTTTTGTCTTTGGGGCGAGTAAACGCATTCCAATTTTGCAGGCTACTCTCTCTGTCCATTTTGTCCATTTTGGTCTCCAATATAATCAATTTTCCTTTGTAAAGCCGTGAGCTACTCCTTGATAGAATCCATATTGCGATTCATAGTCTCAGTCTCAATGCTGACCGCTCTTCCCACAGCTTCAATCAAGACGGGCAGTCTTGTGAGGCTTTGGACAGCTGTTCCCGTCTTCTGAATTTTTCGATAAACCAAGGGCAAAGCCTAATCCAATCAGCAAAATACCTGTTATCATGGTTCCGAATAGGTAGATATCTTCAATGTCCTCCACGGAAAGAGCCGCAAGACACACGATTCGCCACCTCTCCGCGGCCCATCGATAGCCCGCTGCGAACGCCCGTCAGTCAGGTTCCCGAACCCAAAGATGGTGTCAATTGCATTAAGAGACCAGTTGATCAAATCCATAATCTTTCAGTTTGGAGAGCAGTGCAGAGAGAGTCTCTCAATAAGAGACAAGGGAGCAAAGCAGGGAAGATAAGTGTGAGGACGGGGAGAGAAAAAAATGTGACCGCCTCCGTTGAGTGCAAAAGAGAATGGGGAAAAGAGAATGCTTCAAGTGTGTTATCAGCGTTCGGTTCAAAAGCCATCATCTCTGATGGTTTGGGGGTGCATAAGTGCATACGGTATGGGCAGCTTCCATGTTTTGGAAGGCAATATGAATGCAGAAAGGTATATAAAGGTTTTATAGTGTGAGATTACAAATTTTATTTAAATGTTTAATTTAGATTCTTATTATTCACTTCCTGACTAAGAAATTGTCAGGCAATTCAGGTGCTTGAGATCGCTTCCTGACCATTGAGCTTGAGACAGCTGTGCCTTTGTCTCTATGATAATGGTAAGTTCAATGAGTCAGACTACTGAGACTCTCAAGTTTTGTTCTGCAAATGGCTTTCTGGCCCAGACTTCCTGGCTCCCTGGCCCAGACGTGGAATCGAAGGATTGGATTAGTGTCTATCTTCGAGCCCCTGGCCCAGACGTGAATCGCTAGGTTGATTGGATTAGTGTCTATGCATTTGAAAAACTATTATGTTGATGAGATTAGAACCACGGGAAGTTTGGGTAACAAACCAACGCCTCCCTCAGTTGCATGCGTTGTTTGAATTTGTCTCCACCTAAAAGTCCTCCTCCAAAATGCCTATAAGATACCATGTAAAATTACTTAAGATTGAGATTTCGATGACTACAGATACCAACAGCTTGTGTTCTCAATAAAGAATCCTGCTGACGATCCAATCCGAAGTCTCCTGGTCTTCTTCTGAGTTTCCTACACTTTAGAAGAACCAAGTTCACAACAATAGCAACATAAAAAGAGCTCTTTTCCAAAAGCGATAAACGCCAAATGAGTTCGTCATGCCATTTTGCTGTGTACTGAACCTATTCACTGCTCCATCAATGTTTTATGCCAAATCGCTATATTTCCTTGTTTAAAATGTACCTCACTCTCCTGACCTCACAAAGAGGCCTAGCGACTGACGCTAAAAGCTGTAGCCTTGATGCTCCTTGTGAGCGCCCGTCCGGAAACCCGGGTTCGACACCGGTGTGATGGTGCGGACCGGGGTTTAACAATCATTGTTTAACATGTTCAGACTGAGCCAACAGACCATTTTAACATGATAAATTGAATATTAACAAAATGTATGGGTCTAGGTAAAAAAATGTCATTTTCATGAAAACTATTAAAATGGATTTATAGCGTTTTGGAAAAGAGCTCTTCATATGCTCCCCTCCAGATGGCATGTATTTCAGGGAAGGCCTTGTGTATTTCTGCAGGACAATGCAAAACCACATACTGCAGTTATTACAACAGCATGGCTTCGTAGTAGAAGTGTCTCGGTCACCCGTAGAACTTCACTTCATTTCCCAGCATCCCTCTGGCCACTCACCTGCACTCCGTCATAATCACTCACACCTGACCTCTATCAGGGAATCCTCCTCACCTGTTGCTACCAATCAAGCTCACTATATAACAGCACTATATCCAGACCATCATTATCTGGCCTCGAGGTTACAAGCTCTTCATCTGTCTCATCGCCTACCTGCTGGATCCCCGTTGCTCTGTGGATGTCTTCCTCCAGTAGACTCTACTAAAGGGAGAGATAAGGACTTCCAATTCCTCAGTTTATTGATCTTCATTGATTTTTAAGTTATTGCACTTACCTGTTGAGGTTGCTTTCAGTTTGTTTAATAAAGAAGCTCTTACTTCACTCATCCTCGCATGCCTCTCCATCCAGTATGTGACAAGAAGAGTCTGGGTGCTGATCTTTCACCTATAGAGAACATTTGGTGCATCATTAAACTAAAAATACATCAAAGACGACCACAAATTCTTCAGCAGCTGGAAACCCAAATCAGGCAAGAATGGGACCAAATTCAAACACCAAAACTTTACACCAAACACCAAAAAGTAATTTGTTACTTTACTCGTTACTTGAAAAACAAAAATCTGATAACATAACTTTAACATAATTCATTACCCCCAGCCAGGGGCGTCATGCACTTATTATTTTTGAGGGGTGGGGGTTAACACACCAGTGGGCTAATGTTTTACTTATTTTTCTTTTTTAGGATATTCAAAATGTTCCCAGTAATAACTGTAAGTAAATGAATTTTGCACCTTTCTATATCATGTTAGTTAATCTATAATGGGCAAATTAGCATAATGTTCTATTAGGGTCATTATATGGAAATGTCAATTTTTTTCTGTCCCTAGACTTTACAGAAATATTACACTTGAAAAACATTTTAGGGTTATGATTTCTTCATATTTTAAAATGAAACCATGTTATTTGCACAATTACAGCTCCTTGTATGTGGCAATAATTTTTTATTTAATTAAATATAATTTTAAGCACCACAAAACTGCTTGGCCCCACAGCCATGTACAGATGAAAAGTGCTTTATTTTGAGGTCCAATACAGGTTTTTCTACCATTTAAAATACAACAATGTATTCATAACTATTCATATGATGTAAATTACATTTCATATGAAGCTTTTAGTTGAACTCACTGGTATGACCTGCTTTATTATTATGGAATAAAAAAAAATAAAAAAACTAGAATACAAATGGATTAAACTACTTAATTTAGTGAGTATACCATGATTGACAAAATGTGGTTTGATACCTTGCTAAAGCCACTTTTTAAAATGCATTTTCATGAAAATTGTCAATGGTCTTATAGCTTATTGTCACTGGTGTCATATGGCCTTCCTTATAGGTAAATAAATGCACAAAAATAAAAAAAAACTGTCATTTATGTATATTCATAAAATCAAAAGATAATCTAATAATGTGGTCTAATTTTATATGTTAGAAAAAGAAATACATTTTAAGACATTGTCATAGCAAAAGTGGACATTTATGTAGAATGACACATTTAACTAAATCCGTTTTTGTTTTTTAATTAAGTGCCATGTAAGTGTCATGCCTTAAAATATTTTTAAATGACTGGTTTTGTATTTAACATGAATTTTTTATTTAAAAAACACGTTATAAGTTACTAATTATAACACTTTCATTGTAAAGAAACACAGCAACGGACATTTACATTTCATTATTGAGATTACGGTCTCCAAAACTCCCATTATAATTCCTGAAGCTGTTTGAATTGTGAAATGGATATCTTACGTCATACGCACTTCTGCACTTGAAACTATTGTTTCTGATGAGAGAATTCGCCAGGAAATATGGCCCTGTCCCAAATGGCACCCTAAACCCTGGCGGTCTTCCTCTGAGTCCGTACTTTCGTGATGTAGTGCCGCTTTGACTGTTGGGTAGAAGTCTGCTGCGAGCTTGCACCAGTGCAGGCTCAGCAGAAGTGCGTATCAAGGTCGCATGACGGCCACAAAGGGGGCATTACTTTTTACAGTAAATGAGGGTATTTCTCAGAGTTTCAGTGTGAAACACCTTGGACGAGGTGAGTGTAAAGACATCAGGAGTCCCTCTCACTGAGAGGACAATGCTGTGTGCTTCAGCCTAAATATGTAGGCCTGTTATTACCTTTGTCTTTGTGTTTGTCAGCATGACAGCTACAGATTTGTCTAGTCTATTTTCACTTTTTGAAACGGATGACATGCCGATGATGAGCCGGGGCCACACTTCTCTGCTATAAGGAATAAAACGGCCACTTAGCATTTAGTAATAAAGCTGTCACAGCAGTATTTGAAGGCAAGCATGGTCTTATTCTCTCTCTGTGTGTGTGCACGTGTGCATGCATGCGTATGTGTTTTACTGAGGCTGAAAGGTGCCTGCTTGTAGGGAAAAACTAGACATTTTCAATATCGCAAATGTACTGTAACTCAGTTCCAGGCTGTTATCGAACTTCTTATAGGCCAGTGGTTCTAAATCGGTTTGACCTTGGAACCCACATTTTCCCATGGTCATCAAGCCGCGACCCACTTTTTACACACACACACACACACACACACACACGTTGGTTTTTATGGTTTACGGGGACTCTCCATAGGCGTGATGTTTTTATACTGTACAAACTGTATGTGCTATTGCCATACACCTACCCTACACCTAAACTTAGACCTCACAGGAGCCTGTGCATTTCTACTTTCCCCCCAAAAAACTCACTCTGTATGATTTATAAGCCTTTTGAATTATTGGGACACTGAAAATGTCTTCATAAATCTCCTTCTCCTTGTAATACCTATGTCATACCCATGTCATTATACAAATTAGTGTCCTCATAAACCACATAAACATGCACACACACACACACACACACACATATAGTTTGTTAATTTGTTAAAAAAACAAAAGTAAAGCAAGCTTATTTCACAAAAAATTACATTAAAAGACTGTTAAGAATATGACTAATACTAAATAAACTGCCTATAAGGTAAGGCTATTAAATAGCAGTCCCAAACTAGTTTTTGTTAAAACAGCTATGTTGGTATGAGCCACCATAGTCATTTAAACATATATGAAAAATGACATAAAATAAAAATAACATGCTATTTTTGGGTTATGGAAACACAGTTATTGGTGAATATACAAATACTAACATGAACTGTTAATGAAACGTGGAAACTGTTCCTGAATAAAATGAATATCATACCTTCATGCAAATCCTTCCCATCTAACATACGTGCCACGTGATTTATCGTGACTGTACTTTTATTTCACACATTCTCGCTCTACGAACACGGAGTAACATCTGGCATGACAGGATAATTAGTTTTCTGAGGTGAGAGACGTTTTATTTCATAACAAGTTACGAAAGAATAGAATAATGACACTGACATTAAACCTGTCAACATCTCATCAGACCGCAGATACTGAATCGGGACAGCACTGCAAACTGCATCTGACAGATGTGTCAACAGCTTTCATGCATGTCTTTTAAAATAACGTCTTGCATCAAAAAAAAACATTTAGAATTACGTTTTTTTTTTTGATGTCGTTTCTTTGGCTGCACACTCCACGATCCACTCAGAACATTCTCACGACCCACCAGTTGAGAAACACTGGCCTAGGCCATCTTTGTGGAGAGCAACAATTCTAATTCAGAGAGTTCTTTGCCATGAGGTGCCATGTTGAACATCCAGTGGTCAGTATGAGAGAATTGTACTCAAAGAACCAAATTTTAACTGCTCTAAAACAAGATACACAAATTTGTATGGCCCTGTCAAGCAGACAAAACATGAAGACGATGAATGGGACATGTGGCTTTGCATGGTTAAACGATGTATAGCTGTTATCACTTAGGGTGTACTCAGTTTTGTTGCCAGCTTTTTTGACAATAATGGCTGTAATTTCAGATTATTTTCAGAGGACAGTAAATCTTTAATGCTATACAAGTTGCACATTGACTACTCTAAAATATGTCCAAGTTTCATTCCTATAGTATTGTCCCTTGAAAATATTGACGAAATGTGATGGGTGTAGCCTATACTCACATTTGTGAGATACTGTGTATGTATATATATATAGTGCTGGGTAATGATTAATCACTTTAAACAAATGTATGTGTTTGTGTACATAATATATGTGCGTACTGTGTATATTTATTAGGGGTGTAACGGTACTCGTATCGTGTACCGAACGGTTCACGGGCAAATTCCAAATGGAAGTGATCATCCCTATCCCCTTGGAGTGGGGACTTTGGAGTGAGCAGACTTTGGAGTGTCATTATTTCGTCGTTTGGTGAAGGGAGCGATGTAATTTCCTCATTATCTTCAGCTGGGATTTTGCCGTGACAACATGGTGTCTTAGAGGTGTTGAGTTATGATACTTTAAACAATGCATTTAAAATAAATTGGCTTATTCAATACTTTAAAAAAAGGACAGTATTTGGAACTCCTTTACAACTATCTGTTCAAGCAATTGGGTGACCTCGATTTTTTGTTGAAGTGCAATTATTCAATTGAAAAAAATACCAGTTAAGCTTGCAAAATTTCATAAACAAGCTCTTATGGCATGGACGCTGGCCTACAAACATATTTTCTCACCAAAGAGGTACTATATTTGCAACAACAAAGACATCTTATACAAAAATAAATCTTTATATTTTGATTACTGGTTTGAAAACAATATTATAGTAGTTAGCCAGCTCTTAAACAATGATGGTGTTGTATTAACGAATAAGGACTTTTGAATAAATTTAAAATACCAGTTAGACCGAAGGAATTTGCAGTTGTAATGGATGCAATCCCTAAAAATGTTTTGACCCTTCTCAAAAGTGCATCACAGGAGAAATATTTGATTTTTGAAGAGATCAAGAGTAAAATATTGACTGGTAATACAAATATTATACGAGATAGACTCTCAAATATCTATATTAGGAATATACTTAATAACATTGTTTATCCTCCAGCTCACTTTTTATGGTCTTCTGTATTTGGAGATGTGAATTGGCGTAAAGCTTGGCAAACAGTAGACAAATTCTTTATTAATAAAAAAGTAAAAGAGGTTTCTTTTAAAATAATGCATAGAATATACCCAGTTAAACATGTGCTGAAACGCTTTAAATTAGAAATTGATTTCTCTTGTGTTTTTATAAAGGTGAAAGGGAAACTATTTTTTATTTATTTTTTCAATGTATATATTAATATTTTGTATTGATGTGGAGTTATTTATTAAGACATTTTTGGACATTTCTTTGCAGCTGAGTGGATTAGATGTAATAATATACTTCGGTGATCATGCATTTGATAAAGATCTAGCATACTTCATTCAGTTGTTAATTTTAATGGGGATGTTTCATATTCATAAAATGGAGTGGTCAGGCTCCAAACCAAAATGTTCTAATTAAATAAATGATTTCATGTTGTATTTTAAGGTCCTGTGTAAATGCACAAGTAAAAAGGCTTTATAACTCATAATAATGTAAGCAGGTATGCTGGTGTATAAAGTAATGAATGTTTAATTTTTTGTCTATTATATTTTGTTACTGTCCTCTGGCACATTCTCATCCTCTAGCACCTCTGTTTAATTTTATTAATGTTGTTAATGTTTTTTTCGTTTACATGTGAATGTTTCTCGTTGTATTGTTCTGATGTAAGGTATAATTATTTATTATTTAATAATAAAAAACACCGGCATAAAAAAATATACATTTTACATTTTAAAAGTATATTATACATTATTTTTATATATTATATAGCATATTTTAAAAACATTTTAAAATACAAAATGTATGTTTATTTGCAACACTTATGCTAACAACAATAAAAAGACATTTATGACATTAAAACAGCGACATCTGCTGATGCACACCATGCTGCGTTGTCACAGGAACATCCCAGCTGAAGATAATGAGGAAATTAGATCGCTCCCTTCACCAAGTGCATTCCAAACTACGAAATAATGACACGCACGTGCCCTGCTCACTCCAAAGTCCCCACTCCAAGGGGATAGTGATGATCACTTCCATTTGAAATCTCTCAAATCCTCCTAAATATACACAGTGCACACACATATATTAAAGGGGTAGTTGATTGTGATTTCACTTTTTTAACGTTAGTTAGTGTGTAATGTTGCTTTTTGTGCATAAACAATATCTGCAAAGTTACAAGGCTAAAAGTGTAATGCAAACGGAGATATCGTCTTTTTAAAGTTATGGCAGTTTAACGGTAACGGACTGCAACGAGTTACTTCCCGGGTTCGTGACGTCACAACCCCTGATTACGCTGTTTTAGAAAAGAGGAAGAGAAAACCAAGGCTCTCCCTCTCATTCAGATCTTCAGCTCAGCTACGCTTATTTTAAACGCATCTATGAGAAGTGTTATACATAGCGTGTGGTTACCATGCTGTATTAAAGCTTTAATCATGATTAAACCATTTATTAAAAGCTAACATAAGCAGTAGCATTTACAAATAACAGCGCATCTAAAAGAATGAGACAACAACAAACAAAAAAGCATAGGCCTAACATTAAAAGCCGTGCTTGCACATGTTCTGCGTGATCCTCTTCACTAATATTCTCTGCATCTCAATCAGTTCAAATTGATAAACAATATAGACAATGCCATTGTTTACAATACAACCGCAGCACATGTCGCTGAGCTGAGGGATGGGACATTTCCTTGAGACGGTTTAACCTATCACAACACACTGGGCCAGCTGACCAATCTCAGCCCATTGCATATTTCTGAGGGAGGGGCTTCATAAAAACAGGAAATAATTGAGGTGTTTATAAGAGAAGGGACAGAGAGGTGTAGAATAAATAAATTATGTGAAAAAATATATATATTTTTTAAACACAACATTAACACATGTTATCTGCACCCCATAAACCCAATGCTAGAAGTGATACAGCAAGATGGCGCCAGGATGGCAGCCGTGTTATGTTCGGAAAACTTTGCAGTTTTTCGTATGTTTTATTTGTTTTTTGTTGTTTTATGTGTTAGATGTTGTTATAACTGTTCACGATAGAGACACGCTTTTGAACATTGGTTCCTCCGCGCAATGCAAACCGGACTTTGAGTTTCTGAATGCCGGTGGAGTTCACAGATACCGATCAGAGCTTTTTGTGTGGGTTCGAAACGAGGAAACGCCGCCGCCAAAACGAGGAAAAGAGCTGGCTTTTCATCAGATTGAGACGCCGTGCTTTTAATTCCTCTTCCAACCATTTTACTGGCCAACGTTCAGTCACTGGATAACAAACTCTGTGAACTGGGCGCATCTCATACCAACGAAACAAGGGACTGCTGTGTTATTTGCCACAGAAACCTGGATGTCTGCTATTGTTCCAGACTCAGCCATCGAGCTCACGGGCTTCTCCGCACCGCCGGATAGAACAAAGGAGCTCACAGGGAAAAGCAGAGGTGGAGGTGTGTTTATTAACAACTCGTGGTGTGATGAAAGGAACATACACTCTATTAAATTTCTGCTCTGATCTGAATTTCATATGCTTCTGTGTCGACCTTTCTGGCTACCGAGGAATTTACAGCGATCATAATCACGGCTGTTTATATCCCCCAAGCCAACACAGACCAGGCACTCAAGGAACTGTACAGGAATATAAGTGAGCAGGAAACCGCGCACCCAGATGCAGCTTTTGTTATCAGGGGACTTAATAAAGCCAACTTCAGAACAATAGCTCCAAAATACTTTCAACACGCCACCATCAACAGGAGATCGCACACTCGACCACTGTTACTCCTCCTTCCGGACGATACAAGTCCCTCCGCCAACCTTTCGCAAATCGGATCACTCTTCCGTTTGCTCCTGCCTGCTTATAGGCAGAAACTGAAACGTGAAGCACCCGCCTCAGGACAGTTCATTGTTGGTCTGACCAATCGGACGCTATACTACAGGACTGTTTTGATCACGTGGACTGGGACATGTTCCGGGCAGCGCCTGAGACATAGAGGCGCATTCAGATACGGGGTGTTTCATCAGGAAGTGTTCGATGTGTCGACCAAAACAATCCGGATCTACCCAAAATCCACCATTGTGCCCATACCAAAGAAAAAAAATCACATGCTTGAATGACTGGAGGCCCGTTGCTCTGACCCCCATCTTCAGCAAGTGTTTTGAGAAGCTTGTCAGAGACTACATCTGCTCTGTGCTGCCTGCTTCACTGGACCCACTACAATTTGCATACCGCAGTAACCGTTCCACAGACGATGCTATTGCCTTCACCCTGCACACTGCTCTCTCCCACCTGGAAAATAAGAACACCTATGTGAGGATGCTGTTCGTGGATTATAGTTCGGCATTTAACACCATAGTGCCTGCCACACTGGGTTGCGAAGCTCCAGACTCTAGGACTGAACAGATCTCTGTGCAGCTGGATCCTGGACTTCCTGACAGGCAGAAGTCAGGTGGTCAGAATGGGCAACAACACATCATCCCCCCTGATCCTCAACACTGGTGCACCGCAGGGTTGCGTCCTCAGCCCACTCCTGTACTCCTGTACACACGACTGTACAGCCACACACAGCTCCAATGTCATCGCCAAATTTGCTGATGACACAACGGTGATAGGCCTGATCACCGACAACGCGATTTACAGAGAGGAGGTGAGTACCCTGACTAAATGGTGTCAGGAGAACCACCTCTCACTCAACATCGACAAGACCAAGGAGCTGGTGGTGGATTACAGGAGACAGAGAACACACACCCATCACCATCGACAAGACACCTGTGGAGCGGGTGACCAGCTTTAAGTTCCTCGGCTCACATCACTGAGGATCTCACATGGTCTGCTCACACAGATGCAGTGCTGAAGAAGGCACATCAGCGCCTCTTCTTCCTGAGACGGCTGAGGAAGTTTGGAACGAGCCCCAGAATCCTCAGGTCCTTCTACACCTGCACTGTGGAGAGCATCCTGACCGGTATCACCGCCTGGTTTGGAAACAGCACCGCTGGCAACCGCAGGGCTCTGCAAAGGGTCGTCTGCTGCCGCCACATTGTTGGAGGTGAGCTTCCCTCCCTCCAGGATATCTACACCAGGCGGTGTACAAGGAAAGCCCGGAGGATTATCAAAGACTCCAGCCACCCGTCCCACAGACTGCTCTCTCTGTTGCCCTCAGGGCGACGTTTCCGCAGCACCGATCCGCACTAGCCGACTGAGGGACAGCTTTTTCCCTCAGGCTATCAGGCTAATGAACAGTCACAAATAACTCACCTACATCACACTCCCACTCACACAACATGCCATGCACTGCACTTTAACACCGTTCAACTGGACTACACGCACACACTGCACTAACACAACCTATCTGCTATCACTGGACACCATACAATGCACATCCGACACTGCATATGCATAATCTGTTGCACCTTTGCACATCTATCTGCTGCTCAACCAACCAATCTGCTGTTAATTTATAATCTGTTGCACCTCACATTATTACTATGCATAGACTACATTATGTATAGATACTGTACATAATGCAGATGTGCCCATACGGTGTATAATGTGTCGTTGATAATTAAGTATGTCTTTATAGTACACTATGTGTACTGAGTATATGTATGTGTATTTTGCACATTGTCTTCTGTACAGTCTGTAAATATG
Organism: Gymnocypris eckloni scoliostomus; assembly: GCA_027564155.1. Lineage (NCBI taxonomy): Eukaryota > Metazoa > Chordata > Actinopteri > Cypriniformes > Cyprinidae > Gymnocypris > Gymnocypris eckloni. The sequence goes on along the minus strand of CM050427.1, from coordinate 27,928,675 downwards.
TACTGTCCATATGTAAATTGCTGTTGTTTTTTTGCACTGTCTGTCCATATGTAAATTGCTGTTGTTGTGTTTTTTTGCACTGTCTGGAGCACTGTAAATGCTCCAGTGCAGTTTTTTTTGCACTGTCTGTCCATATGTAAATTGTCTGTTGTTTTTTTTGCACTGTCTGTCCATAGGTAAATTGTCTGTTGTTTTTCTGCACTGTTTGGAGCACGCTCATAAGAATTTCCCTCACCAAGGCACTTGTGCTGTGGTGATGTGACAATAAAAGTGATTTGATTTGATTTGATTTGATTTGAAGAGGAAAAAAAACAGTCAACCACCCCTTTAAATAAATGAAAACTTTTATTTTGGATGCGATTAATCACGATTAATCGTTGCCCGGCACTAATATATATATATATATATATATACTACAAGCCAACACCACATAGATAAGTCCAAAGTAATAATGAAAATATATTGTGTATCTTTCTTCAGTACTTTTTTTGTAACTTTTATAAATTGTCTGTACAAAACTAATAATACTCTTCTGTAGTTTACTTTTCACCAAAGGCCAAATATCAGCTCTTGACGCTGAGTTTAGAGTTGTGTTTTGATAGTGACGAGTGTCCTGCTGCCCGCAGTATGTCAGTTATGTACATTTTTGGTGTTTCAGCCAAATGCTAAAACCGTTCTGCTCATTGTTCTACACAATCATATCACCAACAATGTCCAATGAAAATGAGTTTCCATTAGTTTTATCACTGGAGTGTTTGGATTAAATATTCAGAATCCAAACCTATTTTATGTCAGTGTGTGTGAGACAGAGCGAGTGTTAGTCTGGCCAGTTTGGTTATCTGCTTGTCTGTGAATGAGCTCAAATTCAATTGCTCTGCTCAAAGTGCCACATCCTTTCTCTGCACACTCCACACAATGTGTCTTACATCTACCCAACGATGCACTGAATGTGTTTTGTTCACGTGAGGAACATAGTTCCAGTGCCGGTTAGCGTTCACACCTGGGATGTGTTGCTGAATGTGCATGAGCAATATAGTGTGTTTCTACGCCAAACCTGAATCCAGTCTTGTTAGAAAATTCCACTCTGGATTGTTGAGTTGTCTTGACAATCCAATGGCTCCATTCCCAGACGGGATTTATGAAAAATTGAGAAAAAATGACCTGCCATGTGGATGTTTTTCTCATGCCTGACAGTGGGCGAATTCCAAACAGAAGTGAGCACCCCTATGCCCTACTCCAGATATTGTCTTATTGTGTCTTATTTGCTATTACACTTTTTCAAACTAAACTTGCTTAAACTTGCTTACACTTTTAAATCCTATTTCAATCTCTGATGAAAAATATTTTGTATTACATCAAAATAAATACTTAATACTTACGATTGTATGTGAAGTCGAAATCAACTGTGCTTTAAAATGCATCGCAAGATCTCCTAACTGAAGATCACATGATCACAAACGGAAATCACTTTCGTGAAGTGACCATCGCAAACGGACTTCTGGAAGGGCCCTTCGTGAAGGGATTCAGTTGCTCACTTTCGTTTGGAACGTCCCTACAAATGGCATCCCCTTCCCAAAGTACCCTTTAAAGGACGCAAAAAAGCCGTTTGGAATTCGCCAAGTTTTACTGTCTTTTGACTAGGTCATAAATTATTATTAATTTACGGTATAACACTCTTAAAAATAAAGGTGCTTCAAAAGGTTTTTCAAGCAATGCCATAGAAGAACCATTTTTGGTTTCACAAAGAACCATTCAGTCAAAGGTTCTTTAAAGAATCATCTCTTTCTTACCTTTTATAATCTGAAGAATCTTCTTTCGCCACAAAGAACCTTTTGTGAAACAGAAAGGTTCTTTAGATGTTAAAAGTTCTTTATGGAACCATTTAGACAAAAAGATTATTCTGTGGCATCGTAAAGCACCTTTATTTTTAAGAGTGTACACTGGCTTTATCTATCTATCTACTTGCAGTTAAAAAAAATTTTTACTTTACAGATCGGAAAAACATGAGTGTGGTTACAAACCCTCTCAGTGAACTTTAACAGTGTACGGTTTGAGGAAAACTGCAAATATAGCAAGCATGCAAAGATGTGTGGTTGAGTCACACTATGAAGACAAATCTATATAACCTCAAATGCCTTTGGTTTATGATCAAAACATGTGGCTTTCACCTCAGAGCCCTATAAACACAATGTGGTTTATAACGTGTCAACTGCAAGTGGTTTTCTGCATCTTATAAGAAAAGAGTGTGATTTGTTGTCGTTTGGAAAGTGAGATATTTGGTCAAGATTCGGTCCTTAGAAAGCTCTGAATCAATTGTCACGATGATACTAATTTCTTCATTAAACTGAAGCACGTTTCAGGATAAAACAATATATATGTTATGTTCCAATTCAAATTGGAGAAATAAAAATATAGAATGTGTCAAACAAGTGAATGCATCTAAACTGTATTTACAGACAATATAATATTAATGACTTAAAAGGTCAAATATATGTGTAATTATAAAATATATTTTTCAATGTGACACAAGATCATTAGAAATTACATTAAAGTATATTTTAGTTTACATATTTATTGGCAGCACACTTTAATATTTCAAAGACTACATAAGTAATTCTGAAATGAAAGGAAAGAAAATTAAGAAAGAAAAATGAAGTACTAAGTTGTCCAAAAACACTTAATTTCTTTAGCCAACGGCATTTAATATAAATACAATTAAATACGTTTTAATCTAATTGCAATTAACATGCAATACAGTTTCACAAAACATTACATTCAGCTCACACTTAAGCATATTATTTTAAAGTATTGTATTTCTGTGATAGTATGATAAAGTGTACTTCTTTTTCACAAGGGTTTCCTATAGTACACCTGTAGGAAATTGAGAAAAATTCCTTTATACATCTGCTAAAAATCACCTCAAAACCAGTTGGTGTAACTAAAAAACTGACCCAGAAATATGAAGTCCTCAACACTAAAAATAAAACACAAAATAAAAACAAAACATAAAATGTACTAGTAATTTTCTGCTATAGGACATTGTAACAAAGTTCGTAGGAAGGAAGGAAGCGGACAGGGTTGGCTCGTGAAGACTCAGGTATGTTTATTTAAGACAGATAAACTCACACAGGTGCGCACTCTGCGTCACCCGGAAACATCAACTCTCTCGTTCGTCTCCGCGATCACTCTCTGTATTCGTTCCGACTGTTTCTCTCTGACAGCTCGTGCGCTCAAGTCTTCACTCCGTCTCTCCCTGAACTGCCGTTCCACGGCGGCTTTTATCCGGTCTCCACGCCAATTACTACAATCAGACACAGGTGATCCTCATTTTGCACTTGACCCACTTACTTACCGCTGTCTCCTGAGTCTTTCTCCCGCTGCAGACTTCGCTGAACCACGCCCCCCTCGCCACATACCCCCACCGCCCGACTCAGGCCAGGAAGCCCTCCGGCCTGCAGCCCCCATTCCTGGAGAGGAAGTCGGCTACAGTCATCTGCGTCCCCGGCCTGTGGATCACCTTGAATTTGAAGGGCTGTAATGCCAGATACCAACGGGTGATCCGCTTGGTATCCTTCATGCGGTGGAGCCACTGCAAGGGGCGTGGTCGAACAGAGGGTGAATTCCCAGGAGATAATAGCGGAGGGTGAGGACCGCCCACCGGATCGCCAAACACTCCTCTCAATGGTGCTGTACATCGCCTCTCTCTTAGAGAGCTTCCGACTGATGTACAGCACCGGGCGCCTCACCCCTATCTCCTGGGTCAGGACAGCTCCCAGCCCCGGTCCGGCCGTCCGTCTGCAGCAAGAAGGGAGAGAAAAGTCAGGAGAGTGTAATAGCGGCCCGCCACACAGAGCAGCCTTTACCTGGGTGAAAACCTGCTGGCACCGCTCCGTCCCACGGGACCGTATCTGGGACCTCCTTTAGTGAGGTCAGTCAGCGGGCTGGTGAGCTCCGAATAGTCAGGAACAAACCTCCTGTAATATCCCGCCAGCCCCAGGAACTGCCTCACCTCCTTTTTGGTCTTGGGTCTCGGGCAGGCCGCAATAGCTGCCGTCTTATCAATTTGGGACGCACCTGTCCGTGACCCAAGTGGAAACCCAGATAACGCACCTCCACCCGCCCAATCGCACACTTCTTTGGGTTGGCCGTTAGTCCCGCTCCCTCAGCGCTCTCAGCACCTCCGCAGGTGCACCATGTGCCGCTGCCAGTCCTGACTGTAGATGATGATGTCATCCAGGTAGGCAGCGGCGTATGCGGTGTGCGGTCGGAGGATTTTGTCCATGAGGCGCTGAAAGGTAGCGGCGCCCAACAACCCAAACGGAAGCGTGACAAATTGGTGCAATCCAAACGGCGTTGTGAAGGCTGACTTTTCTTTGGATAACGGTGATAAGGGGATCTGCCAATATCCTTTAGTTAAGTCCAGCGTCGAATAAAAGCGAGCGGTACCCAGCCGATCAAGCAACTCGTCAACCCGCGGCATTGGATAGGCATCGAATTTCGACACCGCATTCACCTTGCGATAATCCACGCAGAATCGGACCGAGCCGTCTGTTTTCGGTACCAAAACGATCGGGCTTGCCCAGTCACTGCGGGACTCTTCTATTACTCCCATCTCTAGCATCGCCTCTAATTCTGACTGGACCACCTTTTTTTGTGCTCCGCAACGATACGGCCGGCTGCGCACTACCACGCCCGGCTCGGTCTCAATATGGTGTTGAATAAGGTTGGTTCGACCGGGCCGGGGCGAGAACACGTCCGCAAATTCTCTCTGCAACCGGGCTACATCGGTGAGCTGGGAGGGTGAGAGGTGATCCCCCCCCGGGGCCAGAGTGAGTGATGGAACTTTGAGGCTCGCCTCTGGCCCGAGATCTTCCTCGTTACCTACTACCGTCGCCAGCATCACCGGCTCGACCTCGTTCCATTTCTTAAGGAGGTTGAGGTGATAAATCTGACGTGCCCCGCTCCGATCCGTTCGAACCACCTCATAATTGAGATCCCCTACCTGCCGTGTGACCTCAAACGGTCCTTGCCACTTGGCGAGTAATTTGGAGCTAGAGGTAGGGAGTAACACAAGTACTTTATCTCCCGGTGTGAAATTGCGTAATCTGGCCCCGATTGTATAGCGGCTTTGCTTGTCCTGGGCCTGTAACAAATTCTCCATGGAGAGCTGCCCCAACGTGTGGAGTTTTGTTCTCAGGTCCAGCACATGCTGAATTTCATTTTTACTCTCCGAAGGTCCCTCCTCCCAAGTCTCCCTCAGGACGTCCAAAACCCCGCGGGGCTGGCGGCCGTACAGGAGCTCGAAGGGGGAAAACCCCGTGGAGGCTTGCGGGACCTCGCGCTGGCGAACAAAAGGGGTTCCAGCCATTTGTCCCAATTTTTGGCGTCTTCGTGAACGAACTTTCGAATCATTGTTTTCAACGTACGATTAAATCGTTCCACCAGGCCGTCCGTTTGTGGGTGATAGACGCTGGTGCGAATCGATTTAATTCCCAACAACTCATAAAGTTCGCGAATGGTTCGTGACATAAACGCCGTGCCCTGATCGGTGAGAATCTCTTTCGGGATTCCCACCCGGGAGATCATACTAAACAGAGCCTCCGCTACACTCTTTGCGGAAATGTTGCGGAGCGCCACTGCTTCCGGGTATCGGGTTGCATAATCCACTAGAACCAATGCAAACCGATGCCCTCGTGCTGACCGTTCCAATGGCCCGATGAGGTCCATACCAATTCTTTCGAAGGGGACCTGCATTAGCGGAAGGGGGTGCAAAGGCGCTTTTGGGGAGGCCGGGGGATTCACTAACTGACATTCACGACAAGCCGCACACCACCGCGACATTCTCGTGAATGCCCGGCCAAAAACCGGGCCATTAAATGGTTCAGTGTTGCTGCTTGACCCAGATGCCCTGCCATAGGATTACAGTGAGCCGCCTGGAAAAGCATTTCCCGACGGCTTTTTGGTACCAACAACTGGGTTGTATCTTGTTTTGACTGAGCGTCCTGCGTCACTCAATACAACCTATCTTTTAATATAGCAAAATAGGGATAGGAAGGGGGCCGTGCGGACTGGAGAGGCCGGCCGTCAATGGAACGGACCTGGTTGAACGCGTTTTTCAGCGACTCGTCCTGGGACTGCTCCAGGGGAAAATCATCACGCTCCGTGAGGATTAGCCTCTCGACCGCGCTCCGTTCCCCTGGTGCCGCCTCAGCGGTCCTGGCTCAGCCTCTCCCGTTCGCTGCCGCCTCCCCTCCGGCTTCTCTTTTCCGCAGGAAGCATCCACACACAAAACTCCCAATAAAATTTTAAACGCTGGCCAATTGGTTCCCAAAATCAGCGGATGCCGGAGGCGGGGGTTAACTGCCACCTCCACCTTATGCTTTTGCCCCCGAAATTGGATGGTTAACAGCACTACTGGGTATTTCACCACATCCCCATGTACACACCTCACCCGAACCATGCAGCTCTTATCCAATGCCTCGGGCTGAATTAGGCTTTGATGGATCGAGGTCTGGTTACATCCTGAATCCACCAAAGCCCAATAAGTACCCCTAATACTCACAGGTATTTGGTACCCGCCAGCTTGATCGGGGCAGCCTGTGGGGCGTCCGGAACCGGACCAGTGTCCCCACCTCCATCACTGGACACCGATCGATGAAGTGGCCGGGTCCCAACGCCAACAGGCCGGCCCAGGCTTCCTGAAGTGGGACAAGGAATTGGCGTGGAGACCCGGAGGAACGGGCATGAGCGGGAGCTCGGGCTGGCTGACCCGCCTCCCTGGCGTGGGCTCTCCGGCCGCCGACTCGGTGCCGGTCCCCTCTCCATCGCGGCTGGGCTCGAGGAACCACGCCCGGCACGGGACCTGGGAAGGAGGATAGGGGAGACACAGAAGGGAAGAGAGAGAGAGAGACGGATGGTAGGGTTTCGCCAACCCCATGGCACGCCACCATCTGGTCCTCGGCGAGTTGGATGGCCAGATCCAGCGACGCCGGGCGGTGGCACTGGACCCACTGCGCGTCGCCTTAGGAGCCGTGCAATAAACTGCTCCAGCACCACCTGGTCGATGACATGGTCGACGCCGCCTTCCCGCCAACAGCCATCTGCGGCAGGCGTCCCGGAGCTGGCGAGCCATCACGAAGGGCCGGCCGTTCTCCCCAGCTCCAGTGAGCGGCGCTGGCGGTGCTGCTCGGGGCTCCGGCCGACCCGCTGGAGGATGGCTCGTTCAGGTCGTCAGAGACCAGGAGGTTCTGGACTGGCAGCTGCTGCGCCGCCAACCGCGCCTCCTGGTTAGCAGGGGATGAGGCGCACTGGCCAGTCCGTTTGTGGCCACCCACATGCCGCCGCGGGTCTTTTCGAAGAGGTCGAGGAACGCCTCCGGGTCATCCTGCGGCCCCATCTTCTGTACCGGCATGTGGGTGGGCGGGGCCGGGACTGTTGGATTCTCACCGGCCCGAACCTCCCGGTCCATCCAGCTCCGGAACAGCTCGCGGTCCTCCCGCTGGTTCTGGACGAGGGCACAAAATCTCCTCTCCTGGTCTGCCCTCATGTCCATCAGCGCTTTGTGTTGTTCTTGGTGGAGTCCCGCGAGCGACTGGATGACATCCGCAAATGGCGATCCCGATGGTGAGGACATGATGGCAGCGGCGTTCCGGCTTCCTTCCCCGGGTTTCGGCACCAGTGTAACAAAGTTCGTAGGAAGGAAGGAAGCGGACAGGGTTGGCTCGTGAAGACTCAGGTATGTTTATTTAAGACAGATAAACTCACACAGGTGCGCACTCTGCGTCACCCGGAAACATCAACTCTCTCGTTCGTCTCCGCGATCACTCTCTGTATTCGTTCCGACTGTTTCTCTCTGACAGCTCGTGCGCTCGAGTCTTCACTCCGTCTCTCCCTGAACTGCCGTTCCACGGCGGCTTTTATCCGGTCTCCACGCCAATTACTACAATCAGACACAGGTGATCCTCATTTTGCACTTGACCCACTTACTTACCGCTGTCTCCTGAGTCTTTCTCCCGCTGCAGACTTCGCTGAACCACGCCCCCCTCGCCACAGACATAAAATAAAACAATAAAATAATCCTTTATATTAATACATTATACTGTGCCCTATTTTTACAGTTTTTTAGTGTAGCAGCATTTCATTATCATGTGATGACACTTCAAATGTGACCTGGACACTGTTTAATGAATTTTAAACTGTATTATCTTTGGAATTAAAGATGTTGGCTTACAATTAATGCAAAGGTCAAAATAATCATTTCAAGTAAACAAAGCTTCTCTTAATACCTCTAATCAGTGGCTGCTCAATGTGTATCAACAGGTTATTGTAATAAATAGCTTCCACTTACTATTCCAGTGAGTTTTTGTTCTTAATATTTGCGTAAGGTTGTGTAAATCTTGTGTGTTTTTGGCCAGGCTCCTCGTGGTGGCGGGGAGAGCCCTCGGCGGTGGACCACCGGTGATGCATCACGCTCAGACTCATGGTGGAGGGGGACAGAGTAAACAGTCGTAGATCACGCCGCTGTCACAGATGGGCTGTGTCGCAGCCAGAGGCCTGCTGCTATATGACTTTGAGAAAGATCCTCATCCGAGTTCATTAGAAGGCTTTCACAGCAGAAATTAGAGGTAAAGACACGCACGACGCTTGGTTTATCCTTGGACAACTATGACTAAGAGAGTGAATGTGAACTGCATGTAGGTGGAAAGATCTGTGATTCACTCTTTTCAAGTGGGGGAGAGCTGGTGGCCAAGCATTTCTGTTGCTGTACAACCTGGTCCCTCAGTCTGAGAGCCCAGGAGCTGCAGCCGGAGCCAAGTGCTTCAAAGGAGCGTGGCCCCTAAAGTCAGTGATATTCAATGAGCCCTGGATCTAAAGGTCTTTGTGCTGGATTCTTAGCATTCAATCTAAAGCTTCCCATTACAACTGCCTTTCTGCTGAAGTGCTGTTAAAATGTGGCTTTCCTTTTCAGTAGCCTGCCATCGGATTATTATTTTTGTCTTCATGTGTTTATTGACAAAAAACATGTCCATGGACTTTTTTTTTTTTTTTACCAAAATCTTGATTTAAAATGTACCCTCCTTCATGAAAAAGAAGCACAGCTTACATTTGAAAACAGTATATATATATATATATATATATAAATAAATGCTGTGTACTGCATTAGGTTAACCGAGACTTGTCACAGCACTTGCATGTTGTTGCTCTTTTGTTGGTTTTGATTGCTTCTATTGTCCTCATTTGTAAGTCACTTTGGATAAAAGCGTCTGCTAAATGACTAAATGTAAATATAAGTCCACTTAAATATACTATAACTCTATATTTATATTAAGTTTAAATGTAATATTGAATAACACCACAGTTATAAATATAATCAAGTAATTTAAATGTGTTTTAGAATGTTAGTCAGCACATCAAAATAAAGTACATTTTATAATTTGACGTTATTAAAAAAGTGTTTTAAGAAAAATAAAAGTGCGAAAAAGTCAATGTGAGCCCATTGCAAACCATTTTACCTTCATAATTTGACATATAGTATACCCGAGTAAAACGGGATATTCCTCAAGAAAAATGTAGGGTTGGACTTTTTTGTATTGTGGGAAAAGTGTTGATTATAGAATGCAGCCAGAATAAATATGAGTATGCTAAAAAACTAAGATTAATTAGAAATGTTACAGCCATGTGCCATCTGCGGTGAGGGAGCGTCACATATTCTGAAGGAGTATGAACAAAAACACTTCTTTGGTGAAAACATGCACCAATGAATTGCACGCACTATGACTAAGAATATGCATTAAGAAAGCAATTCTGATTTCATATTCACCAACAGTAATATTAACTTGCCAGAGTAACTGCAGAAACGCTTCGAAACAGACATTAAATAGATTCTAAATGCAAAAACGCTGGAGAGAGAGAGAGATCCCAACCCCCTCTGCTGCCTGCCTGTCTACAGTCTAGATTCTCCCCGCACAACACTCGCTCTTCTGCTGATATAGTGAGCGACTGACCCCCTCCTCGGCTCCTCCTCACACACACATGAGCGCGTTTTGACTCGATTTTACTTCACAACAGTAAAACCAGTTTGTGAGCAGCAGCAGCGACACAGGTCAGGCGCAGGTTCTGCATTGAAGCGAGAGCCTCCCATCCCCCACAGCCAGATAGCAAAGTTCCGCTGCTTCTGCAAGCACAGAGAGAGAGAGAGAGAGAGAGAGAGAGAGAGAGAGAGAGAGAGAGGGGTGAGGATATATATATATATATATAGAGAGAGAGAGAGAGAGAGAGAGAGAGGAGGGAGGGAGGGAGGGGAGGGAGGGTGGGGGCAGCAGTGTTTGAGTGGGGAAAAGATCATGGCTGTTTCCATTTGGTTATTTACTTTGAGGTAGCTGTCTCAGCTCTCTGGTATATCTTTACCAAACCAAATACACGTGCTGTTGAATTTGGGGTTGGATTTTGTGTGCCAGATTTGATTGCTGCGGCCTACGCAGTTTTCTCTCTCTGGCTTGCACAGCATTTCAGCTTTTTTTTTTTTTACTTCCTGCTCTCGGTCCATCCCCCATCTTCTTTCCCTTTCCATCCCTCTCTCTCTCTCTCTCTCTCTGAACACATGCGCACATACATATTAGCACACAGGCTGTAATTTCATGCTGTCCTCTGCACAGATCAAACATTATGCTGCTGCAATAAACCTCTCATTTGCTGTCTGAAATATGCAAGAACACACTTGGGCCTAAACATTTGTGTATATTAGCAATGCTTTGTTGTGCATTCATGTGATATAGAATAGTTTAAGTATTATTTTTTGTTGTATGATTGTTTTATGCCATTATTAGCTGCATGCACGATTTGAACAAACAGCTCATCCTAAACACTGAAGTATGAAATGTTTTACCTTAAAATACCTCGTTGTATCCCGGATTAATATACTGAGAGACTTTGTAAACACTGTGGCACCGTTATTCCTCGCAGTGTTTTTATTGATAACTGAGACAAAAACTGCTGCAAATTATTTTCACTAACTGAAATAAAACTAAAATCAAATTAAATGTTAAAATTAGATGAACAATTTCAACTTAAAACTAAATAAAAAATGTTGTCTAAGAAAATGACACATAAAAAAAATATTAGTGCTAAAATAGTTTAGCTAAAAAAGGTTACAGAAAAACTGAAATAAATATACATTAAAGATAAATAAATATATATAAAAAAACAGAAGCTAAAAAAAACGACAAAAGAACACAACAAGATTAATAAAATGAATTCTTAAAATATAAAATATTTTTGTTAACTGAAATAAAATACAATATAAACATCAGATTAAAACATTTGAAATGTTGCCTTGACAACTAACGGAAATAAAATAAAATATAAACATCAGATTAAAACATTTGAAATGTTGCCTTGACAACTAACTGAAATAAAATAAAGTATAAACATCAGATTAAAACATTTGAAATGTTGCCTTGACAACTAACTGAAATAAATATAAATTAAAGCTAAACAAAAACAGTTAGAAAAAACTACAATAAAACATTTAACTAAAATTCATGTGAAAACGGACAATATAAAAATAGCTGCTAATTCAAAATATAAATAAAATACTATTATAGTAAATAAAAATATGTAAAAATAACTGATTCCTTGTTGAGCACCATGACAGCCCAACACAGCAACATGGCTTCAACCAATGGCCTGAGTTTGGGGCGGTACTTATCTTTTTGCCTGACCAATGGTAGATGGGAGGAGTGTTCATGAAACCTGTTTGAAAACAGTAATTAATCTGATCATTAATTCTGTTTGATGCTATTTTGGCACTGAAATGACACATTTAAAAGTTAAGCTGGTAAGTCACACTGTTTTGTGCTGTGGACATGAATGAAATCTCCAGTCGATTTGAGGTGTGCTCAGCCTGAAGACATATGTTCGCTTGGCATGTGATAAATGGGCGAATAAATGCAGCTCAAACTAGAGGGACCTGATGCATGGATACAGACATATTATTAAAACGTGGTGGTGGGCCGTCACCCAACCAACCTAGCAACCACCCAAAAGACCCTAGCAACAACCTGGCAACACACCCTGAACACCATAGCAATAGCATAATGTCCTGAAAACAGAACCCTCCTATTGTAACAGTGAGCTTTGAATAGACACATTTTCTTATGAAAAAATGTCGTTAAAATTTTTAATTGCACACATTTTTTTAAATAAAATAAAAATACTGTAGATGCATTTACCTTTAGGCATTTAACAGAAGCATTTAGACTTACAAATGAGGACAATAGAAGAAATCAAAATTAAAAAAGAGCAATAATATGAGTAAGCCTAACGCAGTACAGGTTCTTTTTTTAATAATAAATAAAAAGAAACAAGTAGATAGAATAGAAAAATAATAGAATGTTAGTGTTAGAGGGTCTCCTTTTTACAAAGAAAAGAATGTCAAAAGAATATAAAAAGAATGTAAAAAGAATGTAACAAGAATATAAAAAGAATGTAAAAAGAATATAAAAAGAATGTCAAAAGAATATAAAAAGAATGTAAAAGAATATCAAAAGAATGTCAAAAGAATATAAAAAGAATATAAAGAGTGTAAAAAGAATATAAAAAGAATGTAAAAAGTCAAAAGAATGTAAAAAGAATATAAAATAATGTAAAAAGAATGTAAAACAAGTCAAAAGAATGTAGAACGCTAGTTTTAGAGGATTGTTTTTATAATAAATAAAAAGAAAACAAGATAAAGAAAAAGAGAATATTAGATACTAGTGATAGAGGATCATTTTTTTTATAAAAGGAAAGCAAGCCTTGTAAAGAGTGCAAGTGTTAAAGGTCAAGTGTTTTTAGATTTTTTTTTACATAAATAAATAAAAAGATAACAAGTAGATATAACAGAAATAGAACAGAGAGTAGATTATATAAAATATAATATAAAAATACATATTTCATGCATTATTTCACAATAAAAGACGAGGCTCACAGGCGTATTTTGTTCTGGATGTCAAAGTAGCTCGAGGTGACACTTGTCCTTCTCACTAGTTCCGCTCCGGATCCGCGCTCCATGACGCATTTTGCACGTGACCACACGCTTCGGTAAAATGGCTGTGTCTCGCGGAGCCTCGTGCTGGTTTGATCGGTTTCTCTCTGGCGCTCTCGTTCTGTAAGAGCCCCCCCCCTTCACACACACACACACAAACACACACACACACACACACACATACACTCAAACACACATTGGTGTCGGTTAAATCCATTCCCGGGACCTTTATTTATATTATCCTGGAAACTTTTCCCACTCGGGCCGCGTTCGGGAGAGAGGACCGACTCCGGTCTGAAAGTGGAAGGAATGCTACGGGACGCGGGCTTTATCACGTCTTCATAAGAGCGTTGTGTTTATATTCAAAGTGACTCGCAGTGAACGAGAAAGAGGGAGAGAGAGTGATCATGGCCGCTCAGGTCGCCACTCTCAACGCTAGTCCGCCCGCCGAACTAAAAAAACCGGAGCGGGAGCCACAGGACGAGCCGGTGCTCGGAGAGAAGCCGCAGGAGAGCACCGACGCCGGATCCCCGGGACAGAAGGCGCTGCGTGACGGGGCCGATGTGGGAAACACCGCTACCGGGGGAGGAGGAGCAGGCGACCCTGACATGAAGAACGGTAACGGGAATCCGTCCAGGGTGAACAATAACAATAGCCAAAATGATCCCGATGGGAATAACCACCCTGGTATGAGTCCACAACACCCGGCCGCCTTCCCTCCGCCTCCGTACGTCTACAACCGGCCCGCTTTTCATCAACATGGCGGACAACAAAGCCCTGGTATGGCAGGGCCGGCGGGGATGGACCCATACCCGCCCAATTCACACGAGCACGGCTACCAGAACCACTTTAACAACTCCAGCCCCTTCCTCAACCGGACCGCGTACCACCAGGGCCAGGGCTACGGCGTGAATTCCCCGCGAAACAGTCAGCCGCCTTCAGCCGGGGGGCAGCCGGGCAAGCAACCGCCGCCGGGAGGAACTAACGTTAACGTGACCGCCGCTTCCTACAACAACCAGAGGTACAATATGGGGACCCCTCAGCCCACATCCACCCCGACTCTGAACCAGCTCCTGACTTCCCCCAGTTCGGCCAGGAGCTACCAGAGCTTACCCGCTTCGGAGCTCGCAGGCCAGGAAGCGGCTGCCAAAGGAGCGGGGGACATGGCTCAGTACGGCGGGGGTCATCCAGCCTGGCAACAAAGAAGCCATCACCCCGCTCCCATGAGCCCTGGCAACACCGGACAAACCCTCAACAAGAGCCAGGTAAACTTTGCTTAACTCAACGCTCGGCAGAGAGAGCGAGTCTGCCATTGTTTCTGTCTGCTCTAAAATGGCTGCCTGTGTTTTCCAGCGAACACAGTCCATATAAGCAGCTTTTTCTGAGCGGTGTTGCTGTGCGTTGTTGTCTCACTTTGGGCTAACGTTAGTTGTGTCCAGGGGTGAGAGGGGCTCGAGGTAATGCTAATTCTCGAGGCTGCGTGCAATGAGCAGTGCGCAAACTGCTTGGACTAGTCTCAATACGTTAGCCGTCTATAATGTTCATCCAGACTGGTCACAAAAATGTAGGTTGGCCCAATTTTAATCGGAAAAGGGAGGCTGGTTGTTTCTTGGCTAACTGCTAACATTAGTTCTTACGACAGTCCTAACATGGTGGATATGGTTTATGCAACTGGCTCCAGCACAGATGCGGTTCACGAAAAGCCCAGCTTTGTCGGAAAGTTTAAGGACGTGTTTTGGCTTCGGTTTGGTGCGAAATGGCACCGCTAACGTTAGTTGTTTGATAGCGGCTAACGTTAGTTTATTCCCACCCTCGTCCTGGTTCTTATCCGATGCTAAAAACACAGAATATCTTAGCATCCGGGGGCTAAACGTGAACACTGTCGCCTCGTGAGCCGTTAAGCTTGGTTTGCTTCGAAACGCTTCTCGTTTGGGTGTGTTTTGAGGCCATGCGTGTGTGTAAACTGGCTGTGGGTAAGTGAAGCGGGCTGCTTTGCTTTGGGATTTGAATTATGGAGGTAAAATCCTTCTGTCAAAGTCAGGAGACAGTTGGTCTTGGGTTGACACGCGAGCTCAAATCTGATTGGCTGCCTCATTTCCTGCGCTTGTCCATTTATAATGGCATCTAATGCAGCAAAGAGCCCCGCCGACGAGCTGCTCCACTTACACGCGCTGTGTGCATGCATGCACGCTTTTTAAGGGGTTGAATGCATGCAATATGATTGTTATTGAGATAATTAAGTCTTTTTTGAGAGACGATGTATGCTATAATTTTTTAAAATGTAACTTTTGCTTAATTATTTTATATTTTTTGTAGCTTTTCGTAAACAAAGGGCATCCATGCACAAGACTGGTTTGTTTTTAACAATTAAATTGATTAATAAATGTCAATGTCTCATTTAAATGCATGCAATAAAGAAACAATGCATATTTTGTTAATTTAGTAAGTTTCATTGCACATCTTCTGAGTCGGTTTAGTTGAAATGCACACATTTTAGTGATGCATTTTCCATTTTTGCATGATCTGAAATGTCCAATGGTAATAATTATTAGCATTGTTTATAAAAAGCAGTTATCTTAGTGAATAATAGGTTACATGATGTGGTGTTCACTTCTCTCTTCTAATTTTTCTCCTTTTTTATCCAAGTTGTCGGCGTCTAGGCTTCCTCGGGGCGGTTTCATAAAACAAGTTTAACAAATAAGTCAGGCTTATATCAGTTGGTCTGGCTTATTTTGAACCAAATCAAGTCAGACTAACTGAAATAAACCGGTCTTATTTGGTAAACTTCTTTTATGATATAGCCCCCTGATATGTGGGCTATTTGTAACATCCTGATGTTTTTGGTATCCAAAGGTCTTAAAGGAATAATTCACAGCAAAATAGGAATTTATTGATTTACTTGCACACCAAAATGTATCCATAAGTTTCTGGGGGGTGCTACTGTAATAAAGAACATGGGTAAAACTTCCGGTGAGGTGGTGGAAGTAATATACCAATGGTATTTTGTGTGCTAATTAGCAAAGATGCTAAGTGTTTTTTGGGTCTTTTCCAAAGTCGGGCCAGTGCAAGCCAGTGTTTTCAGTAGGCCAGGTGCTCAGACCTAAATACAGAAATAAAGTGGTATTTACCATATTTCACAAAAGAAAGACACACAGCCTATTATTCAGTCACGTCTGTTTCTGTTTATTTGTAGTCCGACAGTTTAGGTCTACATCACGTTTAGAAAGTATTATAATTTTCCATCAAAAATACAACCATGAGTAGCTTTAGCACACTCTCTAGTCCCAATACATTGTTATATTTTCAGTTACAAATACAGGGAGCTCCCGAAACAAAACTAGGTTAATGATTTATGACATGCGTCTGAGCTATATATGAACTTCGGGTATAAAGAGAGGAGACTTATTGACAGATAAAATATGTAAATAAATAAGTACATCACTTGTTTGATTTTTTTCTGGCGGTCATACTTACTATGTTTACCAGCATGCATTGTCTTTTGCATCGCATATTTTTGCTTTGTTGATCATAATCTACATCAGATCTCAAACAGAAGTTATTTAAAACACTCGCGGCCCTCTGAAAGTGAGTTTTGAGCTAAAATTATTTTAGTCATTAATGCTTATGTTAGCTGGTAACTAGATGAAATGATCCGCGGCACTGACACTCTCCAGACGTGGAGAAACTCAGACCGTCCCGCTTGTTTACTTTGAACCGGAAGACACTCCCACTTTTGACTAGAGATCGACCGATATATCGGTTGACCGATATTTTTCCCGATATTTAAGCATTTTACTATAATCGGTTATCGGTTTTGTAAAAAAAAAAAAATCGTTTTTAATTTATATATTTTTTGTCACATACATAATTATACAGAGTATAACCAGCAGTGAAATTTTGTTCTCTGCATTTGACCCATCCAAGAGCACACACACACCTGGAGCAGTGGACGCACGCACGCACACACACACACACACACACACACACCTGGAGGTGTGGACACACACACACACACCTGGAGCAGTGTTCACTCAGGAAATGCTCCAGCACGGCCACCTCATGTAACTTTTAACAAGATTCACTTGTTTGAAACACTAAATTATTTTAACATTTACTATAGAACCGTTATTTCACCAATAAACATCTAAATAAATACATCTCTATCGAAATAAATTATTTATTATCTCCGCAAGCGATCGCAGTTTGAGTATAGTTCTGTGTAAATAGATAAACCGTGCTGTCAGCAGTTTTCATAATTTAGAATGACAAAAAACATTTTAATAATTCTGATAAAACATGCCAGTTAAGAATTGCAATAAAATATGATGTTTTGTTTGTTATAGCTTATTTCAATATTCCAGAGAATATTATTCAGTTAATTAACATTATCCAGTGAATTATTATTCACTCTTTAGTCTATTAAACAGCTTATAAACCTAAAACTGTAGTTTAAAATGAAGTTGATATTTTGTTTCAAATACAAAAGAGTTTTTCCTCTTTTCCTTAGGTTTTAAATAAGTCTGTAAGCGCCGTGCGCGTTTTACTTTGACTTTAATATCAGCAGCAATTCGGCGTCAAGCAGTGTTTAAAATAAAAAACAGCAAATTCTGTGGAACCAAATAAATGAGAAACGAATGTTTTTTTTTATTTTAAACATGATCACTTAGATCAGGGGTAATAAATAGATCGTTCACGCTTTAGGTCAGTGTTTCTCAACCAGGGGGGTGAGAGATCAAACTACAATATAATACATTCACTAATATTATGACTCGCATGTTAAGTAATGTAAAAAAAATATATAGCCTATAAATAAATAACAGTACCACCTCTCTACGTATTCTGTGTTTCGGAGCAGCACATGTTTCTCATCGTTTGTAACACCGACTGAACGGTTGCTCAAAACCGCTGTATGAGAGTATATGATACACAAACTACAGCTCTCGCTGGATAAAATCAAATCAAATCAAATCACTTTTATTGTCACATCACCACAGCACAAGTGCCTTGGTGAGTGAAATTCTTATGAGCGTGCTCCAGACAGTGCAAAAAAAAAAAAAAAAAAAAACAATTTACATATGGACAGTACATATTTACAGACTGTACAGAAGACAATGTGCAAAATACACATACATATGCTCAGTACACATAGTGTACTATAAAGACATACTTAATTATCAACTACACATTATACACCGTATGTGCACATCTACATTATGTACAGTATCTATTAGGGTTGTCACGATACCATAAAATGTCGTACGATACTATACCAGCTGAAGTATCACGATACCAAGTAGTATCACGATACCATCCATGCAGTGTTGTCAGTTTAAAATTAAATTCTACAAAATGAATAAAAAAATTATAAATTAATAAATTAAAACAGACAATATTTTTCTCTGAATACTTAATGTGAATTAATGACTGGCTATTGTTTTCCCTGAAATTATGTAAACAAAACTCATCTTAGCACTGCACAGAAGCAGCATGAAGTGACATTTAGACTGTATTTATTATTTATAATTGAATAAAATATTTTATGGGATTAATGTATTTTAAATACAAAATTCTGAATGTAGAAATATGTTGGAAAACATGTATGTGCCTAGTTTTAGAAAAGAAACTGGTAAACACGGCCAGCAGGTGGCAGCAGTTCGTTATTGAATCACTGAGTCATTCAAGAGAGAGAGAGAGAGAGAGAGAGAGAGAGAGAGAGAGAGAGAGAGAGAGAGAGAGAGAGAGAGAGAGAGAGAGAGAGAGAGAGAGAGAGAGAGAGAGAGAGAGAGAGAGAGAGAGAGAGAGAGAGAGAGAGAGAGAGAGAGAGAGAGAGAGAGAGAGAGAGAGAGAGAGAGAGAGAGAGAGAGAGAGAGAGAGAGAGAGAGAGAGAGAGAGAGAGAGAGAGAGAGAGAGAGAGAGAGAGACCAAGAATCCTAGCACCAAAAATCCTAGCTGCAGATCGCTCAGACATTACGATATATACACACACACCATACTACACAGAGCACAGCAAAAGGCATTTGGCAAACAATGTTTCTGTTCATTTGAACATGCATGCCAGCCGCATACAACATATATTACGGTTTTACGGTATGATCGATCTACCGTTTAAAAATGCAATGGCACATGGTATTTTTAAGCTTTAGTATCGCGATACTATCTTAGTACCGGTATATCGTGCAACCCTAGTACCTATACATTATGTAGTCTATACATAGTAATAATGTGAAGGTGCAACAGATTATAAATTAACAGTGGTGGTCAGTAACGAAGTACAACTACTTCGTTACTGTACTTAAGTACATTTTTCAAGTATCTGTACTTTACTGGAGTAGTTTTATTTTTAGTAACTTTTACTTTTACTTCACTACATTCCAAAGCATAAGATCGTACTTTTTACTTCACTACATTTCATACAACATATCGTTACTCACGTGATACATCACGTGCTCCGAGACGCAGAAGCGGTGTCTGATTCATGAACAAACTGATTCTTTTCAATGAACCTGTTCAATCGGTTCGCAAATCGCAACAAACGATTCATTGACAAATTGCAATGAACCGATTGCAGCTGTTCTCGAGTCGAAAACTCACTGATTCAAATGATCCGTTTAGAGCGAGTCTTCTTCAGTGAACTGAACTCACAAGTAAAGAACCGGGAGATCTTGAGCTACTGATGCTGTGAAAAGCGTTACTAATGTCAATTTTAGAATTAATTATTGTAACTGAAAATAATATTTAGGTCAAAACTGTCAGTTTTTTGTGAACTAAATCTGCTGTAAAGGGTGATCTATTTAAGCCCACTGAAATGCTTGAATGCAGACAGATCAACATCAGTGTCTCTAACGTTATGTTTTAGGTCAAAAAACAAAACATTAAAATAACACCGATTAAATAAAATAACTCATGCACGTTCATATTCCCCGCTGCTGTAACGTTAGCAGTTTTATTAAAATGCTATGCATTTAGACCTATGTGATGTCTGTTTTTATATTGCTTATCAACAGTATGCATTTTTATATTGTTCAGATCAACTAGCCGAGTAGACAGATATGAATGTTTATTCATAACCATACTGAAAATAAGTAAATATTGTTAGCTGATGCTAACTGTCTAGCTAACAAGCTTGCTGGTGCTAAGCTGAGGAAATTTTTAGATATAAAGTCCAAATATCTTTATTCAGCCACCTAGATAGATTCCATCTGAGGAAAAAGAAAGGATGTGATGTTCAGAACATAGTAACTACAGTAATTATCAGAGTGGGAAGTGATGATGCCCTCTGGGGGCATTGGGCCAGGGGTGTTTTTACATCACAGACAAGGTTTGAGAAGAAAAAAAATCATTATGAAAATATAATTAGATTTTCCTTAAAATGTTTTTCCTAATTTCAGGCCTAATTCTAATGTCATATATAACTGACGTTCTGCAAAACAACAAGTTCTAAAACACTTTTTTCTTATTGGTGTAAATGAGATGGTGAAATCTGTTTTCTCTCAGGTACATGGCAGTGCAAGCTTCACAGTGAACATTACTACATCACTCTCATCAACGTAGTCCATATCAACAAAATATATATCTTGACTCTATATAGTGGTTATTTTGGGGAAAACGCAGGTATTTTGAGCTGTAGGATTATAAAAATATGTGCTAATATAAAATGAAATAAAGTAGTCTATATAAAATTGCAAAATAAATCTGTCTATCAGTACTTTTTTACTTAAGTACATAAAAAATTTAGTACTTTTGTACTTTCACTCGAGTAAAATTGAAAAAGCAGTACTTTTACTTTTACTGGAGTAATATTTTACTATACGTATCTGTACTTTTACTCAAGTACTTGATCTGTGTACTTTGTCCACCACTGTAAATTAACAGCAGATTGGTTGAGCAGCAGATAGTTGTGCAAAGGTGCAACAGATTATTCATATGCAGTGTCGTGGATGTGCATTGTGTGGTGTCCAGTGATAGCAGATAGGTTGTGTTAGTGCAGTGTGTGCGTGTAGTCCAGTTGAACTGTATTAAAATGCAGTGCATGGCATGTTGTGTGAGTGGGAGTGTGGTGTAGGTGATCAGGGGTAAAGAAGCCATGTCACACTAGTACACACAAGTTTTGATGGGCAAGTTTTGTAATCAAGGTAAAGATGATTACAGTGACAGGATCGTGCATTAGGTGTCGTTATGTCCGTTATAAATGATGCGCAAACGAACCGTGTATGTGCGCTCTCGATCACTATAACATCATATTTCTGCTTGAATACAGCTCAGTATATAGTTGAATACAGCGACGTGAATAGTGAATAATAATAAAACACTATTTTATTTATTATTATAAAATTAATGCAACATAAAGATACATCACAACAAGCCTTTTTAATTATTTATTTAATATGTATTTGATCATTTATTTACTTTTCACTTGGTAGATCTCTGTGAGTTTTCTCCCAGACTAAGATTAATGTCAGACTCAGAAGTCAACAGGCTTAAAACGGGCGCTTTTACATTTAGTTTCGAAACTCTTCCGCGTCGTCTCTCTTTACATGATAAATTAAATCTGATCTGTGATGTAGAGGTCTGTGCGGGACTGTTTGAGGTTTTATTCCACATACACCCGCTCCCGCGATATATTCACTGTTTCTTTACATTTCTGATGAAAGCCCAGAGAGCTAGGCTAACAAATAAAAGTGTAGTCTGCACAAAATTGTATTTATTTTATTCGTCTTGTCAAGAGTCTTGAATTTATTGACTGATAAATGTCAAAAACATTTTGCTGCCAACACGGAATAAAGTGTCACAGAGAGAGAAAAAAAAGTTATATAAAAATTGTAATCCCTATTTTTATTCATTTTGTCAGGATATAATTCGTTTAGGCTAACATTCAGCCTACAACACAATAGAAACAAATGTAGGTTTAGCCTAATATATATTTTATTAGTCTTATCAAAATACTAAATTAATTTAACATCTTGCTGTTAACAGTGAAAAGTGCAGCAGAGAAAAATAAATAAATTCGACACAGTCTGTCATTTAAAATGATAGAATAAGCATAATACAAAAAAAAGGAAAGAGAATTGCACGCCCTTCAAGGACAGCGCATCCAGACTTGCTCCATCGTTATTCTGCTCTGTCACTCATCACAACCTGCCTGTTCTGTCTGAGAGCCGTATATTAATTATATTTGCTAGCCTGCCCTGAGCATCTTTGCACACGCTGTGCACAGACAATAAAACGAAGCACTGGTCCATGTGTGCAGCGAGCGCATAACGCTCCGAGTGCAGGCTGAACTGATTGATAAGAATAAAGTGCAGATATACTGTTCTGAAAGGATGTCTGGGACCGGGATAATGTAAGACCACCCGCTCAAATTCAAATTGCGCCAGACTTACCGACCGCTACCCCCTTGTATTCGGGAAATTAATCCCGTGGCATAAGAAATCTGGTCGGGACAGCCGGCAATGCAGACCTAGACTGCTGTGATGCAAGAATCTTGTTGGTTCGGTGCACTGCGTTGAGCAGCAGCGTTCAGTTTTAATTGTAGTGTCCTCTAACTGAACACATTTATTTTTATTACTATAAAAACAATCTAAACGACGGTGCCACGGTGAGCAAGTGACGTAACGGTGTTGCGGCTTAACACCGGTATCGCGGCAAGCCTACTTCACTCTGTTATTTATTTACTTTATAACAGTAAATAAATATCGGTTCTGCATATCGGTTATCGGGTACATAAACGTACAAAGTTTCGGTATCGGTTATAAAAAATCAATATCGGTCGATCACTACTTTTGACACAAGGTGTCACGAAGGAGACTTGTGGCTAGGACTTTATTTATTCAGCTGAAGAGAAATTAAGGTTTTGAGGGAGAACATTTAAGGAATTCTCTGCATCTAATGCAGAGAATTAGAATGCTAATGCTCACTGTAGATCATTTTCAAGGACGGTCCAAAATCCCCCAAAATTAATAATAATATAAAAAACAAATACATTCTGATTAAAACTTGTCAACAATAGGCCCGTTCTTTCTGATAATATCATGCGTAATCTTTCCAATGTCGTTTTGAATTAAACCAGGCTGCCCCAAGGTGAGCATTTGTAGATAACAAATTTGTTAATTTGTTTGCTGGTTTCATGTGGATTACTTTGAAGCTGTCTAAAATACAGAGTTTTTCCACTGAAAATGGTCTTAGTTAGGGGTCGACCGATTATCGGCGCCGATATTAAGCATTTTTACGATTATCGATATCGGCCATTTTCAAAACAGATTTGCCGAATTTATTATTTTTTTTATTTTTTATTATGCAAACAAACATACTATTTACAGGTGACATTATTTATTGGTGAATAAATAATACAGGTGAACTTATTTAATGTTTAAATGCACTATTTGGCTCGATGCAGCCTGTCTGAGCTCAACACTCTGTGACCTAGAGTAGAGCTGGGCGGTATGACCAAAAATGTATATCACGGTATTTTTCTAAATTATACCGGTTTCATGGTATATGACGGTATTTATTTTTTTCATGCATGACCGGGTGTTAACCACATTTTCTACTGACTGAGGAAAAACTGCAGTAGATTGACTTTGCCATATTTTAGTGTCATGATGAGTTAGGGCTGGGCGATAATTCGATAACGATAATTATCGCGATATAATTTTCCTCTAAAATGATATGACTAAGTGCGAAAATTTTTCGATATAATGTTTATGCGCCAAAAGCGGAACGAAACCACGTGACTCATTTGAATCGCGCCACACGGTCCGTTTATCCGCTCGGATCACAGTTCAAACTGCCCGCGGCACGAGCTCACTAGAGCAGATGCGCTTTACTCGGTCACGTGATCACTAAGCAGTGCTGTGAGATCCAGTAAGTAGGCGTATTCAACTTAAGCGGCTGCAGCAGAATGGTCAGTGTATGACATCAAAGTACCGCGAGCCATTCGAAAGCATAGGTTTCATCCTCTTATCGCTCTCGCGGTACTTTGATGTCTTACACTGACCATTCTGTGCAGCGCCGCTTTAAGTCGAACACGCCTAATGTGAGAACACGTTTAACATGAGAAACACTGTGCAACGAGACAGTCAGAAGGCTTTTCAATATGCACATCGCCATTATTTACCATGGATTTACTGTAGTAACATTCACTGCACTATGGTATTGTGGCAGAAATGTGGGATATTCACATTTAATATTATTACAGGAGTAATGGTATATAATTATAGTATGTATGTGTGGTTAAGGCAGCTATAGCATGTGTACATTTATACTGAATGGTTTTAGACTACTGTCTTTCATACAAATAGACTACTTAAAAACATTTAGTTATATTTTGACCATGTTATTGAGGTGCTATAAGTGTGGTTTTAACTGTTTATCATTATTTAAATGTTTGCTACTATAGGAAAACTTAGTCAGAATACATTATACCATATAAAACTGAGGTTGCTGCAGATGTAAAGATGTTACTGATTTTGATAATGAACAAAAATGTTACTGCATCCTAACTCAAGCTACGATCAAATGTGTATTTCTAAGAGACAAAAAAGTGATATTATTATCATTAATATTATGAGGCAACCCAAACCGGTTTCTTGATTTTGAAACAATATCAACTCATTAGAACATGCGGAAACCAAGAAACAAATGTTTCTATTTAGACAATTATTGTGTTAAGGAAAATTAATGGTCTGGTTTCTAAAGCTTTCACTTTGGAACAAAAATCTGGCTTTAAACTTGAAAGAAATAAAGATTTGACATTTATCGTGATAATTATCGATATCGACTGATATGAAAATAATTATCGTGATAATTTTTTGGGCCATATCGCCCAGCCCTATGATGAGTGAATATTGTAGAAAAAGTCCACACTAAATACAGGGGTTAAAGTAGTAATCGACCGATATTGACTTTTTATAACCGATACCGATATCGATTATTTAAAGTTTATTTAATCGATATTCAGAACCGATATTTATTTACTGTTTTAAAGTAAATAAATAACAGAGTGAAGTAGGCTTGCCGCACGAAGGTTATACTGGTGTTAAGCCGCAACACTGTTACATCACTTGCTCACCGTGGAACCGTCCTCCACCGTCCTTTAGATTGTTTTTATAGTAATAAAAATTAATTCGTTCAGATAGAGGACACTAAAATTAAAACTGAACGCGGCTGTTAAATGTAGCGCAAAAGTAAATAAATGATAAAATACACATTAAATAAATAATTAAAAAGGCTTGTTGTGATGTATCTTTATGTTGCATTAATTTAATAATGATAAATAAAATAGTATTTTATTATTATTCACTATTCACGTCGCTGTATTCAACTATATACTGAGCTGTATTCAAGCAGAAATATGATGTTATGATCGAGCGTGCACATACACGGTTCGTTTGCGCATCATTTATAACGGACATAACGCGCGCCTAATGCACGATCATGTCACTCAGCTTTACCTTGATTACAAAACTTGCCCATCCAAACTTGTGTGTACTAGTGTGACACTGGCTTCTTTTATCCAGCGAGAGCAGTAGTTTGTGTATCATGTTCTCATACAGCGGCTTTGAGCCGCTGTTCAGTCTGTATTCACAGCGCCATGAGAACCGTGATTCTCCTAAACACAGAATACTGAGAGAGGTGAATACGATCTATTACCCCTGATCTAAGTGATAATGTAAAACCATTCGCTTTCTCATTTATTTGGTTCCACAGTATTTGCTGTTTTTATTTTAAACACTGCTTAACGCCGTATTTGCTGCTGATATTAAAGTCAAAGTAAAACGCGCACGGCGCTTACAGGCTATTTAAAACCTAAGGAAAATACGGAAAACTCAAACAAAATATCAACTTCATTTTAAACTACAGTTTTAGGTTTATAAGCTGTTTAATAGGCTAAAGAGTGAATAATAATAATTCACTGGATAATGTTAATTCACTGAATAATATTCTCTGAAATATTGAAATAAGCTATAACAAACAAAACATTGTATTTTATTGCATTTCTCAACTGGCATGTTTTATCAGAATTATTCAAATGTTTTTGTCATTCTAGATTATGAAATAACTGCTGACAACGCGGTTTATCTATTTACACAGAACTATACTCAAACTGCGATCGCTCGCGGAGATGATAAATAATTAATTTCGATAGAGATGTATTTATTTAGATGTTTATTGGCGAAATAATGGTTCTATAGTAAATGTTAATATAATTTAGTGTGTTTCAAACAAGTTAATCTTGTATAAAGTTACATGCGTGGTCGTGCTGGAGCTTCTCCTGAGTGAACACTGCTCCAGGTGTGTGTGTACTTGGATGGGTCAAATGTAGAGAACAAAATTTCACTGCTGGTTATACTCTGTATAATTATGTATGTATAATTTTTTTTTTAATAATAATAAATAAATAAAAAATCAAAACCGATATTATTTTTTTACAAAACCGATAACCGATTATGGTAAAATGCTTAAATATCGGGAAAAATATCGGTAAACCCATATATCGGTCGATCTCTAGGTTAAAGCCAAAAAAAATATTTTGACTGAAAATATTTTCTCGGCCAAACCCCATTCCACAGCCATACAGCTACAGTAACACACACAGTTTAAGAGCGGTGCTTTTCTTCTTGTAATTACGAGCGCTTGTCCTCCAAATTAAAAACATTTATGAGTACCTTCTGATCAATAAAATAAATTCTGATAAAAAAAAAAAATTCTGTGACATTTGACTCCTTAAAGTGACTTACAGGGGTATTTTATTTTTACCTTTGCAATGGCATAATTTTCATCTACTTCAAATTCAAAAATGTATGTTTATAAGCTTTTTAAAATTTATATTTAAAACAATATAATAAGTACAATACAACAAATAAGTTACCAATCATGAAATTTGTATTAATAAAAAAATAATTTGTATAATTTGGCACAGAAGAACACAAAAGTTTAATGAGGCTCAGAGGTGGCATGAGTGCAATTACATTCATAGATTCATGAGGACATTAATGTTTTACATATAAATTTGCTTTTAGTGATGCACAACGGCTCAGCTGTTACTTTATTTTGAACTATTTTCGTTGATGAAATAGAACAAAATCATGCAGTACTTGTTTATTGATCTGTTGTATTAAATCAATATATCACATTTGCAAACTCCCCTTATAATTATTAAAAGCTGTCTCCTGATCGCGATCTGTGGGCGCACCGAAATTAAGAGCGCGTGAGTGAGTTCTCAAGAATCAAAAGCACGTAAAAATGTGATGCATTCTGTCGGAACCTGCGGGAATGAGTATAATTATTATTAATAGCCGCAATCCCGCGCCGCAATTCAAGTTCTTCTCTGTGTTCTCTGCTAAGAACCCGACTGTGAATGATGCGAGTGGCGTTACTATGTTGTTTGCCGGTAGGGGATGATTTTTGGTGTTCCGAGAACAACAACAGTGTGCTACATGATTCCTACATGTTTCTTTCCCTCAGTAATCCCGATAACGTTTAAATGGAGTGAACATGGAGCAGTTTTTCTGTGAGCGGGAATGTAAAACCCGGAGTGGATCCAGAGCGGAGTGATTACAGAGCGCTTAGAGCGGAGAGAGGAACGTGCTTTAATCCACTCCAGGCTTTGATCGCCCTCAGCAGACTGAATGCACCTCGTCTTTTCTTCATTTAAGACTTATTCAAGCTAAAATTAAGACATGTACAGCACTATTTGAGAAATGTAAGCATATTTACGGTCTTAAAATGATGAAAAGTGAATTTAAGAAGGCGGGAACCCTGCAATTGACGGGAATCCGTCGTATCGATGGAGAACTTTAGTTTGTGAGAGACGCGGGAGCTGATGGCAGCGGACGGTGGATATTTGTGGCGGTCAATGTGGATATTGTGGATGACTTCTCTCTCATCACATTCTACTAGTGCTTCAGTTTCGGAACTTTCACGCTTAGTAACTAGGGCTGTGCGATATGGACAAAAAATATATATCACGATTTTTTGATTTTTTTTTCGATTTCGATTTTAATCACGATTTTGACACAAACAGACATGCTTTATCTTACACATCTTACTTGTTTTTGCACATCTTACTTGTCTTGCACATCTTACTTGTCTTGCACATCTTACTTGTCTTGCACATCTTACTTGTCTTGCACATCTTACTTGTCTTGCACTTTTCTTTATTCTATTACACATTTTACTCTTTATTTCTTTTTTTACCTATATATATGCTCTTGTGTGGTGTTACTTTTATATAATTTTTATTCTTTGCACTGTCCACTGAGCGGACCTGATTTGATCTACATTTCACTTTTGATTATACCCTGTATAATTTATCATGTGACAAATAAAGAAACCTTGACCTTTACAGTTATAAATGCATTCTGTGTGAATTTGAAACATATTTCCAAAGGAAACCAATTAGACCTTTCCCAAAAAGTTGTAACATGTCTCTAGAACAGACAAATGGCAAAATACACATATATATATATATATATATATATATATATATATATATTATATGTATATGTGAGTAATCAAATCCAACAAAACAAGATGCAACCAGAGCATGTGAGCGAAGTGAAGCGGTTCAATATTCCGCTCTGTGCGTGTGTGCTAATGATCCGCTCATGCTCACCGGTAAACCGAATCCCGCTCAAATCACGCGCTCACATTAAATGTCTCCAGTAAGATTAGGCATATTTATTTTTTCCTGTTTATAGTGACATTATTGAATAAATGTCTCAATTAAAGCAGTAGTCCGATAAGAAATAGTTATGTTTCAGAGTGAAATTGTTCATTTAAATTAGGGATGTTAATTAACCTTTAACCAACCGATAACAATTTTGACCCATACAATCAGTTAAACGGTTTAAATTCACTTATTTATTTATTTTTAGTAATTTATCAAAATATTTTAAAAGGTTTGCTGCATGGTTAAAATAAGCTATACACTTATAAAAAAACACGTTTTTTAGAGAGAGCCAGAGAGAGAGAAAACAAAGTGGCCTATAAGTCGCATTTTATTATTTCATTCAGAAATAGGCCGATGCGAATTACAAACATTATAATAAACACTGTAAACATAGCTAGGCAACACAACAAATCCTTACAATTAACAGTAGGCTAGAAAATAACAAGAATTAAAAATAAGAAGCTATAACGACAAACCAAAACTAATTATTTTAGCCTAAAACAAAACTGAAACCAATGTTGGGTCTCTCCTTCAACACAAAATCAAACGTTCCCGTATTCGCGGTGTTTAAATGCCAAAATATTATTTACCTTTTATTTATTTACCCTTACAATATCCACATAAAACAAAATGTTTTGCATAACTTCATGACGGTACGGTGATAACGCTAAACAGCACAGATTTGACTACATATTTAAACAGAGCAGTGTGTTTGTCCATATGTTTGACCGGTTGTTTTTTATAATGATAATGGACAGCCTGCATTTGGTAGAATGCTTAAATGAGTTTAAACTGGATTTATTCCTCTTCCAACAGTGGAAGCAACTCCTCTTGGTCATGAAGATAATCGGAATTCTAAAAGGTCTGCTTTTATTTGTGTACATTCAATAAAAAAATTATCTTTGCTTTTTTGTAAAATAAGAAAAAAAATAGAATGCATCTTTCTGCCGTCTGCTTTAATTTCGCGCAGCACAATAATGAACAAACTCTGCATACTCTAAAAAACACTGGGTTCAAAAAGAGGCTGGGTAAGAGTACATTTGGGGTTAATTTTACCCAGTAAATTTGATTGTTTATTTAACCCATCATTAATGGATGATTTAACTCAGCTAATGGCTTTATTCGTTTCTATTATAATATTCGCTTTTTTTCTTTTTTTTACTTTATGCATGAAATATTATTTACAGATTAACTTAAATCCTCTAAACTTCTGTAAAATACTCCAGACGTGATAACTTCCTTTATTTCTCATTTGCTTGTTTTTATAAGCTATAAGCCTACACATTGCATATTTAATCTCGTTTAACAAACATTAGAAGTAAAGATTAAACATTAAACCGATGTAATTCACGAGTAAATGGACCACTCTGTAACTGTGTTTCCACCGTAACGGCGCTGGCTCTCACACCGAGCTGGAGTCGTGTTCGGCGGGAACTGATCACGGATGAGACCGCCGCCCTCCGCTTTACTCGTGGACGAAATGTACTGCGATTGCCTTCATTACCTGCTCAACAACAAACAGTCAACAGCTCTGAGGACATGTTTTAACATCCAAAGTATTTGTGTTCTGTATCTTTATAAATATAATAGTTTATTTTATGCAAATCATCAGACTCTTTATCAAGCAATAAGACCGACGCGAGCGACGTTAGTGATTCACACCGCGAATGTTGCTCTGTATAGATTTAAACAATATACTGACAGAAACAATTTTATACATTAAATAAAATGTACACAAACTACCCAAACACTGAACAAATAACCCAAAAAAATGACCCAAAAGGCTCAACCCAGCATTTAGGTGAATTAAGTTTTTCTCTGCTTGCAGAAGTGCTGCAGGTGCGTGATGTAATATGATATGATCAGGTGAATCCTCGTTCTGTTGTTTGCTGCTTTTTGCGCATGTGAAATTAATCCCCGAGAAACAGATGCTATTTTTAACGGGTCACAGACACTTATTCTTTTTAATTTAATTCAGTTCTATAATATTTGTCGGTTAACGGTTAGGAAAAATAACCGAAATGAACATCCCTAATTTAAATGTATAACATTTAAAATCTTAATTTAAAAACGTGTCTTGTTTTGAAGCCACTTGGAACATTTGCGTAAAAAATTAAATAACTGAAAAAGTATACGTTTCCATTAAAACAACGCTTCATATTCAAAACACACACACAAGATGAAAAGCAGATATAGAATTTCACAAAATACTTATCAGGCCCATGAAAGCACATACAAGATGAAATGCACTTGACAAATAATTATTTAGTGGCGTAAATAAAATAAACACTTTTTTAAATTAAAAATAGACCAAAACTGCGGGGAAATGCGGTCCATTAAAACGTGTCAATCTTCGCAGGATTTTTGAATTTGCTTTTAGAAACATTAGCTTAGACAAACATTGCTTAGCCTATTCCACAGATTCTGGAATTAACAAATTACCAAAGGGGCATTTTGGGCTGAGCGAGCGGCGCGAGCGGAGCGGGATCTTCAGAAAGACGTTCTCTGCTCTGAAGGAAATATGATCGCTACGCTCCCTGCTGTGTGCTCTGCAAGCAACATGCATTTTTTTTGGCCACCAAGTCCTTATCCTGTTCTGAACTCATCTTCCCTGTTTCTTTAGCACACTGTCTGTCTGTATGCCCGGTCTGTTCTGTTCTGCTGCATTCTGATTGGTTCGGATAGCATACTGCGGGAGGTTGGGGCAGGGGCGCAGGAAAAAAAATCGAGCTATAAAGCGATTTAGAAATCGCGCAATCTCAAATCGCGATTTTATTTCGATTTCGATTAATCGCACAGCCCTATTAGTAACACATACAGCTGTATCCTCGCCAAAATGCAATAGTGAAAAAAGACCCCTCTCTAACAGTGTCGTGTTTCAAACGTTATTTAAATGACACCGGTATTGCGGTATTTTTAAAATTCATATCGTAAGAAAAATAAACACCAGTATTCGGTATGAACCGGTATACCGCCCAGCACTAACCTAGAGCAATCTCCGCCCACCGCTCATCTGATATGTAGAGAGTCACGAGTCCGACCAATCAATGCGGAAAACTGAAGGCAGTCTCACACCGAAAGCACTTGCTAACTGGAGCTGCGTCAGTGATCACGCATCAGTTGTCTATCAAAGGTAAGGCAGCAGCAGACGTTAATGAAGTTGCAATAAATCACAATCCACTATGATGTCTGCGATGCGGAAAATGCGGGCGAAATCGCGGAATGCAGTCATATAATGGAATTTACCATATAACGCGGAATGTCATGGAATTTGTCGAAGTTTGGATGAATTAATCAAAAGTAGGTCAGTACACTTAAATCGACTCGTGCTATGGACTAGTATCTATAAATATTAAGCCGCAAAAACACTATTTAAATATGAATCCTGCATGTTCTGCATCTCTGTTAATGAATGACACAGACGTGTGGTTTCAATTTACTGCACACATACATACTGAAGCGCACGTGATTCTCGCTGTGTTTTCAGCATCTGCCGTCTCACTAAATGAGGACATAAATAAATGAACAACATCCCCAGAACAGCTCGGAGAGTCACTTCATGAGCATTTGACCGTTTCATTTGAGTAAAACGATCGTCATATCATATATACATAGGCTACAGAAACTTAAAAGGTCCTCATGGCAACCTGTCAAAATATAAGTTCGGTTTAGCCGAATATATTACTGTGGTGCAGTAGAATATACGTAATACAACTACAACAATTATTACAACTTTTGATGAGAATAATCACACAATACGCTAAATACGTTTACTTTAAGTTTTACAAAATGTTTACAGAATGCTTCTGGGTGATCCCTGCACTTATGTTATTATTAATATTACTGTTTATTTAATGTTGTTGTTATTAACAGTTTTCAGAATTAAAGACATGTTTAAAAGCATTTAAAGAACGCTTTTGTCAGAGCTCTTGTTATTATTAATTTTGGCATTCATTTTCATTTTACACCAGACACGTATATCGGTTCAAAATATCGGTTATCGGTCTACTTGATCTGTAATAATTGGTATCGGCCCTGAAAAACACATATCGGTCGACCCCTAGAAATGACCAATAATAGCAGTGTATTAATATCAGATCAGTATTCATAGCTTAACTTTCCATAACTTGGAGAAGCTTATGTATGTTATCTGCATCCAGGTTTCTTAGTGTTTCAATTTGAGGTTGCATCGTCTCACAGCACTGATCCTAGTACAGGTTATATTGAAAGTCACATGCTTGTTCAGACTCTCTGTGTGTGTGTGTTTACAAGCAGTGTAGGAGTTAGCCAACAGTAGGGTTGGGAATCGAAAATCGATTCCGATTCCAGAATCGGATACTTAAGGTCAGGAATCAGATACTTGTTGTCAAATTAAAATTTAGATTCCGCCTATCGATTCCTATGTGCTTTTTTTTTCTTCATCTGTGAGGACAAGTGTGACCTAGCGATCTGCCAGGACCTTGCTCGCTAAACTAAGCCTCCAAAGTTTGCCTGCATTTGCGATCAGTAGCCAAAAAAGCTAAGTAGCTAACCATGTTGTAAGAGAGGTGTCACCACCAACATGACATTAATTTAATAGATCGTTAAAGATCGCAAACATGACTCAAACACTAACGTGATTCTATTCCTAAATTAAAATGATTTGTCTGTTTAATTCCTCAACCTTTGAGATGTGCGATCACAATGTTGTGATCACTTGGTTCATCCGTGCAGCAGTGCCACCACTGATCTAAGCTTGGCCACCCTGCTCAAAACTGCAGTTTTTGTTCCCTTTTTCTTGACAAGAAATGCCTTTATTAAGACGCGGAACCGGTGTATTTTTTGCATCCACATCCAACGAGACTATTCAGACGCGTGCAGCATTACCTCAGCACCAGGCGCGAGTCAAATGAGCGCGGAAAAGGTACACCAGCCAAATGAGCTTCGGTAGAACAATGAGATGCGGTCAGGCTATATGTCAGTAAAACAAACCTCCCTGTCCTGTCAGCTGTCACTGTGCTCACGGCGCATGCTCTGAACGCGTCATCATAAAAAAGCGCACAAGAAACAGTATACGAGTCTGTCGTCAGTTAAGTCATGAAATTATCAAAAAAGGCGATTAAAGCTGCAAACTGCGTGCATGTGTAACGGGTGTATGCCAGTAAGGGCTGTGTGTGAACCTCACTCCCCTGACCTCAAAAAGAGGCGCTCTAGCGACTGACGCTATTGGCTGTAGCCTTTAGCCTCCTTGGTAGAGCGCCGGCATCCTGGGTTCGAGACCCGCTCGGTGTGATGGTGCGGACCCGGGCGGGGTTACACATGTATGAATGCATTATATTTCAGAACGTCTCTCAAATGCATACTACAATATAGGCTCTCGTGCAATGGTTTGTTAAAAAGAGACACGGGATAAATGCTTGATAATTAATTACAAAAATATACACAAATATAACGTTTAAACATTATTAAAGACAAGTGACATGGGATTAGGGCTGTGACGTTATTGGATTTTTCCTTACCCCGGTGAAGCAGCAACAAATATCGCGGTTTGGCGGTTAATCGCACGACCCCCCCCCTCCCCAGTAAAAAAATTACGTGGTCGCACTTGTGCAAGTGCATGGTCTGCTGCTCCAAAGCCCAGCACATTGTAGCAGGAGTCAGATTTCACTGATCACGTGGAGAGATGCACTTTCAGTGCGAGCGCTTCGTGAGTAGAGCCTACACTCACTGCATCAGCACGCGCGAAGGTGCACGCAGCAGACTAAGCGCACTGAAGGATTTGGTTTTCAAATTAAAGTAAAAGACTGCTTCTTAAACCAGAGAAGGTGACTCAAATAATACTGATGAAAAAGAACGGGTTGAATGTTGAACACTTTCGTTATCATATAGCTATAAACTAGATTAATCAATGCATGCCGATGAACTTTTATCATAATGTTGTATAAATTTCTTTTTTAAGAAAGTAGCGACCAGTGAGAAGAATGAGTAGAGCCCTGAATGACTTGATCAAGAACGCATGCAGCTTGTAAATGAACATGGAAATGAATAATAATAAAGTCGCCATCTTTATTCTTAAAACAGCTAATTAAATTAACAATAATAACAAAATAATATGAATCTCTATAACTTTTTTATCTTCTGAGTTTAATAGGAATTATGGAACAGTCTTTGTCATTGTTCGTAACCCATTCTTTGTACAACAAATTATTAAAATAACAACCTGAGCAAGCTACAGAAACAATAAGCCGAGCTTAACATGCCCCATGTTTTTTTCTGGAGAGTTGTTAAACTCTCGATTCCTATTTCTTTAGACATTGTTTTTCGGGTAAGAGTCCGTGGATATAAACGCACTTGTCCAAATGCAACTTGTTGAAAACTGTATTTGTTGAAACGCTTAGGTTGTAACAGCAAATTAGGATGTAAGTAATATTATTTCGTTATTATTTTCGTATACTATTCGTTAGGCTACATTTATAATAACAAACTTTTTAAAGTGCAAAATAAAAGAGGCTGTCTTTTCTTCCTGACCCGACCGTTCCCGCTAAATATATATAATTCCAGAATCTCACAATTACATATCCTTTACTGAAAGAGAGAGAGATAACAAATAAAAATGTAGTCTGCACAAAATTAATTTTATTGTAGACTATTTATTTTATCCGTCTTGTCCAGAATCAAATTAGTTTTACATTTTGTTGTCAACGTAATAATAAGTGTCGCAGAGAGAAAAAAAGAATAATAATGCTGTAGGCCAGTTTGTACAAAAATAAAAATAGCATGTTTGTTATTTTTATTCATCTTGTCAAAATACTAAATTTGTTTAACCTTTTGCTGTCAACACTGAAAAGTGTCGCAGAGAAAAAAAAAGACATCTGTCATTTAAATTTGTATGTAAAATATGAACAAAACCGTTGGCTTAGACATTGCAAAATTAAATCTCTTTTTCATGAAACCAAACAATTTAACTTCCCTGAGAAGAATGTCCCGAGTCAGACTTGCCTGACATGGGTTTCTTCACAGTAAACTGGCCATTTTGCAGTCGCAGTTGAAGAATCCACACTTAGCTAAACTCCATCTTTATTCTGCTCTGTGCAGACTACATTTTTATTTATCTCTCTCTCTTTCAGTAGAGGAAATGTAATTGTGAGATTCTGGAATTATGTATATTTAGCGGGAACGGTCGGGTTAAGAAGAAAAGAAAGCCTCTTTTATTTAGTACTTTAAAAAGGTTGCTATTATAAATGTAGCCTAACGAATAGTCAAATAATATTAATTACATCCTAATTAGAGATCGACCGATATATCGGTTGACCGATATTTTTCCCGTTATTTAAGCATTTTACCATAATCGGTTTTGTAAAAAAAAATATCGGTTTTGAATATTTTTTTTTTTTTTTTTTTGTCACATACATAATTATACAGAGTATAACCAGCAGTGCAATTTTGTTCTCTGCATTTGACCCATCCAAGTGTACACACACCTGGAGCAGTGGCCACTGTTCACTCAGGAGAAGCTCCAGCACGACCACCGCATGTAACTTTATACAAGGTTCACTCGTTTGAAACACGCTGAATTATATTAACATTTACTATAGAACCATTATTTTGCCAATAAACATCTAAATAAATACATCTCTATTGAAATTAATTATTTATTTTCCACAAGCGATCTTGAGTATAGTTCTGTGTAAATAGATAAACCCGCTGTCAGCAGTTTTCATAATTTAGAATGACAAAAACATTTGAATAATTCTGATAAAACATGCCAGTTGAGAAATGCAATAAAATACAATGTTTTGTTTGTTATAGCTTATTTCAATATTCCAGAGAATATTATTCAGGAAATAACATTATCCAGTGAATTATTATTCACTCTTTAGCCTATTAAACAGCTTATAAACCTAAAACTGTAGTTTAAAATGAATTTGATATTTTGTTTGAGTTTTCCCTCTTTTCCTTAGGTTCTAAATAGCCTGTAAGCGCCGTGCGCGTTTTACTTTGACTTTAATATCAGCAGCAATTCGGCGTCTAGCAGTGTTTAAAATAAAAACAGCAAATACTGTGGAACCAAATAAATGAGAAACGAATGTTTTTTTACATTATCACTTAGATCAGGGTAATAGATCGTATTCACCTCTCTCGTATTCTGTGTTTAGGAGGAGAAATACGGTTCTCATGGCGCTGTGAATACAGACTGAACGGCGGCTCAAAGCCGCTGTATGAGACCATGATACACAAACTACTGCTCTCAGTTGGATAAAAGAAGCCAGTGTCACACTAGTACACACAAGTTTGGATGGGCAAGTTTTGTAATCAAGGTAAAGCTGATTATAGTGACATGATCGTGCATTAGGCGCGCGTTATGTCCGTTATAAATGATGTGCAAACGAACCGTGTATGTGCGCTCTCTAGGGCTGTAACGATACGCGATATGAAACCGAAATCGCGACACTCAGATCCACGATCCTGTGTCGCGGTGTGATAAGGGAGAATCGCGACACACCCCGTGACTACCTTTCCAATCATGTGACGCCTGCCTGCAAAAGTTGAGCTAGTTGCGCACAGATTTTCCCCTCAAGGACATCGCGTGCGTGCTCCTTGCCCAAACAAAAGACGCAAAGATTGTGTGTGTCAATGCAAATAACGAGGACACGGATCCACACACTTATTGAACGCCTTGCTAGTGCTCGCCATGATAATAAAGGAAAACTGTATTCCTACCAGAATGCACGTTTCTTCAAACAGACCAGTCAGTGAAGACGAAGATGATGTATTCTCCTGGCGGTCCTTCGCGCCGGTAGTGCAATAAAATATGACATTAATCTTATTTATTTGAGAAAGATAAACTAATCAAACTGGCGCTGGCCACTTGGTATTTAAAAAAAACAAAAACTTGAATTTAACAAACATAAAATGTTCCAATCATATTTCTGAATTAAATTAATAAAGAAACTAAACGAATTAATGACCACTTTGCTATTAAAAACCAAACGGAACTATTTTAATGGCCGCAAAAGCAGATTTATAATGTTGGGGAGAGATAGAGAAAGACACGGGCTCTGGTCGGACTCGCGGCGAATTCTGATAAACTGCAGGGATCTATATTCATTCCCTAGTTCAATTAAAAGTTCCCCGGACTAATTGTGAACAGATTGCACTCCCGTCTTCTTCCCGAGCATGTGAACATGTTCATTTAATATATGAAATAAGTTATTGTTATAAAGACAGACGTTAAAATAATGTTCACATAATAAGCGCCGTCATTCAGGCTGTTCACAAGAGAGGTCTGCTTCCCTTTCGGGTTTCGGGTCGCGTTAATATTTAATGGATAAGCCGGGCTCGAGTTTGTAGCTAAACCAAATCTATATGCAGGCTACGCTGCTTTCATAGACGCACGCGCACACACATTATTGCACAGATATCAGAGATCGCGCAGCGCACAAACAGCACGGGAACTTTTACTTAGTAAAATAGCTTCGATAGGCTACTGACTCGCAACATTATATTTCTCTGCAATGAGGAGGTAAAATCGTTTTTTAAAGTAAATAAGCCTCATTGCTTGTAGAGAGACGCGCAGATGCAGGTGCACATGTCAGCGCAACTTTCATACCTCTCTCTCTAACTCTCGCTAATTCAAATAAATGATTTGCTCATCAATAACCTATATGAAATATGTTATTGTTATGACAGACATAAAATTAATGTTCACATAATAAGTGCTCATTCAGGTTGTTCAAAATATGTTTTAGCGAGTAATGTTTTAAGAATGATATTCTGTTTAGCGTAATATGTTTTAAGCCTAATATTCATTAATCAATTAATCAAACGGTTACGTTTTTATGAATGTTCATGCTCATTTTAAAATATAAATGTCCTAACCTTATGAGCAGTTGATAATCGACGGACTGTTCTGTTAATAAATGCCTCATTCGGTTATGTTATATTAATATGTTTCAGCAATCATAAGTTATGACCATTAATTGTCTCAGGTTAAGATAGACTATTCTCTAATTAATAAAACTGTTATCTTACAGATTAAAAGCCTGAATAGTTTCTCTCCTTCTCTCTCTCTGTGTATGTGTGTGTGCGTGGGTGGGTGGGTACATGCACACGAGGGGTGCGATTTTCGAATAGTAATCGAATAATACCCAGCAATTATCGAATATTACTTTTGCTTAAAAATGCACATCCCTACTATTTATATTGTTATTAATTTGCATAGTTAATCTTGTTCTTTGGTGTTCAGTTTATAAAGATTTTTCAAATGTTATTTAATAAAAAATATTGTTTTAAAAATCTTTCTTTTTTTTTCTCCCACCCCCCACGAAAAAATCGTGATACGAACCGAATCGTGGGTCAAAAATCGTGATACGAACCGAATCGTGGGTTTGGTGTATCGTTACAGCCCTAGCGCTCTCGATCAACATCATATTTCTGCTTGAATACAGCGACGTGAATAGTGAATAATAATAAAACACTATTTTATGTATTATTATTAAATTAATGCAACATCACAACAAGCCTTTTTAATTATTTATTTAATATGTATTTTATCATTTATTTACTTTTCACTTGGTAGATATCGGTGAGTTTTCTCCTTGACCTAGATTAATGTCAGACTCAGAAGTCAACAAGCATAAAACGGGCGCTTTTACATTTGGTTTTGAAACTCTTCCTCATCTTCTTGTCTGTCACCTCACTCTTCTTGTCTGTGTCACCTCACTCTTCTTGTCAGATCTGTGATGTAGAGGTCTGCGCGGGACTATTTTAGGTTTTATTCCGCACACACCCGTTCCCGTGATATATTCTGTTTGTTCACATTTCTGCTGAAAGAAAGATAGCTAGGCTAACAAATACAAGTTTAGTCTGCACAAAAGTGTATTTATTTTATTCGTCTTGTCAAGAGTCTTGAATTTATTGACTGATAAATGTCAATAACATTTTGCTGCCAACACGGAATAAAGTTTCATAGAGAGGAAAAAGTTATACAAAATTGTAATCCCTATTATAATTTGTTTTGTCAGGATATAATTCGTTTATGCTAACATTCAGCCTACAACACAATAGGAAAAAAATGTAGGTTTAGCCTAATAGCTATTTTATTAGTCTTGTCAAAACACTAAATTCATTTAACATCTTGCTGTTAACAGTGAAAAGTGCAGCAGAGAAAAAATAAATACATTCGACACAGTCTGTCATTTAAAATGATAGGATAAGCATAATACAAAAAAAAAGGAAAGAGAATTGCACGTCCTTCAAGGACAGCGGCGTAAGAAATCTGGTCGGGACAGCCGCGGCAATGCAGACCTAGACTGTTGTGATGCAAGACTCTCGTTCGTTCGGTGCGTTGCATTTAGCAGCCGCGTTCAGTTTTAATTTTAGTGTCCTCTATCTGAACAAATTTATTTTTATTACTATAAAAACAATCTAAAGGACGGTTCCACGGTGAGCAAGTGATGTAACAGTGTTGCGGCTTAACACCAGTACCGTCATCACCGTCTATCGCGGCAAGCCTACTTCACTCTGTTATTTATTTACTTTATAACAGTAAATAAATATCGGTTCTGAATATCGGTTATCGGTTAATAAACGTAGAAATAATCGGTATCGGTTATAAAAAAATCAATATCGGTCGATCACTAATCCTAATTTGCTGTTACAACCTATCCGTTTCAATAAACACATTTTGCAAAAAGTTGCGTTTTGACAAGTGCGTTTATAGCCACGGAGTCTTACCCAAAAAACAATGTCTAAAGAAATAGGAATCGAAGTTTAGCACAAATCATAAGAACAAAGCATGGGGCATGTTGAGCTCGGCTTGTTGTTTTTGCAGCTTGCTCAGGTTGTTATTCTTTTAATAATTAGTTGTACAAAGAATGGGTTACGAACGATGACAAAGACTGTTCCATAATTCCTATTAAACTCAGAAGATATTGAAAAAAAAAAGTTATAGAGATTAATATTATTTTGTTATTATTGTTAATTTAATTTGCTGTTTTAAGGATAAAGAAGACGACTTTATTATTATTCATTTCCATGTTCATTTTCAAGCTGCATGCGTTCTTGATCAAGTCATTCAGGGCTCTAGTCATTCTTCCCACTGGTCGCAACTTTCGCGTTTTTTTTTTTTGATACAACATTATGATAAATGTTCATCAGCATGCATTGATTAATCTAGTTTATAGCTATATGGCAACGAAAGTGTTCAACATTCAACCCGTTCTTTTTCATCAATATTATTTGTATCACCTTCTCTGGTTTAAGAAGCAGTCTTTTACTTTAGTTTGAAAACCAAATCCTCCGTTGCGCTCAGTCCGCGTGTGTGCACCTTCGCGCTCGTGCTGATGCAGTGAGTGTAGGCTCTACCCACGAAGCGCTCCCGCTGAAAGTGCATCTCTCCACGTGATCAGTGAAATCTGACTCCTGCTACAATGTGCTGTGGCTCTGCAGCACACAGCGGCTTTGGAACAGCAGACCATGCACTTGCACAAGTGCGACCACGTCAATTTTTTTACTGGGGGGGTCGTGCGATTAACCGCCAAACCACGATATTTGTTGCTGCTTCACTGCGGTAACGAAAAATCCAATACCGTCACAGCCCTACATATACCAGTACAGTATGGTTTGAGTGTCACAATAGACTAGCGGTTATTATTTGTAATGATAATCCTTAATTTTTTTCTTTTTCTGCATGTGAGCTTGTTTCCTGTCAAATTAATTAGCCCAGAGATAAATGCGCCCTGAAGATAAAACGAGTAAAACCTTGAGAAGAAGCCAGGAGCGATTTTCTTTAGCAGATTATTATTTTGAATTCATAAAGTAGTGTTTGGTAAATATTACTTTGATGCAAATAAGGAAAACCATGCAGATATTCTATATTTACCACTATAGAAAAAATCTTCAGTGAATTATTTTTTATTTTTTTTGGGATGTGCCAAATTACTTAATTTTTGTTCATTTATTTCCAGAAACCAGAATTTTAACCTAAAAGCCATTATTAAAAAGTAGATGAATTCATTGTGTGAAAAATGTGGTGTTACATGCAAGTATAGTATGAAGATATTTCTATTAGGTTTTCACTAAAATGTAATACAAATTTTAACTTGTGCACACCAATACTACACATTTATTAAATTGTTTTCTGTGAACTTGAGCAATTATTGAGCAATTATTGTGGATTGTTGACTAGGGGTCGACCGATATGTGTTTTTCAGGGCCGATACCGATACCGATTATTACAGATCAAGTAGACCGATAACCGATATTTTGAACCGATATACGTGTCTGGTGTAAAAATGAAAATGAATGCCAAAATTAATAATAACAAGAGCTCTGACAAAAAAACGTTCTTTAAATGCTTTTAAACATGTCTTTAATTCTGAAAACTGTTAATAACAACAACATTAAATAAACAGTAATATTAATAATAACACAAGTACAGAGATCACCCAGAAGCATTCTGTAAACATTTTGTAAAACTTAAAGTAAACGATTTAGCATATTGTGTGATTATTCTCAACAAAAGTTGTAATAATTGTTGTAGTTGTATTACGATACAGTAATATATTCGCTAAACTGAACTTATATTTTGACAGGTTGCCATGAGGACCTTTTAGGTTTCTGTAGCCTATGTATATATGATATGACGATCGTTTACTCAAATGAAATGGTCAAATGCTCATCAAGTGACTCTCCGAGCAGTTCTGGGGATGTTGTTCATGTATTTATGTCCTCATTTAATGAGACGGCAGACGCTGAAGTCACCGCGAGCATCACGTGCGCTTTAGTATGTATGTGTGCAGTAAATGAAACCGCACGTCTGTGTCATTCATTAACAAAGATGCAGAACATGCAGGATTCATATTTAAATAGTGTTTTTGCAGCTTAATATTTATAGATACTAGTCCATAGTGCGAGTCGATTTAAGTGTACTGACCTACTTTTGATTAATTCATCCAAACTTCGACACATTCCATGACATTCCGCGTTATACGGTAAATTCCATTATATGACTGCATTCCGCGATTCCGCCCGCATTTTCCGCATCGCGGACATCATAGATTATATTGAGGTGTTTTACAACTTCAGCAACGTCTGCTGCTGCTTTACCTTTGAGAGACAACTGATGCGTGATCACTGACGCAGCTCCAGTTAGCATGTGCTCTCGGTATGAGACTGCCTTCAGTTTTCGCGTTGATTGGTCGGACTGTGACTCTCTACATATCAGATGAGGTGGGCGATTGCTCTCAGAGATTGAGAGATCGCCTCACTCTCACAGAGTGTTGAGCTCAGACAGGCTGCATCGAGCCAAATAGTGCATTTAAACATTAAATAGTTTCACCTGTATTATTTATTCACCAATAAATAATGTCACCTGTAAATAGTATGTTTGTTTGCATAAAAAAAAATAATAAAAAAAATTCGGCAAATCTGTTTTTAAAATGGCCGATATCGATAATCGGTAAAATGCTTAATATCGGCGCCGA
Organism: Gymnocypris eckloni scoliostomus; assembly: GCA_027564155.1. NCBI lineage: Eukaryota > Metazoa > Chordata > Actinopteri > Cypriniformes > Cyprinidae > Gymnocypris > Gymnocypris eckloni. Next base: position 27,885,516 of record CM050427.1, on the reverse strand, counting down.
TAATCGGTCGACCCCTATTGTTGACCAAGAGTTTTGAATTAATTCAAATGAGAATTATGGAATTATGTAAATAAATCGGTGGCATTAACATAGCACTTTATGATTCATATTTTCATGTAACGCCAAGATTCTCCAAAGTATACTATTGTTTTACAGGTCTGTTTGAATGTTACCGGGTTGCCCTTTAAACTGGTCTCGGACCAGTCTTTCTGACCCAGACTTTGGCATTGACCCGTCCGGTTGCCCTGAGAGCAGCGTGTTTCTGTTTGAGAGGGAGAATCCTATCCCAGCATCCTCGAGTGAAGGGCACGGTCTCGGCAGCCTGCGGGGTAATGAGTGAACTTTTGCTGCCACAGCACACTGTCTGCACTGCTGAGTAATGAATCTCCACATGCCGCATCACTCTCTCTCTGTGTGTGTGTGTGTCACACAGATTCTTAGGGAAACTGAGCCGGGAGGGGGATGTTTTTGTGAATGATCCTTTGCTGCCTGCCGGTGACAGTTGTGTGCTTGTGAATGTGGGTGGGTGTGTGAGCGCGCACATGTTAGCGGACGCCGGGAGAAGTGCTCTGACCCGCTCATGCTGCATGCGCCACCGGCCATCTGTCCGTCTCTACAGGAGCGTTTAGGTTGCACTAATTGGCATCTTGTGTGCTTGCTGTAGTGGGGCACAAGCACTCGTCGAGCCCTCAAACTTTTCTGCACACAGCATCCACTCCTCGTATTTCTCCGGCTTGGTCTTGTCATGCCTCTTTCTTCACTTTTCACTTTCTCAAGCTGTATACTGCTTTGCATTCGGCTCGGCTGTGCACTAGATATATCTGGTGAGTGCCATGAATGTACTTCTGAGTTAAATAAAAAATAGTGTGTGTGATTTCAAAATGGTCTAGTCGCTGGATTGCCTGAACGACTAGTTGATTATTTGTATGTTCAGGAAGCCTTATATAATTAAGCTGGTTTTGAGTTCTTTTGGAAATTGAGTTAACACATTTTAGACTTTTTAATCATGCAAACTGTATTAAAGCTGGTTCTCAGTCATGGTCTTGGATATTGTTGTCACGATACCAAAATTTCAGTATTCGGTACCGATACCAGTGAAAATCCATGGTTCTTGGTACCAATTTCAGTTCCAAAGCAAAACACAAAAACATGCTAATTAAAAAACGCATTATTTGTATTTATAAAGTCAAACAAGAATAAAATCAATGCCATTCTTTTGGCTTATTTAAAATTGTGTTTCAAGTTTTTGCACAAGTAGTAAAAGTAGGGAAAACAGTTAACGAGTTGCAAGGTCTGCATTTAAAGTCACACCAGAGGTGTTCAGCTGGAATCAGGACTTGCTTTCTGCAGACCAGTCAAGTTCTTCCACACTGACTGAATCATAATTTCTCTTTGATCCTTGTCTTATACACAGAGACACTGTCATGTTAGAATAGAAAAGGGTCCTGTCCAAACTGTTGCTATAAAATTACAAGCACACAATTCCCTAGAATATCGTTATATGCTTAAACATTAAGATTTATACTCATGGAAATTACTAAAGTAGTCAAACCTTTCATTAGAAGGGGGTGACCCAATACTTTTGACAATATAGTGTATGGATACATGTCAACATGATGCATGTCTTGATAAAACAGGATCATTTATTTCATCTTCAATTTCATACTCCGTAATTATTTAAATTGTACATAGTTACATTCAACTAAGTTTTAATATTCAGTACTATGCAAATCTTAACATAATTCCCATTTACGCCACAACTAGGCTAGGTGTAGATTTAATTGTATTTAACCAGATGATCAAAATATTCTGTGTGTTAAATAAAGGAGACATCCAAAATGTGCTGTTTTGTGGCACTTCACTTCCAGGACTGAAAAGCACTGGTCTCTCAGCTAAAGCAGCACCGCACACTGTGACCATACTAATTACAGCACTGCCAGTGAAAATATTACATTCAACAAAGAAGAATCCAGATAAAACGCTTGCTAGTGTGCTGATGGGAAGTTGTAGTGCATTTTGCATCAATATTCTGCTGACACAATGACTTATTTATTTCTAAATATAAATAAGTGAATGCGTTTCAATTGTACCAGTTGGTAATTTATAATAAATATCTTCAGAATTAAGCGTTTTCAAATGCTTTTGTTCTTTTTCCCCATCTTTTAGTTAGTTTACAGCTGCAGAACTAAATCATGTAACCATGTCTATTGATGTGCATCTGCCTAAACAGGCTTACTGCAATTGATTCATTTTATTGTAATGCTTTTTAAGGAAGTAAAGGTGCTGTATTGTAAAACCTTAACTTTTAACTGTAATGCTCTTCCAGCTGCGTTTTTTTTAATGAAAAGTGATTAATAAACGTTATTTGTATTTGTAATAACTTGATAATTTAAGTTCTCAAGTGTGTCCGGTTCAGTCGTGCATATTTTTAGCCATTATTTTAGTAACCAAAACAGTTGTAAGAGTAGCGCCAGCTGCAAAGCAGAAAAAGCCAAGCATTGATGCATGTTTTAAAAATCAATTTTTGGTGTATCAGGGCTCTAGAGTGTGACCTAATTTCTCTCGGGTGCGACTAACAAAAATCCCAGGGCGCACTGGTGCGTCCAGCCATTCGAGAAAAGAAAAAAAAAGTATTTTTAGTACTTGACAGCCCAAAAGTACAGACAGAGAGAAAGAGGTGAGTAGTAGAGATGCGTGCAGTGTTGCCAACTTAGCGACATTTAGCGCCTTTGTAGACCCCCATAGCAACTTTTTGTTTTCCAAAAAAAGGAACTAGTGACAAATCGAGTCTCTCAGAGTGTCTCTGTGATCGCCGCAACGGCGCGAGATCAGCGCGCTTTCTCTGCATCTGCTCTGTTCAGTGAGCGTCTGAGAGGAGCCCGTTCAGTTAAAACAAATATTATTGCTTCTCTAAATGTACATGCAAATATAGAAGAAATCACAGCACTGGAATTGTCTTGTCTTATATTGTGTCTTATTTGATTTCATCAGACAACGGCTCAATACAATTATAAATTAGTATTTTTGTGCAGACTAGCTTCTTGGAAGGGAGAGCTGGTTATGAATTCTTAAAGGGACGTGTTTCAGTCATTATTTCATATTTATCCTGTTGACTGACAACATAAACAGTCAAATATATAAAGTAAAACAGTTTTATTGAGAATTTGGCTGCATTAAAATACAGTATGAGTACAGAGAGACGATTAGACAGAACAGAACAGTTATTTTTTTCTTTACTTTTAGTCATTTAGCAGACGCTTTTATTCAAAGCGGCTTACAAATAAGAAAAAGTAACTAAAATTAACAGTTAAAACTATACATATTATATACACACATTTAAGAAGATAAAGACATGAAATAAACATGACAAATGCATACAACATTTCAAAACTAAACATTTAAATGAAAATAAAGTTAAAAAAAAATCAAAATATTAAATTAAGAAAAGGTATGAGTATAAAAATGCTTCTAACATAACACTAAAGGCCTAAGTATACTTCTTTTTGCATAGTAAGAATTGGTTATAAAAACTGTAAATACTTTTTTTTTTTATGTTTAGTGCAATTATTTGGTAGTCTGTGGTGGGATGGGGGCGCAGGATTGTTTTATGGGTTTAAGGGGGTTTGAGAAGCACTGCACTAGAGCATCCCTTCGTTCAGACACAGTGGAAGATCTGATCAGAATCAGTGTAGAAGGGCCAAGTCTGGAAGATATTGATGCTAGAGAGAGTGTGGCCAGCTGGTTTAGCCAAGGACAAAGATCAAGAAAGCTAAACTACAGGAGTTGGCCATCCGAGGGGCATGTGACTGCAATGGAGGATAGTCCATAATACATTGAGCCACGAGATGTTCAGTTTGACGCCCTTAAAACAATTAATTTAGATTTTATTTATCTTGAGATGTTTTAAGTTTAAATCTCTGCTCAGTGAAGCACTTTAAGCACCAACACTTTTTCAGTAAGTTACCTTTCTTGTAGAATTGTGCTTCAAATAAAGAACTTTATGTTGACCAGATTGTTAGTTAGTCGTTTACTAGTCAATATTGCCTATATACAAATTTGGGTGCACCTAACTTTTGTGCCGGTGCACCTAAGAAAAAAAGTTAGGCGCACCCAGTGCACAAAGTTAGTCTAGAGCCCTGTGTATTATGATTTGGTTTGGTTTGTACCAAGTCCAATATTGTGGACTGTCTAGTACTGAGTGCATGCAAATTCACATGCATCTTGTTTGACTTTATTCATTAGTTCCTCATTGCAATGTCCCCTGTTTGTTTTCTCCTTCCCTTCTTCTGGGTTGGAAGTTCTGAATGTTCCTACAATGAGAAATAGTCTCAGACGCCCATCTAAGGATCATCTTGGCACAATCAATTGTTAGAAATTCAATGCTAATTATTTTCTGTAGCGCAGTTGATGATGAGGTGTTCCCTTTCTCCTCTGTGATTGGGGAAATGTCAAATTTAAGCAATTCCACAGGGCTGTTTGGAAATGTGAAGGTAATGTATTTTCTTTTGACATTTACTTTTAAAATGTAGCAGATTAGCATAGTAATTTCCTTCTTCAAACTTTTGGTCTGGGAGTCTGCAGACTTTATTTACATGACACATATATGTGTGTGTGTTGTGTGGAGAACATTATCATTTTACTGCCTACTAGAGTCCGACACATAAATCAGAAGTCACTAAACCCCAGTGATATGTAGGTTTGGGTATCGTTTTTTTTTTTTTTTTATACCGGTGCCAAATCGATACTTTTAAAATGGTACCGGTGCCTGAACCGATACTTATAAAAATAAAACCATTGCCAATTAATAATTGGATTGGCCATTAGCACTAAACACATGGGCTGGTTTCACAGACAGGGCTTAGACTAAACCAGGATTAGATCATAATTCAATTAGGACATTTAAATAATTTTTATAAACATGCTTAGAAAAAAAAACATTACTGGGGTGCATCTTGAGACAAAACCAAGGCACTGATATATTTTGGGATCAGTCAGTGCAAGTCTATTTCAGTTAAAACAGCTAAGAGTTACATTTTGGTCTAGGACTAGGTTTAAGCCTTGTCTGTGAAACCGGGGGTGATGTCTTTTTCATTCATAGTGGACACTAGAGGGCACCCTCACACAGAAAACCCACAGATCCAGTCACAGAAGTAGCGAACTCATGATGCTCCAGGGATATGGATAAGTGAACAGAAGATATACAAGTTTTGAATGATAAAATAAATAAATAAAATAAACTCTCGGCTACGACAATGTATAGTTTATATGTGTTATTTAAGCCATATTTGGTATTTTCATAATTAAGTATATTTATAATCCATTGCTAATCGATGTATTAGTAGCCTATGGAGTAGTAGTAACTTAGCTAGTTAGTGGAAGGCTAGCTGCGGCTGTCGTCAGAGCAAGTGTAATTACTGCATTCACGCGCTCCTCGGATGCTCTCATTTCCCATGTTGGAAATAGGTGTCATGAATGGAAATGATTCCAGATCGGCGATATAGTATTTCCATCGTAGGTCCATCACTCAACACAAAATAAATTTGCTGAATGCAGAATAAACTGTTTTCCTGCGCTCAAACCTGCCAATCTAAAGGAAACGCAGTGTATGACTTTTGAGGCAATTTGTGAATTAGATCTATAGGCTAAATAAAAAAATGTGCAACTGTTATTACACTTGTATAGAGTGTGTGACGTCACGTGCACTACCGCCGGTGGCAATAGACAACCGCTTTTGACCACCGCGGTTGTCACGGCGACCATCGCATCCCTAATCGCACTTGATGTCTTAACCATTTGGTATATTTGTTACTATATACCTCCTATCATTTCAAGTTAATCGGATCATTGCATTCTGAGAAATTAGTCTCCACTTGGGCTGCAGCTAATGATTATTTTTATCTTCAACTAATCTATCGATTAATTTTTTTCAATTAATCTCTTTTTAATTTTCTTATCAGTTGATGAATTCTTTAGTTAAATGATCAATAAATAATAACAGTCACTTCTATTAATATTTTATTCATTAATTTTTCTCATTAATTCTTTACAAAAAATAAATAAAGAAAGAGAGAGCAAAAGAAAGAGAATAACAGGGCAGTGATACAATCAATAGAAATGCACATTATGGCTGAATTCACAGTTCTGTTTGGGACTGACAGCAGTTGCTAACAGGTGAGAGACTTGATATGTTTTATTTATTCAGCAGATTAAAACATCTGCTTGAATACATATCTGTATATGAATGAACAGCTGAAGTCACAACCGCATTCAGGACACGAGAGCGACAGAATAAAAATGGCGTCATAACACCGGGAATTTTTCTCACAGCTGACAGACCGTGTTTAAATAAATAAGCCCAGTCAAGGCTTGTCCTGTCCATCACACAGTAAAACAACAAATAATGACTTTAAAAGCTTTGTTAGCGAGTGCAGAGAGCGCATTTGATGGCGCGTCTCAGAGCTCGAGCGATCGCACTGACGGCTCTGACAGCAGCTCCGGTGAATCTTTAGAGGAACGCAAATCATTTCTCCGTCTCTGTGAGTGAATTAAACCCGTCAAGATTATATCAGCAACTCGATGTATCATGCTGTTCCGTTCATTCAGCGCAGCTTTGAATGCGAGAATTAGGGCTGTGACGATAACCGCATTACCGCTTCACCGCGGTAATGAGATGCTGACCGCGGTGTTGAACATAACTGAACATTAACATATAGATATCTTCAGGCTAGCACCTTTATCGAACATATGAAGTTTGGTGCAAATTGAACATAGTATGTTTGAGTTAGTGTAAAGCCTGACACATCCTGTTGTCAACAGATGGCGCTATGGTTACATCTGAATATTGGCTTTTAAATGTCTTCAGGGCAGGACTCTTACAAAATATGTGAAGTTTGGTGCAGATTGGACATTTCATGCTTAAGTTAGTGTAAAACAAATAATTTCCTGTTGCCAGCAGGTGGCGCTATGTCTTTAACTAAACGTTATCGTGTAGATATCATCAGACCAGTACTTTTATCAAACATATGAATTTTGGTGCAGATTGAACATGGTATGTTTGAGTTAGTGTAAAGCATGATATATCCTGTTGTCAACAGGTGGCGCTATGATTATATCTGAATTTTGGCCTTTAGATGTTTTCAGGCCAGGACCCTTACCAAATATGTGAAGTTTGGTGCAGATTGGACATTGCATGTTTAAGTTAGTGTAAAATAAGTAATTTCCTGTGGCCAGCAGGTGGCGCTCTGATTATAATGGAATATTCGTATTTAGATGTGTTCAGACCTGGATTCTTATCGAACATGTGAAGTCTGGGGCAGATCGGTTATTGCATGGCTGAGTTACAACAACTTTTATTCCCATGGCGAGACATCGAAATTTGTGATGCCGCCAAGGACACGCCCATTAGCGAAAACTCAAGCTCTTCGCAATTTAACATCACAAAGGCCTTTAGATTAAACTGACCTAAATATTATGTTGATGTCATTAAATCTCTAGGAGGAGTTAGTTACAGAGTAAAACATGTCACTTCCTGTTGCCAGCAGGTGGCGCTATGACTATAACGGAATATGGTCACTTAGATCTCTTCAGGTCAGGATTCTTATCAAACATGTGAAGTTTGGTGTAGACTCCATCTGGTGTTCATCCTTAGTATTACAGTCTTCACCTTTTACCTATTATCAGTGATAGCTTACATTTTAATAACTTTACTATGATTTGTTAGGTAAGAATTAGTAGTCAGTTCATCCTCTATAAAGCATTGTCCCAATATTAATAGTCATTGGTAAACAGTTTATAAATACAGCTATAAATGTTTTGATCTTGAGCATATATAATGTGTAATAATTGTATTTTCATACTTTATTAATGATCAATTTATAATTTCTAAATTATTACTTTGTTTACAGACCAGTTATTTAAGTAAATAATTAATAAACTATTTAAATGTACATTTATAAATTATTTAGACACATGATAATAATTTCTCAGTTTTAATAAATGCTTTATTAACATATTCCTGCTGTAATTCATGATTAAGTCAGGTAGTTATAAAACATGTAGCAGTTGCCTGCCATCTATTTGTGTGAGCTCATCTAAAGTGAGGACTATTTATACATTATAAAGCATTAATAAAGCAGATTTAAAGGATCATTTGTATTTTTCGACTCCAAAATATTTTTTTCAAGATGCAAAAAAATGAAACCATACACTTGATAAAAAATAAACCTTGAACATTTCATTGAAAACAAATAAATTAAATTGTACAGTTTCATTTTTTTTTGCATCTTGAAATAAATATTTCTGAGTTCTGTATAGGTTTGTAACGATATACCGGTATGAAGGTATACCACAATATAAACTCGTACGATTATCATACCGTGTACATTTGCTTATCTGCGGTATTTAGAGAAAATAAAAGATGCTCAATCTAACCTGCGCCTCGGCAACAACTTTCCACTTAACTGTTCTCTTGCTCCACCACACGTGCAGCAGAGACAACATCAGAGACAGAGGCCGTTATCTCTCATCTCTATCCCACGTCCAAATATAAATCTAAATTGGCAGTATGGGAATACTTTGGATATAGAAAAGACAAACGCTTATTTGTCCTCGAGGAAAGACACAGTTCACAAAAACTGGTCGCTAAGCAGCCGCAAAAAGAGGAAACACATTGAACATGTTTACCTATATTTCAGAACAGCATCCCTCCATGCAGATACAGGTGTGTCCCATTTATAACTTAAAATTAAAGCCTTATGATGTCCGTGAATCCCAGAATCCAGTCATTACAATGAATTTACATTGCAGATGTCACATAAAACGTGCGGTTTGGTGGATTGATGAATGAATCAAAAACAGAGCTGTCAAATCACTACATGGTCTAGTGTCTGTGATTATTTAAACGAAAAACATTGCTATATAAAAATATAATCCGTTTGTTTTGGATGTCTCTCTGTGAGTGAGCGGTTGTCATGTACTTAAGTATGCATGCTGGCGCCGCTCAGTGTTTAACAGCGTCTGCTGTCTCACTATCTGAGGACAAACAGCATGAGAACCATGAATTTATGAATTGTTATGAATTATTAATGATGAATATAAGTTGTTAAACTAATATATAATCAATGATAAAATCTACTTGAATGTTTTTGATGAATTAAAGTTGAATGAACACATGCTTTGTCAACCAAAAAAAACCTGTTTTGATTGTTTAATACCGTATTTCATGATACCATGAAACCGTGATATTTTCTGAGACGATTATCATACCGTCAAAATCTATATAGTGTAATAGAAATGCCTTATAAATAAAGAACCAGGCATTTATAGCTGTATTTATAAACTGCTTACTAATAACTCTTAATGTTGGGACAATGCTTTATAAAGGATGAACTATTTAATAAAGCTTACCAAATTATGCAGTCAGTGTCCTATAAATGAACTGGTTCTATGACTTTTTTTGTCCCTAAAACTGATAAGGCCTAATACATTTCTTAAGCTGTAATGCAGAAAAACACCAACAACAACCAAAAAGGACAGATTTTTTTTTTCTGGTGATTTAATATGTTTAAAAGTCTCTCTCTGTGTCTCTCTCTGTCTCTCCCTCTCTCCCTCTCTCATCAACTGACAGCCCCAACCCCCACCCACTCCACTCACTTCACACACAGGGCCAGTCATAGAAGAGAGAAGAGTGTGATCAAATGCCTGATAGTTTTTTAATTTTCTCTCATCCATAGAGTTTTGTAAAGTCATGAAACTAACCATACTTCCTCAGAATGACTTTTTTCCTGCATGTAAAAAGTTTTGAAGTTTTTGGAGAGAACTTAAGATATAAGATATTTCTGCTATCTTTTTTTTCTCTCACTTTAATAAACCACTATTTAAACACCGCTATCCGCTAAGCCATCCGCAAGCATCTTCAGTGTCTTGGCATCATGTTGACAAAGTTTGGTGTGAACTACTTGTTTCTTCTTGGAGTATAAATTAGTTTGCAGCTTGATTATTCCAGAAATTGACATTAAAATAAAAATAGCCGGCTTCCTGTTGGTCGTAGCTAATGAGTGTAAATTAGAAAGTTGTCCGCTTGATGAGAACAATATATGTACTGAGTTTGGTGACTGTAGCTAAAATTAACCCCCATGTTTTGACAAAGGTGGCGCTATAGAGTGCCTCCTCCACGCCCGTTTATGAGCTTTTGCCAGTGTCTATCTATAATTAATACTGATGTGTGTGTTGAGTTTTATGAAATTCTAAACAACTTAAGTGCCTCAAAATCACCAGAAGATATATTGAGGTTTGACACGTTGCCATGGCAACAGTATTTTAGATATCAATATTCCCTTCACAGTTTCACATCGGCCGTGTTTTTACAGTATTCTGATGAAGTTTGAAGCAAATTGGGTAAAAGTAAGATGCTGAATTCAAAGCATTTTGAAAATGGCACACTTCCTGCTGCCAGTTGGTGGCGCTATAACTTTGCCTCATAATTGTCACATCGATGCGATCGGCTTCATACACCGAACAAACCACTGAAGTGTGATCAAAATCAGACAATGTATGTGGACTTTATTAGACACTTCCTGTCTCTCAATTCTCGCCATAACTTCATCGCCTCGCCACGGGCAAACCGTTCGAGATATCAAAAATCCCTCCGCAATTTAGCATCCCCAATGTCTTGAGATCACGTTCACCGAGTTTGGTGCTCGTGTGTTGAAAATCCTGGGAGGAGTATTTCAAATTCCAGCGCATGTGCTTTTTAAACAGCCCTGAATAGCCGACTTCCTGTTGGGCGGAGCCCATGACATGCAGCGCAAAAGTTGTTCGGCTCGATAAGATCTATATGTGTACCGAGTTTCATATGAATACATGCAAGTATGTGTGAGCTACACATCAAGTTTTCTGATGGTGTTCCAGAGGGTGCCGTAGAGCCTCTGTGCCACGCCCGGGTCCCAGACTCAGCGGCGTCCTAACTGCCGCGGGTTCCAATGTGTGTGCACATTTTCAAGAGTTTTTGACCATGTTAAGCACCCCAAAAATGCCCGGATAGACGATAAAAAAAAGAAAAAAAAAGAACCCTAATGAAAACAATAGGGCCCTGCGCCTTTCTGGCTTGGGCCCTAATAATAAACGGAGCAGATTCAATAGGGTCCTCTGCACCATCGGTGCTCGGTCCCTAATAATAAACGGAGCAGATTCAATAGGGTCCTCTGCACCATCGGTGCTCGGTCCCTAATAATAAACGGAGCAGATTCAATAGGGTCCTCTGCACCATCGGTGCTCGGTCCCTAATAATAAACGGAGCAGATTCAATAGGGTCCTCTGCACCATCGGTGCTCGGTCCCTAATAATAAACGGAGTAGATTCAATAGGTCCTCTGCACCATCGGTGCTCGGTCCCTAATAATAAATGGAGCAGATTCATTAGGGTCCTCGCACCATCGGTGCTCGATCGAAGAAGAAAAGCCTCTTTATTTTGCACTTTATTATAAATGTAGCCTAACAAATCGTCAAATAATATTAATTACATCCTAATTTGCTGTTATAACCTATCCGTTTCAACAAACACAGTTTTCAACAAGTTGCGTTTGGACAAGTGCGTTTATATCCACGGACTGTTACCCGAAAAACATCGTGCGATTAACCGCCAAACCGCGATATTTGTTGCTGCTTCACCGCGGTAAGAAAAAATCCAATACCGTCACAGCCCTAGCGAGAATGCTGTTGTGAATCCTGACAAGTTCGGCTGTATATATGCTGTTCTGACAGTCGTATAATAATAGAACGCTCTATGAAGTGATGTTGCCATACTAGCCTTCACCTTCTGCTCTAGATTCTTCTTTTGTGTTAAACATAGCAGAAAACTAGGGATAACTGCCAGCTCGTGCAATGGGCGTGGCTAAAGGTGCGACGCATCGACATTCCATGCTAATCGACTTAATCGATGACATCGACGAGTCACTGCAGCCCTAAACTCCATATGTTCACACTGTCTGGCAGCCATTTTGAATGCTGCTTAAAATCTTTTTTGTAGACGTTTAAGCCTTTTATTTTGGATAAGTTTCACTACTTATTGTAAAATTAAGAGATTAATGTTCAGACTTTTGCATATTATAATCTGGAACTTGGTTATGGGAAATAATTACATTAGATCTAAAAGATCGTTTTAGCAACATAGCGTAGACGTTACAGAACACAGCTAGCTGACTAGCTGTATAAGATTGCACTTTTGCATCCATAATATTATAAACGGACTGTTGTTTTGCTGGTCTGTCATTCTACAGTGCTGTAATTTTTTAAGATTTCTTATTATATTAAGGTGAGCTTAAAGAATGCACTACTATGAAAATTACACCGCTTCAGTGTCACATCAATAATAAAAAGTATAAGTTCATAGATATTGCTAATAATAGTTGTTCATATTAAAATATGAATTAATTTAATACATGACATACTATTTATTTAGCAAAAATCCTGTAATTTTAATAAATATTATCGTGAAATTTATTGAAAATGGTTGCTGATCCAATTAAGCTCAGTGTGCTTTTTAAACACTTCCACATTGAACGTCTATGTAAATACTAGGGGTGTGCACGGACATTTGAATATTCGGTCTGTAATTATTATTTGAACAATAAAAATACTATTCGAATTTTACTGTGTGTTCATTTGCTGGCAATAAATGCAGTGAATCCATGATAAATCCTACTTAGCTATAACTACATGCACTGGGTGGAGCGTGTTAAGTTGATAGTATTTGATCACAGAACATCTGCCTCACAAAGTTTGTATTTACTTTGATCTAAATGATCTTACTAAATGATCTGACAATGTAATTACTTCTGATCAAATTAATTAGCGAAACTGATTTATCATAATATCACCACCACAATGAGAAATCATGAAATCCAAACACCATCGGCTGAGGAAGGACTGCTGTCCATCACTGCATTCACGACTACAGGTGAGCACAGCTGTACTCCGATTGAGCCGAGAAGAGAGTTTATCTGAGAGTGAAATTATCTTCAGACATGTATAACATTTCCTCGAGGGAGAGTGGTTTAACACAGGCAGCGCTAGGAAACTGTTAGCACACATCATCTTTGTCAGCACGTTCTTATTGTTATCAGACTGAGGAAAAAAACTTTCACCCGAGCATGTAGATATTATTGTTTCTCTCAGAATTAATACATTAAATAATTTAAACACAATACATATAGGCTGACTTGAGTATATGTAGCCTTCATTATGTACTGTAATTGGCACGGTCTTCTTGATTTTTCCTTTTGCTCTTCTCTATCTTGAATGCTTTTCTTTTTTACACATTTTACCAGATTAAATCCTTGCGATATAACAGAACATTGTTGAGTAACGGCTAATCATAAGCTTGTTCAGAAATTGTGACGACAACTTGATAATTAAAAATAACGTATTTTTCATGAAACCTCATTTAAATAAACAAATATTAGAATATTCATTTTTTATGAGCCCAAATATTCGGATGCAAAATTTTGGAAAATGCCCGTCCCTAGTAAACACTTAAATAACAGACTTTAAATATTAACTGATGGTTGTCACTTTAATTTAAGTTAATCGATTTTCAATGGATTCTGTCGACTCAAATCTGCAGACTGGCTCTGATCTTTGGCAACTAGCATCAATTTTTTCAGACTGTAAATCTGTGGAAAATCGGGGCAAAAATCGTGTAGTGTTCTCTAGCCTTAAGAGACTATAGATAAGCTTCCATCCATTTAAAAAGACGTTTCACAATGAGGCTAGTTTCTGTTTTCATCCCCATGAATTTAATGTTTTATTCAATTTTTTGAATTTTACTTAGCTGAAAGTGGACTAGTCTAGATGTTGCAATGTGCTTGGATGACACTTCATTATGAATATATAACTGATTGACTTGAATGCCTCGTTGCTTGATTTTAGTGCTCTGTTTTTTTTGTAATTGACTTTGTACCTTTTTGAATTTTTTTATAAAACATGATGTGAGCTTAATGGGAACAGGGGTGAGCTTAAAGGGTACAACAATTTACCTATTAAGCACAGACAGACTTTCTGAATTTACTGATGTATATCTTAATTTAAATGATTTTGTCATTTAAAATAAAATAAAATATTTTCGCGTGAGTGATTCATATTTTATTTTAACATGTACTGAAACCAATATCTTGTGCACTAAAAATGTCTCAATGTATATTTTGGTGAGCTTAATAGGTACGTTTACCCTACTTGTGTATCACTCAAGTTGCTTTTATGTCTTTTTATTAGTCGTCTGTCAGTGAATGTCATCACACTCTTCAATTTGAAGACTTTTTTTCTTACATTTACATTTATGCATTTAGCAGACGCTTTTATCCAAAGCGACTTACAGTGCATTTTAGGATATACATGTTTTTATCAGTACATGTGTTCCCTGGGAATCGAACCCACAACCTTTGCGCTGCTAACGCAATGCTCTAACCACTGAACCACAGGAACACTGTTAGAACACTGTACTTGCTGTTAGAAAACAACTATTTTGGCTTGTTGTGATTTATTTCTGCGCTATTGCTCCTCTAAAGGTTATAAATGAGAATGTAAAGGTGATCTTGAGGTCTTCAGTGCTCTTATGTTGTTTATGTGGAGTGACGGTGTCTCTCCGTTCATATAAATACTGACCTGAGGATTTGCATGCCTAAAGGATACAACGGTATCTGAGAAGTATGCAAAGGACAGGAGCCGCTAAACAAACCTATTGTTAATGTTGCCATACATTTTGGCAGCGTAATGTGAATGATCTATCAGTGTTTAGTCTGAAATGTTTTTGATTTGCTTTTTCAGTGCCATATGTTTTTTAGTGTCTTTATTTCAGTGTTTTTTAAGGTTTCAGAGTTATGTGAATGCTGCCTTGTTCAGTTTTATTTTATGACGAATCTCTATGACAATAAAAACCTATTTAAGCTACAGTAGAGTATTCCTTTAACTAATGCCTATATCCAACATCTCAGTGCTGTCAAATTAAAGTCCCATGCACCGTCAAAACAACTTCCTGGCCAAAGAGAAAATAAGGTGGCGAGGACTGTAATTGAGAACCGCTGGGTTAGATTATACAGGATTTCCGGAAGACGTGTGTTGTGGTCTTTAACGTTTCGCCTGGAAACAAAAATGCTGTGGTGCCAAACCCCCTCACGAAAGAAGCCGTTGTGTTTACAACTATATATATATACATATACATACATATATATATATATATATATATATATATATATACATACACATACATAGATACTCACACTGTATCAGTCAGCCACTACCTATAACAGCATTGCTCTGTCCTCAAGACTGTCTTTCTAACGTCTCTTCCTGTAATAGTTTGCTGAGGGCATCGCTAACTTACAGCTGTCACCACAATGCTGTGAAGCTAACCGCCTTCTCCTGATGTTTCAAAAGCACTGGCTGAACAGCGGCATGGCTGACCGGTCCAAATCAACACACAAACTAGAAATATGCCATCTCTGCTGTCAGTGGCCATGGTTGCATTTCCTAAAGGAATGCTTATTCGGACAGCTTGTGATTGACGTGGACTGAGTGCAGCTGGAAACACATGCCACTTTATCACGGTGACTATATTCTCCCAAGTTGGTCTAGTAGTATGTTAGAAGTCTGTCAGCTGGTGGAGATTTTGCTGTAGCATGCTAGATGTTTTAGCACAGAGCGCAGGACTGCTTTACTCTGCTTTATTTACACAAGACGGAGATAAGAAACATGGGCTACTGTGAGAGTGGGATGTCTCAAACAAATGAGGTTGTACATGGAGAGAGTACAACATTAAGCAAAGTTTGTTTGTTTACAGCTGCCTAGAAACCTTATCTATATATATATATTTTTTTTACTGATATGCAGTCACAGGTGTGTGTGTATATCAACCTTATTTGTAGGGATGCACCGAAATGAAAATGATTGGCAAACTGAAACACTGGGCTGAAGGCCGAATAACGAACACGGTTTTTGGCATTTTTTTCTCTCCCCCATGTAGGCCTGTTTTGCCATTTTTCTTTTTACTATTGCAGAAATTAAATAGCCAAAATCAGCTTTTTACTGTTTTGTCCTGCTTTACAAATTTGTTTTTATAATAACTTACTTAACACTGAACATTTTTATACATCCTATCAGATATTATACCAACAAAGCACAATTTAATAAATGCAGCCTTGTTGAGCAGAAGAGAATTTTAAAACATTTAAAACTTCCAAATTTGAACACTATTAGTGAATGTTATAGTAAATGTATTAATACAGCTGTTGTAGGGTAATTATTATTATCATTAAGGATACACGATAAATCGTTATCGGCCCGAAATGAAAATTTGACGATATCTTTAAGCCAATAAATAATGCATTATTTCCTTCAGAGACTCTTCAGATGTGCGCTGTTCGCCATGATGGCTTTGAAATGCTTGAAATATTATTTAAATCACTTTGAAAAGGACAATACACTTATGTGCAACATGTGCAGAGCAAGTCTGTCATAAAGGCTACATAAAATTATAATAAGAACATTACTGTAAATTAGAGCTGGCCAAAAATTTGACCAAATATGACCAAAAATATGACCAAAAATTTATATCACGGTATTTTTCTAAATTATACCGGTTTCACGGTATATGACGGTATTTATTTTTTTCATGCATGACCAGGTGTTAACCACATTTTCTACTGACTGAGAAAAAACTGCAGTAGATTGACTTAGAATGTCATGATGAGTGAATATTGTAGAAAAAGTCCACACTAAATACAGGGGTTAAAGCAAAAAAAATTTTTTTGATGGAAAATATTTCCTCGGCCAAACCCCATTCCACAGCCATACGGCTACAGTCACACGCAGTTTAAGAGCGGTGTTTTTCTTCTTGTAATTAGGAGCGCTTGTCCTCCTAATTAAAAACATTTAGGAGTACCTTCTGATCAAAAAAAAAATTTGATAAAAAATTTGCCTTCCGAATACGAGGTGACGCTTTGACTCCTTAAAGTGACTTAAAGGGTATTTTATTTTACCTTTGCAATGGCATAATTTTCATCTACTTCAAATTCAAAAATGTATGTTTATAAGCTTTTTTAAATTTATATTTAAAACAATATAATAAGTACAATACGACAAAGTTACCAATCATGAAATTAGTATTAATAAAAAAATAATTTGTATAATTTGGCACAGAAGAACACAAGTGGCTTGTACGTACATTTTCAGATGTTTAATGAGGCTCAGAGGTGGCAACTACATTCATAGATTCATGTGGACATTAATGTTTTACATTTAAATTTGCTTTTAGTGATGCACAACGGCTCAGCTGTTACTTTATTTTGAACTATTTTCGTTGATGAAATAGAACAAAATCATGCAGTACTTGTTTATTGATCTGTTGTATTAAATCAATATATCACATTTGCAAACTCCCCTTATAATTATTAAAAGCTGTCTCCTGATCGCGATCTGTGGGCGCAGACATTGAGAGCGCGTGAGTGAGTTCTCAAGACTCAAAAGCACGTGCAAATGTGATACATTCTGTCGGAACCTGTGGGAATGAGTATAATTATTAATACTAGGGGTCGACCGATTATCAGCGCCGATATTAAGCATTTTACCGATTATCGATATCGGCCATTTTAAAAACAGATTTGCTTTTTTTTTTATGCAAACAAGCATACTATTTACAGGTGACATTATTTATTGGTGAATAAATAATACAGGTGAAACTATTTAATGTTTAAATGCACTATTTGGCTCGATGCAGCCTGTCTGAGCTCAACACTCTGTGAGAGTGAGGCGATCTCTCAATCTCTGAGAGCAATCTCCGCCCACCGCTCATCTGATATGTAGGGAGTCACGAGTCCGACCAATCAACGCGGAAAACTGAAGGCAGTCTCACACCGAGAGCACATGCTAACTGGAGCTGCCTCGGTGATCACGTATCAGTTGTCTCTCAAAGGTAAAGCAGCAGCAGACGTTGCTGAAGTTGCAAAACACCTCAATATAACCTATGATGTCATGATGCGGAAAATGCGGACGGAATCGCGGAATGCAGTCATATAATGGAATTTACCGTATAACGCGGAATGTCATGGAATGTGTCAAGTTTGGATGAATTAATCAAAAGTAGGTCAGTACACTTAAATCGACTCGCGCTATGGACTAGTATCTATAAATATTAAGCTGCAAAACACTATTTAAATATGAATCCTGCATGTTCTGCATCTCTGTTAATGAATGACACAGGACGTGCGGTTTCATTTACTGCACACATACATACTCGAGCTGCAGATGCTCGCAGTGACTTCCAGCGTCTGCCGTCTCACTAAATGAGGACATAAATACATGATCAACATCCCCAGAACTGCTCGGAGAGTCACTTGATGAGCATGTGACCGTTTCATTTGAGTAAAACGATCGTCATATCATATATACATAGGCTACAGAAACCTAAAAGGTCCTCATGGCAACCTGTCAAAATATAAGTTCGGTTTAGGCGAATATATTACTGTATACGTAATACAACTACAACAATTATTACAACTTTTGTTGAGAATAATCACACAATACGCTAAATACGTTTACTTTAAGTTTTACAAAATGTTTACAGAATGCTTCTGGATGATCTCTGTACTTATGTTATTATTAATATTATTAATATTACTGTTTATTTAATGTTGTTGTTATTAACAGTTTTCAGAATTAAAGACATGTTTAAAAGCATTTAAAGAACGTTTTTTTGTCAGAGCAAAATTTTGTCAGCTTGTTATTATTAATTTTGGCATTCATTTTCATTTTTACACCAGACACGTATATCGGTTCAAAATATCAGTTATCGGTCTACTTGATCTGTAATAATCGGTATCGGCCCTGAAAAACACATATCGGTCGACCCCTAATTAATACCCGCAATCCCGCACCGAAATTCTAGTTCTGCTCGGTGTTCTCTGCTAAGAACCCGACTGTAAATGATGCGAGTGGCGTTACTATGTTGTTTGCTGAGGCGGGGATGATTTTTGGTGTTCCGCAGAACAACAACAGTGTGCTACATGATTCCTACATGTTTCTTTCCCCTCAGTAATCCCCGATAACGTTTAAATGGTGAACACAGAGCAGTTTCTCCATGAGCGGGAATGTAAAACCCGGAGTGGATCCAGAGCGGAGTGATTACAGAACGCTTAGAGCGGAGAGAGGAACGTGCTTTAATCCACTCCAGGCTTTGATCACAGCCCCCTCATCAGACTGAATGCACCTCGTCTTTCCTTCATTTAAGACCTATTCAAGCTCAATTCAAGACATTTATAACACTATTTGAGAAATGTAAGCATATTTACGGTCTTAAAATGATGAAAAGTGAATTTAAGAAGGCGGGAACCCTGCAATTGACGGGAATCCGTCGTATCGATGGAGAACTTTAGTTTGTGAGAGACGCGGGAGCTGATGGCAGCGGACGGTGGATATTTGTTGCGGTCAATGTGGATATTATGGATGACTTCTTCTCTCTCATCACATTCTACTAGTGCTTCAGTTTCGGAACTTTCAGGCTTAGTAACACATACAGCTGTATCCTCGCCAAAATGCAATAGTGAAAAGAGACCCCTCTCTAACAGTGTCGCGTTTCAAACGTTATTTAAATGACACCGGTATTGCGGTATTTTAAAAATTCATATCGTAAGAAAAATAAACACCGGTATTCGGTATGAACCGGTATACCGCCCAGCACTACTGTAAATTATGTTGTGGAATCTTTGTATGCTGTGTTTTGTGCGTGCTTTGAGCGCGTCCACAACGGAGCTACACCTCTATGACAGTTAAGTTCACTTGTGCATTTGCAGCCTTTTGTGCAGTTGTACATAGTAATATTGTGTTTATTTTATGTATATCTGCTGTATCTCATATAGAATGCATTTGGTTAAGTTAGTGTTAATAGAGCGCTTTAGTTTTCCGGTGATCATCTTTAGCTCAGCGCACGCAGCTCAAACAGCAGCGCACAACTAATAACTATGATTGGGACTGTCGTATATATAACATTCTAATAAGAACATTATTTTAATAAAACGTTGTGAATTCTTTGGGTTTAGTTGCCGTGTTTCAGCGGGTTGTTACGGGAAGCCAAGTGCACGTCCACGAGTTACACATCTGACTAGCGCATAACTTTGTTCAAAATAACTTGTCCATTTCTGTATTGTTGTGCATATATAATGTGTGCATGGAAAAAGTCTTAGATCTTTGAGTTCAGCTCATGAAAAATGGGGGCAAAAACAAAAGTGTTGCGTTTATAATTATGTTCAGTGTATATATATTATAGTTCATTTTTTCTTATTTACTGCCTGTCACTTGTCTTTAATAATGTTAAAACGTTATATTTGTGTATATTTTTGGCTAGTGATTTTTGCTGTGGTATTGAAATTGAACGCTATGAACTGAACTGCTTCCGCATCAATGACACAATAGCTCACTTGCTCATAGGGTTGGGTATCGTTTGAATTTTATTGATTCCGATTCTGCTTATCGATTCCGATTATTTTCGATTCCCAGTTTCGATTCCAATGTGATTAGATAATGATATCAAGCATTTATCCCGTGTCTCTTTTTAGCAAACCATTGCACGATAGCCTATATTTTAGTATGCATTTGAGAGACGTTCTGAAATGTAATGCATTCATACATGCATGCACAGTTTGCAGCTTTAATCGACCTTTTTGGTAATTTCATGACTTAACTGACGAGTCTGACAGACTCGTATGCTCATAGTTTCTTGTGTGTTTATTTATGATGAAGTGATCAGGGCACACGCCGTGAGCACAGTGACGGTGGACAGGACAGGAAAGATTGTTTTACTGACATATAGCCTAACAGCATCTCATTGTTCAGCCAAAGCTCATTTGGCTGGTGTATCTTTTCCGTGCTCATTTGACTCGCGCCTTGCGCTGAGGAAAAGCTGCAGTGCACGTCTGAAAAGTCTCGTTTGATTTGGATGCAGAAAAAATACACGGGTTCTGCGTCTTAATTAGGGATGCACCGGTTGACCGGCCAAAGATCGGAACCGGCCGGTTTTTGCTTATAATGCGCGATCGGCAACCGGCCGGTTTTTGTCTTTTTTTCGGCCGATTTTTCTGAAAGTGCGAACATGTCATTTGTGTGGAAGACATTCGGCAGAAGCACAACACATGTTGTCACACTAATGACAACACATGAAATTGTCAGAGATTTAGCTAGCTTCAAGATGTATAAGAAAGAATGTACTCCCCATGCACCCCTCAGATCCACCAGCACCTGCAGTGACCGTTACACACAGGAAGTAGTCCAAATAGAATTCTCCCTTTTCTTAAAGGGGTGACATCCATTGTTGAAACACCACAGACATGAATTTGGGGGGCAACTTTTTTCTTAAATATATATATTTTTTAAACAATTAAATATTATACATGTTAAATAAAATCTATATTCACTATATAACCACTTTATTTGTGTTAGAATCTTTCATTATTTCTTGTTGGTTGCTTAAAGGGAAAAAAATCGGTATCGGAATCGGAATCGGCCAGTTTGCTCAAAAAAAATCGGTATCGGAATCGGCCACGAAAAATCATGATCGGTGCATCACTAGTCTTAATAAAGGCATTTCGTGTCAAGAAAAAAGGGGACAAAAACTGCAGTTTTGAGCAGGGTGGCCAAGTTTAGATCAGTGGCACTGCTGCACGGATGAACCAAGTGATCACAAGATTCTGATCGCACACCTCAAAGGTTGAGGAATGAAACAGACAAATCATTTTAATTATGAATAGAATCACGTTAGTGTTTGAGTCATGTTCGCGATCTTTAACGATCTTTAAATTAATGCCATGTCGGTGGTGGCACCTCTCTTGCAACATGTTTAGCTATCACAGATATTATACTTCACAGATATTAGGCTTCTGATCGCAAATGCAGGCAAACTGTGGAGGCTTAGAATAGCGAGCAAGGTCCTGGCAGACTGCTATCACACCGGTCCTCACAAATTAATAAAAAAAAAGCGCATAGGAATCGATAGGCGGAATCGAAATTTTTATTTGACAACAAGTATCCGATTCCTGACCTTAAGTATCCGATTCTGGAATCGGAATTGATTTTCGATTTAAATTTTTTCGAAATGTAATCTGTGCGACTTTGGCGCTTAGAGGGTTAATATAAACATATATTTAATGCAAACATGGTGGAAAGAACTATGTTACATTAGGATATAATGCTTTGTTCATCCTTGTGTATGAGGCATGCTGGATGTGAAGATCAGTGGGTCTTCTCTGCTTTTGTAAATTCGTGAAGGTGTTTTTCAATGCCTTTTTCCTTTGCTCCGGTTCTTTAGAGTTCACCAGTTGGACAGTTGGAGGAGCATCAGGGCTGTTGAGTTTGTCTGATGTAGTACCATTACGTGAGTAGAGCGCATGAAAAAGCTTGTTGACCATAAAAGTCACTAATAATTCCTTTTTGCCATGTCGCCACTGGTGGACGTTTTCTCAATTTATAGCTTTGGTATTCCTCAAGCCGTTGAGGTGTAATTGAGAATCGAGGAGTACGGCTTTCTCCTTCAGTGAGTCCTTTACTCAACAAATGAAGAGAATTTGCTGTTTAAATTGCTGTTGAGAAGATGACTTGTCTAAGCGAGGACCGAATCTTATTTGGAGTCTCACATCTATTGCGGAGAAAATCAGGGGACGGATGGGTTGAAAGCATTGCTTCTGACTCGAGTTTTTGTGATGCTTGGCCTCAGACAGTAAACATTACAAATTGAACCACTGTTGACACATATTTTTGTATTTGAATTAGGGCTAGGCAATAAACAATAGCATACTGTAATCACTATAAAATTAAACGAAGTTTTTGACATTTTTATGTGGATGAATCAAATGAGCTGATCACACTGCAGAAAGAAACCCTAATAAGGTGGTTTTGTCTGATACACAAACTCAAACATACGTGACGGGACGCTCGCTGTGTTTTCAGCATCTGTGTTTCAATATTCGGGGACATGAACACATCAACTTAATTTACAGAGCTCACTTCACAAGCTTTTCACCATTTTATTTGAGATCTTCCCAACAAACCACCAAGTTAAACATTGTAACTTGTAGTAATTATGGAAATTAATATTGAATAATGTGCTTTTCAAAATTAATAATAGTACTACTACTAGTTGTAATACATTTAATACGATTTAAGCAACATATAACCAAGATATTTTTCATCCATGCTTTAATTTAAACCGTTCTGTTGT
Organism: Gymnocypris eckloni scoliostomus; assembly: GCA_027564155.1. Lineage (NCBI taxonomy): Eukaryota > Metazoa > Chordata > Actinopteri > Cypriniformes > Cyprinidae > Gymnocypris > Gymnocypris eckloni. The sequence continues at coordinate 27,862,263 of CM050427.1, read as the reverse complement.
GCAGCATCTTTTTTATTTTTTATTTTTTATTTTTTTGGATTACATTTTTAAAGATTAAATATTTTTTTTTATTGTTAAATATATAATCTTCATTAGACAACAGCTTTCATTTCTGATGATAGATTTGTATTAAATCATAAAACAGAATTTGCCAAAAACATCACACTTTAATAAAAATAAATACATTTGGTTAAAATATTTTGATTATATGTTACTATTTATTGAATTGTTTATTTATTTACCTAGTTTTTATATAAACAAAAACATCTGTCTCACAAAATGTATACAGAAAGTATGAATGGGACCATAAATTAAAAGGTATCTACTCTGTGGAGTTTGTGAACAAACAGGTTATTCATTCTGAAAGTATAACAAATATATGGAAAGCATGTCCTTCCTTGTTAAATGTGAATGAATATTGAGATGAATATTGATATTGAATGATATGGAAAGACAAAACAAAAAAGTAAAATAACAAATCGCATTGTATTCATTCTAGAAGGGTTTACTTTCCTTTTACACAAAATTATTTCTTATTTTGCCAGAAAATTTGAACAAAAATAATAAGTCCCAGACATTTAGTTTAAAAGGCAGCATCATACACTATATTGCCAAAAGTATTGGGCCACCCCCTTCTAATGAAAGGTTTGACTACTTTAGCAATTTCCATGAGTACAAATCTTTGTTTAAACTTATAATGATATTCTGGGTAATTGTGTGCTTCTAATTTTATTGTAACAGTTTGGACAGAACCCTTTTCTATTCTAACATGACAGTGTCTCTGTGTATAAGACAAGAATCAAAGAGAAATGATGATTCAGTCAGTGTGGAAGAACTTGACTGGTCTGCAGAAAGTCAAGTCCTAATCCCAGCTGAACACCTCTGATGTGACTTTAAATGCAGACATTGAGCCACAAATTCATTACCAAACACCTAAAAGTTGAGTGTATTTGTGAAATTCTCTCAACAAGACTGCAGCGCTCTCAGCTTCAACACGTTCTGGAGGAGCTGACATCTTTCTGCTTGTTACGATTGTAAAAAAACTGATTTACGTGTGCCTGGACATGTTCAGCACTAACTGCTCCACTTTTATGCTCCTGGATAAACTACACACGAGTGCTGTGAATTGTATTCGTGCGTGTTGGTGTTTTGGCACAACAATAATCCTGTGCTGTAGGCCTGGAGCGTTTGTCCGTGTGGAGGATTAAATTAGCAGCAGTTGTTTATCGTCCGTACCCAATCCATCTGTCTGGCTCAGTAGAGCCGACGCTATCTGTGCGATCATACTTCTCTCCAATGGGCCGACCTCTCACACACACACACACACACACACACACCCTTCCCGCTTCCCCAGCAGACAGTGAGACATTCCACCCGGTGTAACCTCCTCTGCCAAGAGCGCTTGGCTTTGCTCTATGCAGATTAGCCATGTGCTAATTGCAGTTATTTATTTTTTTCCCACCCTTTTTGGAGAGTGAGTGAGAGAGTACGGAAATCTGCCATGGACCAGCGATTGATTGGAGGAGGAGGGGTTGAGAGAGCAGAGCCAAATAGCATGAGTTTCTCTGAGCCTTAAAATTACTTCAGCGGAGAAGAGCTGTTACGCCAGTGATTCACTGATGCTAGTGATACTATTTGAATCACAGTATTAAAAAAAACTCTGCGTGGAATCAAAATAAACTATGCACACGTTATAAAATGCTTTTACATGTTTGAACATAAATGTGTTTTGGCAGTGTTTGTACACAACCACAACCACAACCAATGATAAAAATCCACCGTGTTTTTTTTTATCCTGATAAATACAATTTTAAAATGAAAGTAAAGTAAACCGTTAACAGTATCACATTAGCATTTAAAGAAACATGCACTAAAATGGGCTGCTGTGAAAAGAGCTGATTTTGACCGGTTAAAATTTCTCAATGGTAGTGTAAAACAACAACCATTTTACCCCAAGTATGTTATAGACTTTTCATTAAGATCCTAAAGTATCATATCAACTTCCCATGACTCCTTTAAAAGTTTGGGGTCTGTTTTTAAAGAAATGAATGCTTTTATTTAGCAGGGATGGAATAAATTGCTCAAAATTGACAGTAAAGGCATTGTCAATGAAAAAAAAAATATGTATTTAAAATAACATTTAATATATTTGAAATTTCTATTAACTTAAAGAATCCTAAAAAAGAAAATCACGAAGCACACAACTTTTGTTCAGCATTGATAATTAAACACATTTCTTGAACAGCAAATTTGGAATATTAGAATGCTTTCTGAAGGATCATGTGAGACTGAAGACTGGAGTAACAATGCTGAAAGTTCAGCTTTGAATAAATTACATTTATTAATTTATAATATAGCACAAAATGGTGCTATATAGCCAGGGCTCTAAATTGCGACCATTTTGGTCACATATGCTCCCGAAATGTAATCTGTGCGACTCCAAAATATATTTGGGAGCATTTGTGCGAGTGCAAATAATTCCTGTGGTGCGACCTCTACAGTTCTCTGCTAAACGTTCAAGAATTACTGCACAGCATGTGCCACGTGACCGGAGCTAAAGCAGGTTAAGCTTTTCATTCGCTGGTCTAAAGTGTGCTTTTTCTGAGCCGTGCACCAAATGCGCGACTAAAAAGCCTGTCTAACCGCCTGATTACTCAACTAAGTTATCTTTTGAGCCAATACTGTCAAAACACACAAGGTTTACATATAGACTCCGTTGGTTATGTTTAAAATGAAATTAAACCGGTGAGTGGAACGGCGTGCCTGTATATTAGATGCGCAGCTCTTAAAGGGACAAAACTAAACATGCAGCCGACTGTCATTAAAGGGATAGTTCACCCTACAATTTTATTTCTGTCATTATTTACTCACTGACATGTTGTCCCAAACCTGTATTAATTTATTTCTTGTGGTGAACACAAAGAAGATATTTCAAAGAATGTGGGTAACCAAACAGTTGCTGGTCCACTTGATAGTAGGATATAAAAATACTATGGATCTCACTGGGGACCAGCAACTGTTTGGTTTTCCACATTCTTCAAAATAGCATGTATGTTCAGCAGAAGAAATAAACTCACTCAGGTTTAAAACTAATTTTGAGTGAGTAAATGATGGTATTAATATAAAACACTATGACAGAATCGACAGACAGATGACCGAATTTATTCTTTAATGTTAAAACAACAAAACCATAGAGAAAACATAACTCGCTACTCTTGACTGAAAAACAATAGTTACTTTAATAGGAATCAATCTATAGTGTTTATTTTTATTAATTGTTCATTCAATTTCTTGAATGCTCCTACTAAATATGCCTATTGTACCTGATAATTAAACACTGTTTGTATATTATGTGTAGTTGTAATGTGTATCTTTGTTCTTATTTTTTCATAACAAAGATAAAATAATGACAAAGATTTTTTATCTTCGCCCACAATTAAGTTGGCACAATAAAAAAACTGTAGAGTTTTACCATTCAAATGAAATTAGTATTAACAAACTATATTTCCACTGCTGAGGAAACGGAAGCTGCATCTGAAGTGGTATTAGATGCATTTACACAGACAGTTTGATGAAGCTGAGTTGCCATAAATGCATTTACACTGCAAAATTTCAAAAGCATAAATAATTTTATAAGATTAATGTTTTACATATTTTTTTAAACACAAATAAATGTTGAAAAAATGCAATGATACTTTTAAATGTGACTAAATATGGCGGCAAATTCCTATTTTAATGAGCGAGTAATTTATTACATTCATTCAACCGATTCATTCAAACGGCTGATTCATTCAGAAACGAGTCAATTGGATGTCCTTATGAATGGGCCACTGAATAAATGACTCACTCGATTCTTTCAAACACGTGGATTCATTCAGTAACCAAACACCGCTGTGTGTTGCTCGGAGACACACAACAGTTCTGCTGTGGCTTTGATCGCAACTATTTTCGTCAGCGAAATTGAGCAAAAACAGTAAATTTTTTTGGTCTAAAATCTAAATCACTTGATTTTAACTTGTTTATTGAAATACTATGGTATAAATCAGTGCCACATTGCAATCGTGCTGATATTGTTATTCGGGGGAAACATCATGGGCATCTAATGTTGCTTACCTAAATCATATGTTCTAAATCTCTTTTATTTATTTTTCTACCGCAGTATGCATCTATAAAACTCTGAGAGTTACTTTTTGTGTGCTGTCTCTCTCACACACTCACTCAGGCTGTTCAAGCCTCATCTGGCACGACATAAATCGCAACTGTGATATCATACTGTGAGTGTGCTGTCTCTGCCTGCGCCGCTGGCAATAAAAGGATCGGCTCAGAATCGGCAAGACGTTAGACTGACCGGTTACCAATCCAAATCCTTCCCAGGATTATGTGATTTATTGGTACTGTGCTTTTATTTCACGCGTCGCGTGCTCGTAGTTTCTGCGCTTTAGTGAAGTGATATACAGCGCAGCGCTGCGTTCGCGCGAGCTATAGAAGAGTGTGCGCTATCAGCAACATCTGACAGGACAGGATAGTTCGCTTTTTCTGAGTTGAGAGACTTTTTATTTCATAAGTTACGAAAATAACGATAGAATAATGACACTGACTTTAAACCTGTCAACATCTCATCTGACTCCAGATACTGAATCGGGACAGAGCCTTTTTCTCAGGCACTCTTTCTTTACTTAAACTGCATCTGACGGAAGTGTAAACAGCTTTCATGCACGTCATTTAAAATTAAAGTCTAGAATCAGAAAAGCATTTAGAATTATGTTTTTTGTTGATGTTTCTTTGGCTGTAAACAATCTGCGAGTGACTCAGAACGGTCTCGCGACCCACTTTTGGGCTGCATACCCAATACTTTTGACCCACCAGTTGAGAAACATTGTTATAAATTGATATTTAGATTTTTTTTAAAACTGCGAATTGGATATGGTATTGGATCGGTATCGGCCGATCCTCAGAAATGTTGGGATCGGTTCTGAAAAAATTGTATCGTTCCCAAGACTGGCTCATTGTTATTGTTGCTATTAACAGGTATCATTCATTAAAAAGCTCTAGCTCTAGCCCTTAGCGACTAAGACTGTGGCAGGAAATCCTTGAATTCCCCTCAGGGATCAATAAAGCACGTCTGTCTATTTAAAAATGAGAGACGGCGAGATACTGCTTATCTTTGACCTTGCCCGAGTTAAAAGGACTTCATTTCTGAACAACTGTTATTTTCTCTCTCTCTCGTTCTCTGTCACGTCCCACCCTCATTCCCACACTTAAGCGAGCCCAGGGGTAATTCATACACATAAAACTGTGTGAAAGCAACCTCAGCGTTTCTCAGACTGGATGCGGGAACATGCAGAAAACGTCTCGGGTTACTCGCGTAACCCTTGTTCTCTGAATAGGGAACGAGACACTGCGTTGCTTAGCTTAACGCATCGGGAACGCCTTCGCGTGACCGAGTCCTGAACCCATATAGAATCACGCCAATTCATTGGCTGATGGCGCGACGCCGTCTCTGACGCAATGACGTCGTCAGGTCATACTGGCGAACGCGCCATCCACTCCTCAGATTTCTCTGCGAAAAGAATCCTGTCGGCAGCCTGAGAACTTGCGAACGCAGTGTCTCGTTCCTATTCAGAGAACAAGGGTTACGCGAGTAACCCGAGACGTTCTCTTTCATAGGTAACTCTACACTGCGTTAGCTTAACGCATCGGGAACGATATACCAAACACGCCAAGCTGAAAACGCCTATCTGGCCCAATAATGAACCAACAACATACGGTCGGTTCAAACAGACAGGACCTGAGAACCTGGAGCTGTATCAACATCAAGGTTGTAAAACCTGACAAAGGTGTGCGGAGAGGACCATCCTGCCGCAACACAAATATCCTCCAGGGGTACCCCTCTAAAAAGAGCTTGAGAGGAGGCTACGCCTCTAGTAGAATGCGCCCGAAGACTAAGAGGTGAAGGGAGTTCCCGCACCTCATAAGCCAGCGAAATAGCATCTCTCACCCAGTGAGAAATCCTCTGCTTTGACGTGGCAAGCCCGCGGCGACCAGCACCAAAACAGATCAATAACTGGGGAGATTTTCTCCAAACCTTGAGCGATCCACATATAGCTTCAATGCCCTGACCGGGCAGAGCATGTGGAGTCTCTCATCCTCACTTGAAGCAAAGGGAGGGGATGGAAAGAGTGAAGAGTGACCACTTGAGAACGAAACGCGTGGACAAGACCTTGGGAATGTAACCCGCCTAGGCCGCAGGGTAACTTTGACTAGACCCGGGCAAAGTCCATACACGTTTCACTGACAGAAAAAGCCTGCAGATCTCCAACTCTTTTCAGTGACGTAAGCGCCAGTAAAGAACAACCTTAAGAGTCAGTATCCGATCCGAAGCTGACTCTAAGGGCTCAAAGGGCCGTCACTAGTCCTTCGAGGACGACTGACAAGTCCCAAGAAGGAACTGCCGTGGGGCTTAACAGGCCTCAAGGCGCCTGGCCCCACGCATGAAAGCGGAGACCAACCGATGCCTCCCCAAGGGGATCTCATCCAGCTCTCTCCGAGCTGCAATGGCCGCCACATAAACCCTAAGGGTGGTAGCAGCCGCCGCTGTCAGCCTTTCTTGCAAAAACTCCAGCACTGGACCAACAGGGCAGTTAACTGGGTCGATTGCACGAGTCAAACACCACGATTCAAAGACGCCCACTTGGAAGAGTATAGCTTCCTGGTAGCGGGGCTCTGGCACTGGCTATGGTTTCCTGAACTCGCAGGCAAACCATCAATTACAGCCCTTGGCCCTGTATGGGCCATACCCACAACTTCCAGAGCTCCGGCTGAGGATGCCAGATCTTGCCCTGAAGCTGGGACAGTAAGTCCCGCCTGATCGGAATCTCCCAAGGAGGCCGATACAAGAGGGGAGTTAGCTCCGAGAACCAGGTCTGGGAGGGCCAGAATGGGGCTATGAGAAGGAGACGGGCACCGCCACCTTCACTCTGCATAGTACTGCCGGAATCAGCTTTATTGGCGGAAACGCGTACAGACTGACATTCGGCCATGGGTGGGCGAACGCATCTATGCCTAGAGTCGCCGGGAAACTCAGGGAGAACCAGAGCGGGCACTGGGATGACTCTTGAGAAGCAAAGAGGTCCACCTCCGCTTTGCCAAACAGATCCCAGATCTGGGACACCGCCTGACGGTTCAACATCCATTCCCCGGCTTGAGCTTCTGTCTCGACAGAAAATCGGCCGCCAGGTTCAGTACTCCCGTGAACCGCCTCAAAGAGAGGAACTTGTCTTGAGACCAAAGGAGAAGATGGCGCAAGCCTGTCCAGGGTGCGCCGACCTTGAACTTCCTTGGCGGTTTATGTGGGACACAACCGCCATATTGTCCGGCCCTGACTATGACATGATGCTCCCGAGAACGGGAGAAAATACTTCAAAGCCAGGAAGACAGCCCTGAGTTCCAGGCAGTTTATATGCCAAAAGAGGAACTCTTCCTTCCACTCTCCACCGCCGGACTTCCTTCAAGACCGCGCCCAGCCTGTCATTGATGCGTCCGTCGTGATCATATGGCGACGGTGGATCGCACCCATTCTCACCCCGCTCCGGAGAAAGACGGGGTCTTGCCACATTAACAGGTGTCGACAGCAACTGCGCGACACTCTGACAAGGCGAGTAGCTGGTACAGTGGGGTGTAACCTCAGCTCCTTCATCCACCAAAGGAATGGCCTCATGTGAAGCAGCCCTAGGGGCAACACAGGGAGGCTGCTGCCATAAGGCCCAACAGCCTGCAGGTACCTACAGAGACATGATGGTCTAGCTTGAAGCGGGCCAAACATGCTGTAAAACTGGTATCCGGGCAGGAGCCAAACGGGCCTGCATCTGAACGGAATCCAAACGAACTCCTAGAAATACAGTTCGTTGAGATGGGAGGAGCACACACTCTTCTTGGCGCTCATTCTGAGGCCAAGAGAATGGATGTGGCCGAGAACGATATCCCTGTGACGACTCACTAGCTCCCTGGAGTGAGCCAGAATGAGCCAGTCGTCCAGATAGTTCAGTACACGGATGCCCTGGAGCCTCAAAGGGCCAGTGCAGCATCCATGCATTTGGTAAATGTCCTCGGGCCAAAGCCAGGCAAGGGCAGAACCTTGTATTGGTAAGCCTTCCTCCAAAGGCGAACCAAGGAATCTCCTGTGTCTGTGAACGACCTGGATGTGAAAATACGCATCCTTCAGGTCGATGGTGACAAACCAGTCTCCCTCCTGAACCTGAGACATAATGGTTCTCATCGTCAGCATTTTGAACTTCCCTTTGTAGAGGGAAAGATTCAAACGTCAGAGATCCAGGATAGGCCTCAAGCCGCCGTCCCTCTTTGGAACGAGGAAGTAGCGGCTGAAGAAACCTCGCTCGACTTCCGTCTGCGGTACTTCCTCTATTGCTCCTTTCTGCAGGAGGGAGGAAAGTTCCTGTTGTAGAACAGAAGCCTTGGCGCTGTTTACTACTGTCAGGTGAACCCCGTCCGAAACGGGGGGGATTTTTCCCAAACTGAAGAGTGTAACCGGTTCGAATTGTGCGGAGAACCCACAGCGATACCCCGGTAAACGCCTCCCATTCGTGAAGGAAGTGTGACAGAGGAATCATAGTGTCGCGGCAAGGAAGACATACCTGAGATGGGGTGTCGAGAAGGCCTGGAAGCAGCGGCACCCTCCACCGTGAAGGAAAGCCTCGGCGCCCTTGCTCGGGATGGCGGAGAGAGAAGTGCTGGGCTGACGGGTGGCCGGCACGGGTTCCGTACACACTGCAGGAGAGAAACAGCTATGTCTCCTAAAATGCGGCACGCCGGGCGGTGAGTGGACGGGCTGCAAAGGGGAAAGACGAACGCGCCCCCAACTGCCAGCCCGAGTGAAAATGAGGGTGAATTGGATCTGCACACCAAGCCTCAAGGGTGGTTGTGACAGATTTAAGTGAGGAGAGCGCGTCGGGCGGGCAGAAACGCCGCGGTCTGGCCTCGCCCGTAACGGTGAAACGACTCTCCTCATTCCGACCCGGAGGTCAGGAACGACCGGGTTAGCCGGGCGGCAGGCTTGTTGGGCCGCTCATGTTAACCCGCTATGCGTGGTTGTTGGCGGAAGAAGACCGCCGCGGGCTCCCCAAACCGTAGTGGGGGAAGGCGCGTGGCCTGGGCTCCGCCGCTAGGGGTTCCCTCCTGGGGCGGCTGCTCCCTAGACACAGAGGAGGAGGGAGTTGAAAATCCCTTGCTCTCCTCGGCATGAACTGATTGAGAGCAGCCGACTGGGTTTTGGCTGAGCGGAACTTGTCCACTACAGCGCTAACAGCCTCCCGAACAACCCAGATTGTGAGATGGGTGCGCCCATTAAAACGCCTTCTCCTCTCCCGAATCTCGGTCAGGTTGAGCCACAGATGATGCTTCTGCGGCCACCGGCCGCCATAGAGCGCCCCACGGCACGCGCGGTGTGCTTGGTGGCTCTCAGAGCCAAGTCAGTGGCTCTTCGTAGCTCCTTCACGGCTTCAGGAGTCAAGCCGGTCCCTTCGTCCATTTCCTTCAGGACGCCCGCCTGGTAGGCCTGAAGGATGGCCATTGTGTGAAGGGCCATACCTGCCTGACCGGCCGCGATGTAGGACTTCCCGATAAGGGCGGAAGTGGTCCTACACGGCTTGGAAGGAAGGAGGGGCGGACTTCCAAGAAGGAGCCAAAGAAGGTGAAAGATGTGAGGCCAAAGTATCCTCAATCACCGGCATGGCGGTGTAACCCTGCTCCACAGAACCCACAAGGTTGGTGAAGTCAGCGGCCGCTGCTTAGTAAGGCGGGAGGAAAATGGCTGCTTCCAGGAACTGGAGATCTCACGATGCAGATCGCTGAAAATGGCAGCTTCCTCCTTTCAAGCTTGGAGTGCGCGCCGATGAGGAAGCGATCGTCCGAGCTCAAGCTCGAGACTCGCGGGGCTCATCGGGCCAATCCAGCGCAGCTTTTCGGTGGCGCGCGAAAGCACGCCCACGAGTTCAGAGTAGGCCGCTGAAGGCCGCGCCTCCTGGCTGCTAGGCGGGAGCGCATCTGCTAAAGCAGGCCCGAAATCGGAGTCGGAGGCTGCCGTGTGCAGAATATCATCTAGCCCGAAGAAACGAAATCACGTGCTGGGCTAGGAAATTGAAAATCAGGCAAAAATTCGACCGCGACCGCGCGCGCCGGAAGAGGGAGGGAGAGAAAAGGCGAGGCCTGTCTGCTCACTCTCCATCTCCTCGAGCTCGACATCTGAACCCCAGCTCGCGGCTTTCACGAGAGAGGCGCCTCACGAGGCCGCGATCTCACGAGGCGGGCGCTCGATGCTCGATGCGCCGTGAAAATTTGAGGATTCACGCTCATAATCCTCAAGCCGAGAGCGGAGGGTTATGAGACGGAAATCGCCGCAAATTTCGCAGTTAGAGGTCCCATAAACCGCCTCACGGCGTGCGAAAAACCCAAACACAAAATACACTTACTGTGTGGGTCTTCGCGAGCGGCGAAACGCGCACGGTGGCATACAGCGGCGAAATTCCATGGCACTTCACCGCGAGGAGAACAAAGTTCCACAGAGGCAGTCAAGTGCAAATGGATAATCGCAAGTTATTAGATGGGTAGGAACGCAACAACGGCGGGGCGATGTGGCCGCTTCGTGAAGGCAGAGAAATCTGAGGAGTGGATGGCGTCGCCAGTATGACCTGACGACGCCATTAAGGCCAGAGACGGCGTCGCGCCATCAGCCAATGAATTGGCGTGATTCTATATGGGTTCAGGACCGGTCACGCCGGATGCTCCGATGCGTTAAGCTAAGCAACGCAGTGTAGAGTTACCTATGAAAGAGAACTGCATGTTTACCACTGTCTCGTACAGAAAGAGGAAGTAGACGTCCATTGGCCCTGCCGTCTTGATTTGTGGGCCGTTCCCTCAAAGCTTAGCACAAAAATGAATTTGTTGTTTAAATCATAGTTTTCACTGGACATGTTCTTAATGCAGGGGCATTCAATCTTACTTATTCTAACCATGTAAAATCCCAAGATTATAAATGGAGATGGCAGCTTGAGGTCAGAGGTTTGCTCAGATCTTTTTCAAGCATAATTCATCTTCCACTTCCATTGTCCTTTCGGTCGAAGGCCTCACTGATTTCAGCCATAACCTCATGCTTCATCGCAGCATGTAGATGACATAAAGCATCTACCATTCTTATACATGCAAACACTGCTATAATTAGGGCCCTGTAAAATCAGTTTGATTTTATTTTCCAAAATAGTTTTCCAAATGGTTAAAATAAAATTGTATTTATTAAAAAGCATACCAAATTCATTAAAATCATGACTTATATTAACCCCTAAAGACCTAGAACATTTTAGGGCACCTGACATGCCTGTACTTTTCTTTGTTTTTCAGACCTATTCTAGCAGTCAGCATTAAGTGCCATATGTCATTATAAACAGGAGAAAGTTTCAGTCTAGCTCATTTAAATTCCCAATTTTCCCTTTGTTTTCTCTAAGAATTAATGCATTTCCAGAATTTTAAGAAAAACGCAAGCTATAATTTTTTTTTTTTTACTGTGTACTCAAACAAAAACACTTCCAAATAATTTTTTCCCCACATATAACATTCCCCAAGCAAGTTATAGCTATTTATTACAATATTGTTATAGGCGCTTTTCAGTGAAAAACAGGTCTATTTTACTTTACTTGCAATATAGATTAGGGATGGGTCACGATTTTCGAATATTCTATTTAATTATAGAATATCGATTAGGTTGTGCGATTATTTTCTAAAGGTGTACCAGGGCTTGACAATAAAGACTGTCCGATGGCGTGAACGCTCGGATTTGTCACTTGCCAGATCGGGCCACTGCAGGTGGTCACTAAATTGTATCATTTGCATGCGTTTTTAAGCCTTGTTTGTTTAAAAATGTAAGCGATTAAAAAGCATTTGGGCGCGAAAGACAACTCCTTTCAGTACATGCGCGTTGTGTTCTGTTCTGTGTGAACCGCGCGAGCACAGACAGCCGCGTCTCTGACACCGAGACGCCTAAACGGGCAAATACATGAAGTATGTCAAACTACCCCTCTTGGCAAGTAACTTTAGCAATAATTCATCTATATTGAATTTATATACTGAAGAACAGATGCACAGATTTATTTTAGAGCATCTCCTGTTCCGTGCACACAAACTGCACTGTCGGCACTCGGGCGCGGCACACATACATAGTGTGTACACAATACATACACACACACACTATAGTGTGAGCGCTAACCATGCTAGAGAACGGAACTTCTGATACGTGCAGGCTGATTGCGTGATCAATAGATGTTAAGCATTATATTGTGAGAGGGCCGTTTGTTACAGCGTCCCAAACAACTCAAAATAATAAACCAAAGTTAACAAAACGATGCACTCCACAGAGTGCTTCTCTGCCGCCTTCACATCCTGTTTCACATTAATGAAGCCGTGATGAGCTCCCTGCATTCAAATTATTCGTTTTTTGCTGAAATAATAACGTAATATTCCACTGGTTGATATATTATATTTATATGCAAAATATTTGTGTTGTTTTTCGTGTTAAATGTGAAGAATGACAGGTTGGATGCCACACTTATTATAATTTTTTTGGCAGAGTATACAGGTGTAATTTTCACTTTAACTTCAGGCAATGTAACATGATTTTATGATCGTAATTTTTTTCTTTATTCTTAAAATATTATGACGGTAATTATTTAGTTATTTATTTGAGAAGGATAAACTGATCAAACATGCGCTGGCCGCTTGGTATTTAAAAAAACAAAAACTTGAATTTAACAAAAATAAGATGTTCCAATCATATTTCTAAATTAAATTAATAAAGAAAGGAAACAAAATAATGACCAATTTGCTATTAAAAACCAAAACTGAACTATTTAAATGGCTCAGCGAGAGAGAGAGAGAGAGAGAGATAGAGATAGAGAGAGAGAGCGACGGGCTCAGACGGAGAATTCCGAGAAGCTGCAGGGATCTATATTCGTTCTCTCGTTTCAATTCAAAGTTCACCGAACTAATTGTGAACAACAATTAGTCTTCTTCCCGAGCATGTGAACATGTTCATTTAATTTATTTTTATATATGAAATAGGTTATTGTTATGAAGACAGACGTTAAAATTAATGTTCACATAATAAGTGCCGTCATTCAGGCGGTTCACAATATGTTTTAGCGCGTAATATGTTTTAAGAATGATATTCTGTTTAGCGCTTAATATTCATTGATGCGTTAATCAGATTTAAGATTTTCTTTTTAATAATATGAATGTTCATGCTCATTTTTTAAATAGAAATGTCCTAGCCTTATGAGCAGTTGATAATCGACGGACTGTTCTGTTAATAAATGCCGTTAGGTTAAGTTATATTAATATGTTTCAGCACTCATACTTTTCAACCATTCATTTTCTTGGGTTAAGATAGACTATTCTCTAATTAATTAAACAGTTTATCATACAGATTGAAAGTCTGGATGGTCTCTCCTCTCTCTCTCTCTCTGTGTGTGTGTGTGTGCGTGTGTGTGTGTGTGTGTTTGTGCGCGTGGGTGGGTGGGCGTGTGCATGCGTGCGAGGGGAGCGATTTTCGAATACTAATCGAATAATACCCAGCGATTATCGAATATTACTTTTGCTTAAAATGCCCATCCCTAATATAGATTAATGAATAAAGAAAAAACTATATATATACTATAAAGAAAATGGAAACAGTGTTTTATAATAACTAAATATACAGAGTGCAGCAGAAAAAAAATAGTGCAAATGATCTTTAAATAGTAATGATCAAAATGGTTGATTATTCTGTGTTATGTAATTCAATGTTTCTTGTAATCAAATTATGCCATAAAGTGCTGCTCAATGGAGGTTTACTAATCAAATTAAAACATTGAAGAAAATGTGTGATTATTCCTTAAAAGTAAAGGTTTATTATTTATTTTAGCAGCAGCAGTAGTGGCAAGATGTACATTAAACTGAACAATAGTTATATTTATTACAATTTCTTCAAGTTAAACCGAACGGGTGTTTTGATGGGTTGTCGTGAAGAGATTTGTTTTTGCATGTGATATGACTGCAGTTTTCCTCAAATTTTATATTTAAATAGTCTGGTTTTATATTTACAGACAAAGATCCATATCACTATTTGATTTAATTGTACTGACCTGCTTCATTCAAAATTTGGCAAATTCCATGACATTTTACTTTTTACAGTAAATTCCATTCCGTGATTCCAACCATATTTTGCAGAAATCATAGGGCCTACTTACTGTCAAAAATGAACATTAACGTTTTCTCTATGCTGGATTTGCGAGTTCTTCCATTAATCAACTGAGCTGTCCACACTAGACGCATTGGTTGCAGCCCACAACGCTTATTCATCTGAAACACATTTAAAAATATCATGTTGTTTCTTCCTTATATTGATGAAAGAAAAGGTCTAGATTGACCTCAGATGTCAAGAAAGCCTCTTTACAGCTGCTGGAGGAGCAGCGCTGCCTGAGGATGTGTTGTGGTGGCAGATGGGAGTCCTGTCCTGTGTCACTTTGCCTTCTCCGGTCCTACTGATCTTTGAGAAGTGGGAAAGCGTGTGGGTTTGTAATTCTCAGGGGATTCAGGAGTCAAGTGGGTGTATTTAAACAGTTAAGTAAGTTTCAAAGTTATGCCGAGGGGTGGGTGGCATGACCAAAATATTATATCACAGTGTGAGTAAATTATGTCATGGTAACTAACTATATGCAACACAATATAATTGCATTTTATATTATAATCTTATATAGTTTTTGCTGGAAAATCTTTTTACACGTCCACACATTTGAATGTTATTTTTACCTTGCGTACTTTACTGGTCTGTTAAATTTATCATATATCGTTTATTAAAACGATTAAAACAAGAAACATTTGAAAATCTGAAACTACACAATTTCTAATATCTCTAACTATTCCAAATTATCTTGGGAATATTAAATTAAACACTAGGCAGAAAAAAAAAAATCTGTTTTAGAGCAAAGCCTTGATTGGGTGATTTTTAAAGTCTTATTAATTCAGGATAATCAAAAGAAACTTTGCAGTGTAGACAGTTTTGCTGATTTATGTGAACGATGTAGTTTTGTTCTTTCTGTATCTCATGTTACATTACTATTAGTTTCAAGACTCATAAAACAACTTGAGAATCAGAATCAGACAGCGAGTGCTGTCTTTTTACAAATAGAAAAAAGCTGAGCAGTTCATCGCCAGATTTAGTTCATGATCTCAGTTCCTGTCCTGGTTGTCTTTGCGCAATTTCCAAGCACCGTCTTCCAGTCCCGTCATCTCAAAGACTTTATTCCGATCTCTCTGTAATTGTCCGTCTCTCTCTGATGTTCGGGTCACACTCCAGTCTCCACACACATTTGTTTCCTCTTGGCTGTTTTCAAAGGGAAGTTGACTGTTCACCCAGTCTCCAGCCCCTGGCACTCAGGACGGCCTGGCAGATTGAACCGCTGCTTTCATTCTCTCATTCATTCAATGCCAGTTTCCTCTCCCTTTGCCTTGCACTGTGTTTGAAGCATACAGATCTATTTTTGATTTGGGGTGGTGTGCCTTCACCATGCTCCGGCTAATACTCTGTTATGGCATTGTGATTGTTTTCAATCTTAACAGTGGAAACAAGCCTCTCTTGATATTGATTACCATTGACTTCATCTTAACCAGAGATTCCTAAGTAAATGCATTCAGAAAGTTAATGACCCATATGCCAGGCGTTCAGTCCTCTCAATGCTGTAGGGAACTGAAACGTACCACAGTAATTAAGTTTCCTGTATGGCACTAGCTGATTTTTTTTAACTGTGCCGCTGAATTATTAGTGCTTACCCTCGTTCTGTCTTTTTCAGCCTCCAGGCCCCATGGACCAGGTGGGGAAAATTCGAGGGCAGCACTATGGTGGTGGAAACCCCTATTCTCAGCAGCAGGGGCCTCCCCCTGGCTCCCAACAGGGTTCTCCTTTTCCAGGGCAGGGTTACGGGCCCTCGGGATCCCAGAGGTATCCTATGGGCATGCAGGGCCGCACGCCCGGAAGCATGAGCGGAATGCAGTACGGACAACAGGTCAGATGTTCATTTTGTGGGGATTTTGGGTTGTTTTGTTTTGTTTGGATGGCCGATGCCAAGAGCAATTTAGAGAACAAGGTGGCTAATGGCCAATATAGTTGATATACACTACCTTTTAAAAATTTGGGATCAGTAAGGCGTAGGGATGTGACGAGATCTCATGTTATCCGATGTGTCTCGCGAGATCCGACTGGTCTCACGAGAATGTGACGATATCCTTGCAAAACATTTTGCAATGTTTACATTAGAGCTGCACCATTAATCATTACAAAAATTGCGATCTTGCTTCAAACACCCATGCAATCTTTTTCCTGAATGACAACGATTCCAATATGTCTATTAAGACTGTTTCACATTGCGAGTATCAGTGGAGCGTGATCATCATGCTTCGATGTGAACGCTGTCATTCACTGATATGGGCGGCAACAAAACAGGCGCTGCTCATGCTCCACTGATGCTTACGATGTGAAACAGGTGTTAAAGACATTCAAATTAGCATTCATGCTATTGCTGGTCAGCCACACATAATTATTTATGTATTACAGACATTTAAATAACAGAAGTACTAGGGATGCACCGATTGTTCGGATGCATCTCGTGTCTCCGAAGAGGAAGGGTGGTTGATGCTGGTTACTGTATGATGATTAAAATTACGAAACGGCCTCAAGCAAAGTAAATAAACTGCAGAATGTTATGTTTTCTAATACACGCACAAATTGCTTGTAAGTTATTCAAACAGCGCTGCACGAGCTTGCGGCGCCTGGGTTCAAAGTCCAAAGCGCAAGAAAAATCTGCGTTAAAACATTGTTACTCGTCAGCTGTTCAGTAAAATTTGTATTAGTTTTTTTAAAGGCATGTGCCAATGCGATACGTGCAACAAACATCTTCCCAAACTCGTCAGAATCATCTATAAATCTGCTGTCAACAAAAAGAAGCACTGAGGTCTCCCTGGTTCCTGCGTATTTCTGCCAAAATAAAAGCTCCAACAACATTCATAATTGTTAGTATTGTAATTTTAATGTTCTAAAAAAAAAAAAAAAAGACAATAATAATGATAATAATAAATACCCTACAACAGCTCTATTAATTCATTTATTATAACATTCACACAGTGTTCAAATTGTAATATATTCTAATGTTTTAAAAGAAGTCTCTTCTCAGCAAGGCTGCATTTATTTGTACAGAAAAAATACAAGCCTGATTCAAGAAGGGGGTCCATAAATGGCCAAAAATTGTGCTTTGTTGGTAGAATGTCTGATAGAATGTTAAAAAAAATTCAGTGTTTAGTAAATATTTTAAAATTGTTGTTTTGTAATTGATTGTTTTATTTGAAAAGCAGGACAAAACAGTAAAAAGCTCTTTTTGGCTATTTAATTTATGCAATGGTGATTAAAATGGCAAAATAGGTCTACATGGGGAAAAAAAATTGAAAAACCATGTTCGGTATTCGGCCTTCGGCCCAGAGTTTCATTTGTTTGGCTTCAGCTTCGGCCAAGAATTTTCATTTCAGTGCATCCCTAAAAAGTACTGGGATAAAATTGTATATTTTGGGAATAAACACTTAGAGTAGTGATCAAATAGTAGCAGTAGCGAGTTTAAGTACTCTACAGTAGCGATCAAAACGAAAGTATCTTAACACTTGGATTGTAAACGACAACACATTTAAAAAGTATTTGTCATTGAATCATTCATTCAAGAGATTCCAATAGTGAAAGAAGTTTTATGAAGTGACTCCTTCATTGAATTTTTATTTTGTTCAAATGAAATTAATATATATTTTAAAAGACTTAAGGAATGAACATTTTATCAGAACCACTAGTAAATTACATTATTTTGTTTAGTTTTCTAAACTTTTTTTCCCCCTCAGAATCGTGATCTCCAATTTATAAAAACAAAATTGTGATTCTCAATTTATCCATAATAGTGCAGCTCTAGTTTACATGTTGTTATTACTGCATATAATTCATTAAAATAGAAGTTTAATTTCATAAAGTACAAGTTGATTTCAAAATGCACCTACATTTCTTTTGCATTTTGTGTTTTTCAGTTTAATAAAAGACTATTTTCCCTATATATTTCATCATTGACACTAAAAAAAAGTAAAAAAATCTCATTTCGTTCTCGTGAACTCAGTCTCGTGTATCATCTCGTCTCGTGGGATAAGTGTCTCGTCACATCCCTAGTAAGGCTGCATTTATTTTATTTAAAATACAGAAAAAATATAGAGAAATATATAAAATATATATATTGTTTTCTATTTTAATATGCTTTAAATTATAGTTTATTCCTGTGATGCAAAGCTGAATTTATCAGCCATTACTCCAGTCTTCAGTGTCACAATCCTTCATTAGCAATATGCTTATTTTATTATCAATGTGGCAACATTATAATGCATAATATTGCTCTTTTTTTCTTTTTCTCGGGATTCTTGGAATTAAAAAGCTAAAAAGAACAACATTTATTCAAACTATAAATCGTTGTAACAATGCAAGTATATATTTATATTTTATTTCAATTAATTTTAGATAGTTATTGTGCAAAATATTATTACAGTTTCTTCTGTGTTTTTTATCAAATAAATGCAGCCTTTGAGCAGAAGAAACCACTTTAAAAACATTACAAATCTTACTGATCCCAAACTTTTGAATGGCAGTTTATCACTATTTAATTTAAAGATAGAAAAAACACATGCATAATAATTACTGAAATGTAAATTGATATACATTTTTTATTCACCTTTGCTCGATGGGGTTGTTAAAGAGACTCTTTCCATCACTCTTCAGCAGCACTTGTTGCTGGTGCATTAAATAAAGTGCAAATGCCTTGTTGTCGACTGTTGGCACAGTACTTATTAGTAATAGAGACAACACTTTAAAGGAGCAGTTAAACAAAAAATGGAAACTCTACCATCATATAGACCCATACAGTAGAATTCAGGTCCAGTCATTCTATTCGTTTACATTGTGGGCAGACCTTTTCCTCTGCTGCCAGGTTTTAGTTTTTCAGAGTCTCTGCTTGAACCTGAAGGCTTCTGATGGTCTTAAGACATTCTTGATCATAGCAGCATGAGCTCATGGGTCTTTTCTTCTCTGCTTTTAAAGAAGGTGGCTATGAGGTCACGGCGAGGCTCAGGTTTGTCACATGGGGATTTCCTCACACAACTGAAGTTTTGTACGTGCCAGTCTTCAAGTGCCTGCTTTTCTTCAATCCTGTTGTCTGCGTCGGGTGCCCCTTTGTGCTTGTGTCGAGTAAGCAGATGCACTGGAGTGCCATGCATTTGTAGACTGTCATAGGATGTGCACTTCAGGTTGTTTTTATTAAACCTCCCTGTCAGAGGCGTTTTTCTTCCCCATTTTTATATTTCCTTTCTCCTTGAGAGGGAAAGTGCCCAGCTTGTCACCATCAGGCTTTTGTGTCACACAGTACACTCTCCAGCAAGGTCACATTTTTTTGTATGCTTACTGAAAGTAATGAAATTCAAGCGTTTCCCTGAAAGCCTGTGTGCACACTGGTCCTTCAAATGGATAAGAGCTCGGTAAAAAACACTGAGCTCAGTCCTGCTGAAACCTAAAAAATTTGTCTCTGCTGCTATTGTGAGCCTTTTCAGAGAGTGTGACATATGAACACAACATCTCACAATGCAGGTACATTACCTCCTATTTTACGCGCTTGCTTGTCAAGATAAGTCACATGATAATAGTTGGATATTTGTTGATACATGAACATATGACCCAGAAATGATCATGAGTGATATGGTTTTTGTTGTTGTTGGTGTTTTTTTGTTAATAATAGGGATGCACCGATATGAAAATTTTGCCCGATAACGATAAACGATAATTCTTTATATTTGAAAGCCGATTCAAGTATATGTTGGCCGATAAATCTATATCCAAATTTTTATATACTTTTTGAGAGCCTGATTAAAAAAAAAGGTCTCATCATTAAAAGCCACATCCCAAACACTTCAACATAAGCAGCCTAGTTTGAACAGAATAAGTTTACAAAATATATTTTACTCTCCCATTACCAAATTTCGCCATAAAGTCTCACAAATAAATTAAAATAATGCAAACAAGTCATTGGTCATCATTACATGTGTAAAGAATCAAAATGCATGTGCCATGGATGAATAAAACGGAAGAGCCATCTGCATGGACAATAATGAAATGATATAATTTACTAAACCATATTGTTGATGAAAAAATTAAGAGAAAATAAAAGTGGTGGTTATTATTAATAATGATTCAGTGATTTTGAAAAAGTAACAAATTAATAGACTACCACGGTTTTAAATAGCAGCTGTTTGAGCTGTGTGCGCTGTATGAAGCTGAATGAACACCGGTAAACTGAAGCGCTTGCTATAGCAGGTTAATTAGACTACATGAGAATCAGATATTTATAGAACATAAACATATTACAACTTATATATGCACAAAAATACGGAAATGCACAAGTTTTTTTGTACTAAGATATGCATTAGTCAGATGTGTAACTCGTGGACACGCACATGGCTTCCCGTAACAACGCGCTGAAACACGCCAATTAAACCAAAGGAATTCACAACGTTTTATTATAATAATATTCTCATTAGAATGTTATATACACGACAGTCTCAATCATAGTTAATAGTTGTGCGCTGCTGTTTGAGCTGCGTGCACTGTGCTAAAAATTAGCACCGGCAAACTGAAGCTCTCTATAAACGCTCTATTAACATAACCAAATGCATTCTTTATAAGATAACGCAGATATACATAAAATAAACACAATTTTACTATGTACAATTGCACAAAAGGCTGCAAATGCACAAGCAAACTTAACTGACATGGAGGTGAAGCTCCATTGAGGACATGCTTAATGCACGCACAAAACACAGTGCACAAAGATTCCACAACGTAATTTACAGTAATGTTCATATTCTATTTTTATGTAGCCTTTATGACAGACTTGCTCTGTTCATGTTGCACATAAGTGTATTGTCCTTTTCAAAGTGATTCCAATCATATTTCAAGCATTTCAAAACCATCATGGCGAACAGCGCACATCTGAAGTGTCTAATTATTTATCGGCTTAAAGATATTGGCCAAATTTTCTTATTGGGCCGATAACAGAAAAATGGGCATTTATCAGCCGATACCGATATGGTGGCCGATATATCGTGCATCCCTAGTTAATAATACTATTATTTGTGTTAATTTGAATAGTAATTAACAAAAAAAATTGCACCAGGGTTTATTACATATTTTCAGTGAATGCTTGAAATAGCCGGTGAAGGTTTTTTGTTTGTAGTGACTGGCCCTGCACAGATACACAGTAAACCTCTTACACTCTTCTGTTTCACGCTAACAGCCAATCATAACAGTATCAGTTTGGTTGCGCCATATCGTTGTCTCGTGCTGGTCTGCTGGATTCCTTTTCATAAGCAGAAAATGAGTGCCGCAGCGAGCAAGGAAATTGTAAATAAAAGAGGAAAAGTCAGCTCGCCTGTATGGCAGTTTTTTGGATATTATAAGTCTGACCGTAGTCAGACCAATGTCGTCTGCAAATTATGCAAGACCGTCGTCCCCGCCAAGATTGGTAATACCACGAACTTGATGTACCACTTTAGCCGCGCTCACCCTTTGGAGCACAGCCGTATTCAACCAACAACATCTGTAGCTGCAACACCGCACAAGCCACGGAGAGGTACTGCATCAGTGCCTCATGACAAAGAATCTAAACGCTACAAAGATATAACGGAGGCAGTGGCATATCATATAGCCAAAGACATGCTTCCGCTCCGCTTAGATAATTGTTAAGTTTTCATTGTGACTTTAGACTTATGTTTACATTTTAATTATTTGAGTTTTCTATGGTTGTTGACATTTCTGTCTTAACAACTGAGGGGATTATGATCAGAGAAAGGTTAAGCTTAAAATAAAAATGTTTAAATGTAATATATTTTTCTCCTGGTCCTTATTTTAAATGGGTCATAAAAAATATCAATAATTATCGATATCGACCGATATGAAACACTGATATCGTGATACAGTTTTCAGCCATATCGCCCAGCCCTACCGTGTCCTAGTGGATAACTTTTTTTCCCTGTGTTGTGTTTTCCTCCCACCACCTCCTCTGCATTCTGCTGTCACCGTCTGGCTGTCTGCCCACACGCCCATGAGAAAAGCTTGAGTGAAAAGAATAAAAAATAGAAGCTGGATAACTTATACGTTTAGGATAATTAACATTTTATTCATTTAATTAAAATATATATATATAATTTGGCATGAAGGAAGAGCCTTAAGTTTTGTGTGTAGTTGATTATATTATTTAGAGCATGCTACGCAGTAAAATTTAGAAATACTGTCATTTAATTTAACTTTTGTACTGTTAAAATAAAGGTAAGGTTAACTTTTATATTGTTAGTAATATTTCAAAACGAAGGTTTACTTCATTATCTAGACATCATTTTAGAAACATTGTGTTGTGTATCAAATATGATCATCAGGCTTTTGGGAATGATTATTTGATGATTGAGAAATTATCTTTGTATTGCATTACATCCTATGTTTTTGTTGTTGTTGTTGTATGAGCTCTATATGCTTACAGTATAATACTATAAGAGCCATAAAAGCCTGATGTATCAAACATGACACTCAACCAGGGCTGCACGGACATGACACATCATTTTTGATTATTCCCTTGAAATGTTAATTTTGATTAATAGTGCTGTGTTCGATACATCGATGCGACAATGTATCGTCACAGAGATTTGACAAATACGAGTATCGATACAGCTGGCCCTCTATTGATATTGTGGCACGTGTGCAGCAGTGGACCGCAATTAGTTTGAATACAAGAACAGTTTAAAATTTTTAACAACAATGTTCGATCTGGCCGCAGAGGAACACTACTGGGTTGCCTGATATAAAGAGACGTAGTCCCCAAAACAGAGCTCCCCACTTGTGCAAATCAGAAATATTTGTTAAATGTGATACTTGTCTTTGTCAACCTGGTAACCATATGTGCGCGGGCTCTCTCCACAGTAGATAAACACGCTTGCTTTCTGAAAACACCGGCTAGCTTGCAGTTTAGCAATCTCCACTTCAATATATTCTCAGAACAGTGTAATTCATCAAGTGTTCACATATGAGAGAGAGAGTGAGAGACAGAGAGAGAGATGCTGTGTATGTATGAATTACCACCGTAACAGTGAAGCTGTGGCTTTAATTCCTTTAGAAACGATGTTACCAGCTCCTTGTTGAGAAGGATAATGTATGTTGCTCTTGAGTGATTAAGCTATTTTATTGATAAAACTGCAGGGCAGCGCTAAAAAGTTTGTTCCTGAATGTCTGTGTGTGCCCGCAACGTGATCCGTGTGTGACTGAGCGTGTGTGTGTGTGTGAGAGAGTTTCACTGAAAATGGCGCATTAGTTTAGAACTCTTAGTTTTTATTTTTTAAATGTAGAGAGTGCGTTAATTTGTGCAATGATAACCTACCAGCAACAGGGCTCTAGACTAACTTTTTGCACTGGTTGCACTGGTGCACCTAACTTTTTTTCTTAGGTGCACCAGCACAAAAGTTAGGTGCACCCAAATTTTCGTATTTGGGTAAATGACTAGTAAACGATTAACTAACAATGTGGTCAACATAACGTTCTTTATTTGAAGCACAATTCTACAAGAAAGGTAACTTACAGAAAAAGCGTTGGTGCTTAAAGTTAAAACATCTCAAGATAAATGAAATAAAAATAAAATCTAAATTGAGTGTTTGAAGGGTGTCAAACTGAACATCTCATGGCTCAATGTCTTATGGACTTTCCTCCATTGCAGTCACATGCAGCCCCTCGGATGGCCAACTCCTGTAGTTTGTCCTTCTTGATCTTTGGCCTTGGCTAAACCAGCTGGCCTCACTCTCTCTAGCATCAACATCTTCCAGACTTGACCCTCAACACTGATTCTTATCAGATCTTCCACTGCGTCTGAATGAAGGGATGCTCTAGTGCAGTGCTTCTCAAACCCCCCTTAAACCTATAAAAAAAATCCGGCGCCGCCATCCCACATCAGACTACCAAATAATTTCACTAAACATTATGAAAAAAAAAGTATTTAAAGAGGTAAAAAAAAACACCTGGTCTGTCTGTGCTCATACTGTATTTTAATTAGGGTTGGGTATCGTTAAGGTTTTAACGGTATTACTCTTATCGATCCGGTATTTTAATGGTATTCTTATCTGTACTTTTTATTTATATATATATATATATATATATATATATATGCACACACATATATATATATATATATATATATATATATATATACATACATACATACATACATACATACATACATACATACATACACACACACACACACACACACACACACACATATATATATATATACATTATATATACATGCATACACACACATATATATATATATACATTATATATACATACATCTATATTTGTATGATAGATTAGCAGCTTATATTCTGAAATGTTAAATAAATATTTAATTAAATAAATATAAAACATCAATTTGTAAATGCACCAGTGTGCAGGCATTTTTAGTGTTGTATATACATAAGATACAGTAAGAACATGAACAAAGAAGCAAAGTTAAACAAACTGACAAATATACCATTTGTCATACCATAAAACAAATGTAGAAATGAAATGAAAAAAAAACAGTGATTTATTTTTTCCATGAATGTCTACTAACATTAATGTTCGGGTAAGTAATAGCTACAAAAGAAATCTGAAAGTGATCAAATGTAAATGCACACTGCATATTTTTCACTATATGTATTGATAGATTAATGCTTAAAGCTATAACTTTATTCAGATTAAGAGCTGTGAGTGATTTTCTCTTTGTGTTTTGTTCTTTGATTAATATTAATGAAGCACCAGTCTGTCACTAAAACAAAATATTGACACACAATTTTCTCCCAACTGTTCTCGTTCACTTTAAGACATAAACTGTGTTTAAGGTAATACTCTCCAAGCCAGCCGTTTTTACTTGCTTTATGTGTATTTGATCGTTTGGACGCGTCTGAAGCTCAAAGTGTACTTTGCTTGTCAGTTTTAGAGTGCGCCGCGCACGCGCACACACGCACACACTTCGCCTGGGGAACAGCGTCTCTCGTGCGGATTGTACTTTCAACGTTTTATTATCAAACATGTCCAGCAATTTAGTAACTGTAAAGACGGCATTTTACAACAATCGACAGACGATTGATCTGATTCTGACGTTAAGTTTTGATCAGGGAAGAACGAACGTGCACCGCTGTGAAGGGAAGGAAGTTGTGCTAGAAGAAACGCGGCTATAATTCTTAGAAGCCAAAATAAAAACCCATTAAATAAACGTAGTTTAATATTATAGCCACAGGCCTAAAGTGTAAGCATGTTTTAATGGTTATCTCTCTCTTCTATCATTAACAGGGCTTTCATGTTGCGCGTGCTGAAACTCCTCCACGTGAACGCGATCTCGCTTCTGATTTGAGAATAGCAAAAATGCAACATAGACAAAAGTTTGGGGTCCGCCCTTCACTATCTCTGATTGGTTTAGACCACAATATGAGCCTAATGTGTGTCTGTTGTTGAAGCACAGGGAGACTCAGAGTCGCGGATACTTTTTTTTCTCTTCTCGAACGGCTGGTCGCACGGGTGCGCCCTCAGATTTTTTTTTGTCGCACCCTTGAGAAATTAGGTCGCACGTAATCATGGGCTTAAGATGCAAACAATCAGAATATTTTACCTGGTGGGGAGTGCCCAATGTAAACATTAAACATATGCTATTACCTATATTGTACTTTGGTACGGTTATGGAGGCCCTTCATTATGCAGAGGTCAACTGCCTGCTCTGCCTATAGCCGCCCTATAGTATGCAGTGCTTAATAAACAGCTGTTTTACTATATTCTTCTGAGGTGAAATTCAGTGCAGTCCTGTATCGTGATACGTATCGTACCGTGGCCTCTGTATCGTGATATGTATCATATCGTGACTTTGCTGGTGATACACAGCACTAGTGATTAATAATTACGATTATCACAATTTAAGTTGAATGCGTAGCTTTATACAATAGTTTGAAGCAACTGCATGTCATATTTTTATATTAAAATAAACAAGCTGAAAACACACTTTCTGAAAAACTTTAATTGCATTTCTTTAGCATTAGGGATCATATGTAAACTATACATGGTTATATGTAACCAGGTTTGGTTTCTTCAAAACTATGTGAAAATGCATGGTTTTTATAATGTTATCCTAAAGCTAAAATCGAAACCACTGGGGGAAAAATGCTTAAGGTAACCTGTAGAAAGGGAAAAGTCTAAATCAAATGGCTAAATCACTGTAGTAATAATCAGAATGAAATACATTCACCTTGTCTGTTTTTTTTAAATGCATGTTATATACCTCGGGTATCAATGCTAAGGATATTTTCTACTGGCCCGGTCGGTCCAGGGGTACACATTTTTACCTGCCCTGCCAACATTTTCACTGGCCCTGCCACAAAAAATTCAATAGTTTCTGTTATCATTGTTTTTGATCCATGTTATCTTGTATTCAAATAAATAAGCTTATATGACACCAATATTTTAGATATCAATTACATTTTACAATTCTCAATTTCAATACCACAGCAAAAATTACTAGCCAAAAATAAACATAAATAAAGTTTAAGCATTATTAAAGACAAGTGACACCCAGTAAATAAGAACAAATTAACTATAATATATATCTCATCATCATCATCAGCTTTCTATCAGCTGTGACATAAATCTGCATGTTTCTTTATATTTAATCCAAGTGCATTTTTTTACTTTTATAAAGGGCATTTTCCCTCTAACCTCATTAATAATTCAACTTTCATTTTAAATTCTTACGTTTCATCTATAAATTAAATTATAATAATGTGATTATTGTTATCTATACATTATCAAATAAAATAATTTAAACTGAAAAATACAAGAGTTGTTCATTCAAACGATTCATTCAAATGGCAGATTCGTCAGATGTTTATGCATGGGCTAATGAAACTTTGACTCAACCGATTCATTCAAAACACTGAATAATTCAGCAATGAATCGAATGGTTGCTGTGAGATGCGCTGTGGTTCCACCTATAATGTAAGTGACCTAATATTATTGTACTTGCTTATTTAACTGTTTATTGAACTATTAAACAGTCGTAATGGTGAAAACGTTGTGCGATGTTGCCTAACTAACTGTATTTTAAATAACTTTTCATTTTGAATCCTTGTTGCGAGTTTTTATTTCTCCTGGAGAAGCAGCGTGAGCCTCACCCCAGAAGCGCAACTTTGTACCGTACATGCATTATATACATCAGTAGCTATATCCTCTACACCAGGGGTTTTCAAACTTTTAGGACATGCGCCCCCCCAAGTTTGTCTAATTTCACTCGCGCCCCGCCAACACAACCCCCCCCTGCCCCCTTTTATTGTATTCACACCAAATTTCTTTCTTAACATGAACATAAATACAAATATCCTTTAAAGCTATTAAAACAGCGAATTATTTTTCTTTTGCTCTTTTTGATTAACATAATTTACATAATAAATGCATGGATCCGTTATATCGATGTACATTTGATATTTATTTTACTGTTTACGTTCACGTAAGAGCAGGATACTCCTCTCAGCGGTTCTCAACCCGCGGCCCATCACAAATCCGAATCACCATGCTGAATGTTAGTCTCATGTGTTGAACATAATTACAAATTAACTTTCAGTTTTACAATTAGTTTTAGTTTTTACATTCATTTAAAAATGTACTAAATAAATATAAGCTAATGCTTTCGTTATGTTAAATAATTTAGTTTTTCATATATTATTTTCAGACATGAGCAGACCTATGTACTCGCATAATGTTACAAATAGTCCTCAGCAGCCATTAGTTCTGTAGAATTGAGCATCAGAATGGACACATTTATTAAGAGAGAAAATGAAATGTGGAAAAAGCCAGCGAAGAAACGCATTAAAGCTAGATTAGTCGCAGCATCAGTGGTGCAGAGGGTGTTGGACTTTCGACATCAACTTACATCAACTGGCTTAAAATTACTTTTATCTTTAAACTGACAAGACAAAACACGTAAAAAAGAAAAACTTTCTCGAGGAAGCAGCACTGGGTCAGATTGCCCCCTAGTGGATGGCTAAAGGTTTGCTAGCTCGTATTCATACATTCTCAAGGTAATGTCTCTGAATTAATTGATGCTCAGGCCCCCATTGACAGGTGCTGGGGCCCCCCTGGCAGGGCTCTAGAGTGCGACCTAATTTCTCACGGGTGCGACTAACAAAAATCCCAGGGTGAAGGGCGGACCCCCGCTCTGATTGGCCGTGGTCCAGATATTCCTGTATGTGTGTGTGCGCCAGTGTTAATTTCGTTGACGAAATATTTTCGTTATAATTTTCGTTGACGACAAGTTTTCACTGACGAAAACGAGACGATAACTAAATAAAAATTAAGTGATGATGACGAAAACTATAATTAAAATATATTGACATTTTCGTTAACTAATAAAAATGAGACGAAAATGTGAGTGAGAGACGTGTGGAAAAGATCCAATCAGAATTAATCTTGGTGTGTGGAGAGGTAAGACGCACACGCACATTTGAAAACTAACGCACTGATCCACCTGGCGACACGGGATGTGCAGTACACGACATCATCCTGCATCGTTGGGTGTCTGTCTAACTTAAACTATAATGAAATGGCAACAGCTGGGAGAAAAGAAGAGAAGATATACGGGTCAATTTCACGTTTGATATCAAGACAAACAAGACCTTGTGTAAACCGTGTGGAGCGGAAATCGCTGGTAAAACACAACAAATCTAAAGCGACATCTGCAAGGGAATCATCCTGAAATTCACGCAAAGGTAAGCACGAAATTTTGCTAATTTTATTTTGTCAGCTTACCTCAGTCGGTGTGCTTTTGCATAACTGAAACATTATAGCCCAGGGCTTCTCAAAGTCCGGACTCCGGTCCGGATCCGGACCGAGGGAATTCAATCCGGACCCGCCTCACTTGATATTTCAAGCGCACTCAGTATCACTCAGAACTCCGCTGCACACACGCACACACACACGGGCGCATGAACCAGTGTTGCAGTGATTACAGACTCTTTTGTAAGACAAAGCACATAGCAACTAGCCACATTTTGGATAAACCTTAGATTTCATTCAGTAGAATAATGTCACCGGTTTCGCCCTGCGAGCGCGAGGTTTCGCCTTCCCGATGCAGTCTTTCTCCACCGGCAGAGTTAGCAGTGTATTCAAAGAACCGACCCGCAGCAGACTTATGAATGAACGAGTACAAAACAGCGTTTCCAAAAACTATAACATAATCCCAGATTTATGTGGGTTTTTTTTATGCAAATAGAACTGTTGTAATTACTGCCACTTATAGCAACAATATGCACATTCTTATTGTATGTTTACAGGTCTGTTAGTTTAGTTTGATATTGACCTTTGCTGTCAATGCTGAAAATAAGAAGAGTTTGTTTTTAGTTCCATGCATTGTTGACATTGTAGCCTAGCAGTTTTTATTTTAATATTGAATTGGCACCAAAATAATATTTTGTTTTGTTTTGTTGAGGTGTAAGAAGGAAGGGGCTGTTTCAGTACATTTTCTGTTTAACATATTCCCTATGATATAAATAAACTGTTTATTATTAACAGAGAACTGTTGATTCAGGTAATTTTTTCAGGTCATACAGTATTTGCAATGGCATTACTGCCAAATACAGTTTTTATTTAAATATTTTGGAGTTGCACTTTTGCTTTAAATAATGAAGAATGTCATATGCAAGTTATAAACAATGCATATCTAATTTTTGGTCTTTTATGGAAAGGCTATATTCCATATATTTAATGAGACTTGGTTTTATTTAATTTTAAGTTAGAATATTTTACATATTACACTAGTTTAACTAAATTACACTTAAATTAAACCCAATATATTTTAGTCAACTAAATCTACAGTAGATTTAGTCGACTAAAATCTTATGCTATTTAGTTGACTAAAACTAGACTAAAACTAAATCAAAGCAGATGACTAAAATATGACTAAAACTACAATTGCATTTTAGTCAAAAGACTACGACTAAAACTAAATTAAATTCTGCTGTCAAAATTAACACTGGTGTGCGCGTTAACAAATGCGTCACGTGTGCTGCTGCAGTCAGACAGAGAGAAAGAGGTGAGTAGTAGAGATGCGTGCAGTGTTGCCAACTTATCGACATTTAGCACCTTTGTAGACCCCCATAGCAACTTTTTGTTTTCCAAAAAAAGCAACTAGTGACAAATCGAGTCTCTCAGAGTGTCTCTGTGATCGCCGCAACGGCGAGATCAGCGCTTTCTCTGCATCTGCTCTGTTCAGCGCGTCTGAGAGGAGCCCGTTCAGTTAAAACAGATATTATTGCTTCTCTAAATGTACATGCAAATATAGAAGAAATCACAGCACAGGAATTGTCTTGTCTTATATTGTGTCTTATTTGATTTCATCAGACAACGGCTCAATACAATTATAAATTAGTATTTTGTGCAGACTAGCTTCTTGGAAGGAGAGCTGGTTATGAATTCTTAAAGGGACGTGTTTCAGTCATTATTTCATATTTATCCTGTTGACTGACAACATAAACAGTCAAATATATAAAGTAAAACAGTTTTATTGAGAATTTGGCTGCATTAAAATACAGTATGAGTACAGAGAGACGATTAGACAGAACAGAACAGTTATTTTTTTCTTTACTTTGTCATTTAGCAGACGCTTTTATCCAAAGCGGCTTACAAATAAGAAGTAACTAAAATTAAAAGTTAAAACTATACATAATATATACACACATTTAAGAAGATAAAGACATGAAATAAACATGACAAATGCATACAACATTTCAAAACTAAACATTTAAATGAAAATAAAGCTAAAAAAAATCAAAATATTAAATCAAGAAAAGGTATGAGTATAAAAATGCTTCTAACATAACACTAAAGGCCTAAGTATACTTCTTTTTTGCATAGTAAGAATTGGTTATAAAAACTGTAAATACTTTTTTCATTATGTTTAGTGCAATTATTTGGTAGTCTGTGGTGGGATGGGGCGCAGGATTGTTTTATGGGTTTAAGGGGGTTGAGAAGCACTGCACTAGAGCATCCCTTCTCAGACACAGTGGAAGATCTGATAAGACTCAGTGTAGAAGGGCCAAGTCTGGAAGATGTTGATGCTAGAGAGTGTGGCCAGCTGGTTTAGCCAAGGACAAAGATCAAGAAAGCTAAACTACAGGAGTTGGCCATCCGAGGGGCATGTGACTGCAATGGAGGATAGTCCATAATACATTGAGCCATGAGATGTTCAGTTTGATGCCCTTAAAACACTTAATTTAGATTTTATTTATCTTGAGATGTTTAATCTAAGTTTAAATCTCTGCTCAGTGAAGCACTTTAAGCACCAACACTTTTTCAGTAAGTTACCTTTCTTGTAGAATTGTGCTTCAAATAAAGAACTTTGTTGACCAGATTGTTAGTTAGTCGTACTAGTCAATATTGCCTATATACAAATTTGGGTGCACCTAACTTTTGTGCTGGTGCACCTAAGAAAAAAAGTTAGGCGCACCAGTGCAAAAAGTTAGTTTAGAGCCCTGCCCCCTGGGGGGGTGCGCCCCACAGGTTGAAAACCCCTGCTCTACACCTCACTGACTCTAAATGTAATAAAATCAGAATAATACTTACGTTTTGGTGATTGCCTAGTTATTTTTGGTTACTTGCCTGGCGTCGATGAAGCGTTAATGTCGAGCCCTGGATAATAACTTTAATATTGTCACACAAATTACATTTGGGGAAATGTTTGTGTGCAAGCACGGAACAGAATATGCTCTAAAATAAAAATAAAAATGTCCGTTTGATCGGTGCATCTGTACTCCAGTGTATAAATTCAATACAGATTAATCATTGTTAAAGTTACTTGCCAAGAGGGGTATTTTGGCATACTTTATGTATTTGCCCATTCAGGCGGCTCGCGCATGTCAGAGATGCGGGTGTCTGCGCGTGCTGTACACATGCAGCATGCAAGTGAAAGGAGTGGTCTTTCGTGCCCAAATCCCTTTTAATCGCTTGAATTTTTTAATTAAAATGGCTTAAAAACTCATGCAAATGATACAATTTTGTGACGACGCTGCAGTGGCCCGATCAGGCAAGTGACCAATCCGTCTACTGTCCCGAATGTCCTTCATGCTGGCCCCGGGCCATCGGGCTGTCCTTATTGTCGAGCCCTGGACCTTACTGTGAATGATTCATCTGTGCATAAGTTACTACTTTCTTAAAAAAAATATACTGAAAAAACTTGTTACTCTATCTTCCAGTGAAATTACAGACTTCTGTCTGGTGACGTATGCAGTACTTCTCCAATTATTTAATACACTTAAACTCTGCCCCTTAACAGTCAACAGCAAGTGCGCATTCACTTTTGAGTGCAATGCCCACATCTCAAAATACAGTCGATTCGGATGTATGGCACAATACAGAAGAAAATATCTGTTGTTATTTTGGTTTCATTGTAACATTTAAATGGTTGTGTGATAGGACTGAGATAATCCCATATGATATCAAGGTGGAATCAGCAATTTGTGAATCGGAATCAAATCAGTTCCAATAACCAGCTCTGGTTCACATGCATGGTGATCAGGAAATAAAACATTTACTGACAATTACAGATTTTTCACAATGTCTCTAGTTAATTTTTAGATTGCAAATAATTTTTTGCTTCTTAACTGATGGACTATTTGGCTCCTGTTATGCTTATTCTATAGATGGGCTATGGACAGCCTGGCCCAGGTGGTTATGGTCAAAATCACGGTGGCTATTATGGACAACAGGGCCTTTCACCTCACGGAGGCCCCCAGCAGTCTCAATACACCCAGCAGCCCTCCACTGGAGCGGTCTCTCAGCCCCCTTACTCCCAGCAACCGCCTGGTCCTCCCCATGGCCAGAGTGGGCCCCCTTACGGGCAACCTCAGGGCCCCCACGGCCAGCCTCCATACTCCCAGACTCCACAGTCACAGTCAGGACAGCCACCCTTCCCCCAGTCCCAAGGTCCCCCTCTGTTACAGGGTCCGTCTCAGGGCCAGCAGGGGTCGCAGCCCGGATACTCACAACCACCTTTAACCCCAGGGCAGCCTCCTCCGCAACAGGGCCCTCCACAATCACAGCAGGGCCCTCCACAATCACAGCCACCCAGCTCGGCGCCGCCTCAGTCATCCCAGCAAGCCTCAGGACAGGGTCAGCCCTCACCTTACCCCCAAACCCCTCCACTTCAGTCTCAACAACAGCAGCAGTCGCCCTTCCAGCGCTTTCCTCCTCCACCTCAGGTAATAACACTACTCCACATACCTAGAGTTGCTTTGATGAACACTATCCTTGATGCCCTTTCAAAACTGCTTCTACATTTTATTGTCCTCTCTTTACTCCTCAGGAGCTGTCTCAAGACTCCTTCAGCTCTCAGTCTTCAGCGCCCTCCTCCAATCAGCCCATGGTGTCCGGAAAGGGAGGTCCAGAGGAGAACATGCAGGGACGACCTTCCAGCCTACCTGTGAGTCCCATGAAGGTTTCAAACCAATCTCTTTTGACGAGGGGATCAGTTTTGTAGTTCTTGACATGCATTGACTCCATACAAGTGCTTTGGTTTTTCAATAGAATATCTTTAGTTGACCAATTCTGCTAGCATATGCTTTTGTGCCTTAACATGCGAAAGCTTCCCAGTCCTTACTTATGTCTCAAATTACTGGGCGAATCTGCTAATGAGGCCTTGGGTTGTTTGTCTTTTTCTTTGGGATAGTAATTGGCTGGACGACTGTAGTCATAGACAAAACTATACAGAAGAGTTTCCCAACCCTGTTCCTGGAGGCACCCCAACATTACACATTTTCAAACTCTTCCTAATCAACCATCAGCTCCTCAGTTGAGACTCCAGGACTTGAAATGGAAAATAATGCCGTAGTGTCATGTCCACAAATAGGGTTTGATAGCACTGTGTGCACCACTGAGTTTATTGAGAGACAGACAAACACAAGTAGTAATAAACAATATATTACTACTGATTCTCTTCTGTTGATGCACTGAGCAGCCATATTGAATTCTGAAGTTGGCATTGTTGTGATTCCTTTGAGATTTCAACTTCCAAGTACAAATGTAATGCAGCAAATGTCATGGGTGTCCAGTCCTGCTCCTAAAGAGCCACCATTCTGCAGAGTTTAGCTCCAGTTCTAATTAAACACAGCTGAACCAGCTAATCAAGGTCTTCAGGATTGCTAGAATTTTACACGTAAGGTTCACACAGAAAGCGTCTTTCTGTCTAAAAATGCACGAGACGGCACTCAGGAATGGTTTTAAAAAAAGCGCTGCACAGAATGCCGCCTCCATGTTGCCGTCAAATAAAACCATTGTTATACCATTTTACTTTTGTAAACAAAAAAAACTTGCAACTTGCACTCTGAAGAATTTAGCCTTTTTTCATCTGAATGTTATTGTGATGGTACTGATTTATCTGATTTAACTAGCATAAACCTTAAATCATGCTACACGTTGGTCACATGGTTACATCCAGTCCAAGATAAGCATGGATGCCAAAAGTCTGCGACTCGAGATTAGTTGCTTTTGTAGGGCCATATGTTTTCCGCAATGCAGATGGAATCGCAGAATACAGTTATTAAAACGGAATTTACAGTTTAGCGCGGAATGTCACGGAATTTGTCAAAGCAAATAAACACAAATTATTTACATTTTAATAGTAAATCCCCTTTATTTGCCAAAAATTTTAATGTTGAATTTTAATTCAAATATAAATTAAATCGTAATGTTTAAAACATAAAATGTTTTATGCCTTCATCTGTTAACACAGAATTTCGGAGGGAAAAAACATTTCATAAGGCTACTGTCAGTATAAAAATTTAAATGTTTGTATGCATTCAAATAATTAGACATGCTAAAACACAGAATTTGGTAACAATAAAACATAAGGTGAGAAAAAAATAAAACATTTCATATGGCCCCAAACATGTCATTTTTGTTACACTTTTAATAAATTCATGTAACATTTTATAAGTTGCATGATTTTAATTAATTAGACATGATTTTTGATTAATTTAATGTAAATTGACCATTCAAAAGAAATGTTTTTATGAAAAAACCCCAGAAAAAACAGAATTTAGAAAAAAAATAAAACAGAATTTGGGAATAAATTCAACGGATTTCATAGGGCCCTATTTTTGGAAACCAGGTCAGAGAAAACTCGAAGGTGTGCACATCATCTGTCATGGTGAAAAACGTTCAGGATATGGTGTGAGTGTGTGTTTACAGGTTAGCAGATACAAATAGCTCGTTCAGAGCAACAGTGCCTCCGAAATGTCCAAATGAGCTGTGATAATAATGAGAGCGCGAGATGTGTCTAATAGACCCCTTCAATGTTTGTAAACATCGGAAGCCTAGGTTGGGTGCGCGCGCAGCTTGGGGTCAGAAAAATGGCGCGGCTAATAGACCGGCATATTGTGTCAAGGAGAAACAGACAAGCCTTATAGATAGATAAGATACTTTTTTATTATTATTTGTACCTTTCCATTTTTGTCTTAGGTGTCTGGCTTTGTTTTGTGTACACAAACAAGGAGGGCACAAATTCAGGACTACTGGAGTCAAGTTATGCCTCTCCTACAAAAACGACTTGCACACATTGATTACAACACGATCTACTGTTGTCATAGTGAAAGCGCTAATGTAAAGCTAGTCTGCGATCTGCTAAGTCTGTAGCATGCCACAGGTCACAATTTATGCCAGATATCAAACTTCACCTAACTATTAAATCAGTCTACAGTTTACAGAAAACATTTGTTTACTTATCAAGGCTTAACTCTACCGTTGTTGGCACAATGTTGGCGCTAGCCTGCGGCTAACTACTAGCAGCTGGCTACGTCTGTAGCATGACACAGATCCATGACATTTACAACACTATTATCTTGCATAGCTTAACGTACAGAAAACTGTTCATGCAATCCAGGCTTTCGAGTTTAAGCAAACAGAAAGGGATGATAAAGGATGACTTTAACGTTTCCTGATATGAAGTGAGCGCTACCAACACGAGCCTCTCTGATCGTAGTATTGTCCCAGTCTGCCCGTTTAATAGCTTGCAGTCACAGATGTCGTCTATTTTTGAAACGGATGAGATCCTGCAGGAATCCTGAAAACTTGACTCCAGAACTGGTGCGATTTTCACAGTCCACGACGCAACAAGTAGGCATTTTGTCTAGGGCTGTGATGGTGGCCGTGACAACCGTCACCGGGCGGTAGTGCACGTGACGTCACACACCGGGTGTATTTAAATTTCTCATTTAAGGCTACTTTCCTATTTAACTGTATTATTTATTTGATATTTATTTTAGTGTTTTGCAGGCTGAGTGTTGACTGACGTAAGTGCTAAAATAAACACGTATGTTTGTTAATAGATGATTGAGCCTCATTTATTTATTTTTGCGTTTCAGAATTATATATATATATCACAACACCGAGCCACCTGTAGTAGTTGGTCCATTACCACCGCGGTGGTAAAAATCTGCCACCGTCACAGCCCTAAGTTTTGTCTTGACGAGAAATTCTCTGGTTAACACAATGGGATGGAATGAACGTTCTGACCCCGACATGCGCACTGCGAACTTCTGTGACGTATACCGTGAAGGGGTCTATAGAGAGCTGGCAAATGACTGGAGCTGGAGGGCTGGAGAAGGTAAGAGAGGGATGAGTGAGTGAGAGAACGGAGATCGTTCCGTCTCTGCCAGTGGGGGATGCCCTCAGGATGTGATTTCCTCTTATTTTTTTATTTATAAATTTGGCTCTTACAGTGGCTCTTTGCAGTGACTGAGATTGGCCGAGATTTTATTCAATCCCAGGAGTCCCCACGGTTGCCTGCAGGAAAGGCAATAATGTAGCCCTCGATTGACCTCTTCTTCCACTAACATCTCCCTCATGCTCTGCTCTCATGGTAGATTAGCCCCTACTACTAACTTTAGCCTGGCCGAGGCCAAAGGTAAAACACCTCCAAATCACTACCTGACCTGCGAGCGAGTTATCCAGCTGTGTAACAAAAACTGCTAGAAGCGTAATGGTACTACCATGCTGAGAAGCAATACTGGGCATATATGTACTGTTGCAGGGTTTATTTGTTTGAATCCTCTAGTCTAGTTCGAATTCTTGTCATACTTGTTGTGTTCCAAGTCACAAATGACCGGACCCCAAACAATTGCTTATACATTTCTTATTATGCTATATTATCACCAAATATTGGATTCAATCTTTTTGTCAACTTGCTTTCTTTCATTTATGACTGGTTTTGTGTTTCTATTGGCTTCTGATTAATCGTAGGCCTCATTTATCCGAAAGTAGGGACCTAATTTTTTGAGTGGAAAAAAAGCATTTATGAATACTTTTCACAATATGCGATAAAATTATGAAAATTTGCACTGTTTCTCAGACTAATGTGCTTTAATGTTTAATCAGGAAGTTTGCTTTTAAATGCTTTAATTTTGTACAAAACTGCACAAAGTCACACTTGGAGTGTGCATGTTGTGCTTACAAACATAAAGGCCTTGGACCTGTGGATGCATGTATGCTCACGCTATCTCACACACACACACACACACACACACACACACACACACACACACACACACACACACACACACACACACACAATGCATACAAACTATTGTGAGAATTACACCTATATCCTCCTACCCTGAACTGCATCCAATATATCCTTTTATGATAACTCACTCTCACTCTTTCACTCTCATTCTTTCACTCTCACTCACTCACACACACACATGCTCAAACTGCCTTGTCTTTAACCTGCATTGACTTCAAAATAATATTTTATTTTATCACATATTCTAGACAAAACATTATGACAATAGGTTTTGAGGCTTTCATGATCTCACAGAGCACTGGTGCTGTTTTTTGTTATCTTCCCCATTCACTTTCAATGGCCGGCCATTTTTTAAAATGCTTTCAAATCACTACCTGACCTGCGAGCGAGTTATCCAGCTGGGTAACAGAAACTGCTAGAAGCGTAATGGTACTACCATGCTGAGAGGCGATACTGCGCATATACGTACGGTTGCAGGGTTTCTTTTTTTTAAAGTCTATATGCTACTCCTTGCTGATTTGAAGTCTATAAGGATTAAGTCCTCATACAAAAATAAAGTTATTTCGCCACCTGGAATTATCCTAATAAGACTTCTGGATCTTTTAGAGCAAGTCTATATTTGTTTGAGGACTGATTTCATGAACATTGATGTGGATTAAAGCTGCCAACTACAGAGACATTGCAGCCAGTGAACAGGGACCAGTTTAACTGGTTGAGCTGGTTTCCTGATAATCGTTGCTTCACACTGCAACGAATGAACACGTCTAGCAACCAACTGTAAACTTTGTCAGCTCTCTGTGAACTGTTTGTTCTCATGCATGTTGTTTTCTCTTCACTGAACTATATTTACAGCATTCCTTGGCCATTTGATTCGGTTGTGCCTGCTGTAGCCACATTTATAAAGGCTGCATTGTGTTTTGTGCATGTTATCAGTAAAACTTATTTTGTGCTTTGGCATGAAGTCAAAATTAACTTCAGTTTACTTTATCAGTGCACATTATTCCAAATAATAAAATGGTCTTTTTAAATCTTCTAAAATGTAACTTGCTTCACCTGTGAATCCATTTTCTGTTTGGGCTGACATAACTGAAGCCACACAACATACACATATAATGTACAGGAATTCTGACATTACTAGTGCTTTTCTAAAACTTTATTAATGGTTTAAGCAGTACCTTGTTAGTTCAGGTTGAGAATAACTTTCAAAACACAGTTAAGAAAACACTTGAACAATGCAACCAGCCCTGGTGATGCCATTGAACAGACATTTTACTAGAGCAATAATTGAGAATAGCTGCTTGTTATCTGCTGCCTGTTACTGACGTTGGCTCAGTTGTAGATGTTAAAGCAGGGGTTCTCAAGATTTTTGAGTTGAAGGGCCTCTAATGTCCAAAATATTCAAAGTTCTCTCTCCATATCGAATATTACATTTACATTTATGCATTTAGCAGACACTTTTATCCACAATTAATTTTCAAAAGGTAAAAATAGTTACTGAGGGGAAATTACATCTTAATTTTGTATTAATTTTGTAGGGGTATTACCCCGGCATCCTGGCCAAACTAGCCCACTGGCCTCTGACCATCATGGCCTCCTAATCATCCCATACACTGATTGGCTTCATCACTCTGTCTCCTCTCCACCACTAAGCTGGTGTGTGGTGGGCGTTCTGGCACACTATGGCTGCCGTCGCATCATCCAGGTGGATGCTGCACATTGGTGGTGGATGAGGAGATAGCCCCCTTACTATGTAAAGCGCTTTGGGTGTCTAGAAAAGCGCTATATAAATGTAACTAATTATTATTATTATTATTATTTTTACATTTTAGAGTAATTCAAGTTATATTATTTTAATGTTAAAAATAATATTGTCATATGTTGTTGCAAACTTGATTTTATTTTCTTCTGTTGAACACAAAAAAACATTTTGAAGACTGTCATTAATCAAACAGTTGCTGGTAGCCATTGACTTTCATAGTAGGAAAAAATACTTGTGGAAGTCAAAGGCTACCAGCAACTGTTTGGTTACCAACTTAAAAAATAACTTTGTGTTCAACAGAAGAAACGTGGAACAACATGAGAGTGGGCTGAAGCAGGGGCGGATTTAGAGAATTGGGGGCCCCCAGGCAAATATAAGAATGGGGCCCTATACATTTGCACACATTTACCTAGATCAACATTAAGGTTCCTTTTATGTTGTGATGCTTGCTGCTGCACAATGGTGCCCCATGGTTGTGTCCAATGTTTCTACATTTTTCATGTACATGTTATAAAGGTATTCTTTCATTTACATTTATTAATTTAGCAGATACTTTTATTCTTTCATGTTGTAGACCACAAAATAGGAATTGATTTACTGTTGAGATACAAGTTTTAACAAAAAATTGATCAATTATAAAATTATAAATTCAGACAATTGAACCTTTAAACCATTATTTTAAGAAAAGGGATGAGTCAAAAGTATAAATTATTATATTGTTTAAAACGGGTTTCTGTGGGTGGATTGGTCTGAACAAAAACTGTAGACTGGATTATTGAAAATGCACATTCACACTCTGCCAGTTGGAGGTGCTTTTGGAACGTCAGAAATATAGCAGTTTCCCCGGTAACGGCTGTAAACAAAGTAGCGCTCCGCTCATAAATTATACTTTATCAGGTAAAGCCTGGAATACACTTTGCGTTTTTTGCCCTGATTTCCCCCCGATTTTACAGTCTGAACAAGTTGACGCTAGATGAGGTAAGTCAGAGCCAGTCTGCAGATTACAGCTGACAGATTCCACAGAAAATCATGTAGTGTATTATGGCCACAGACTCTGATTTTTTAGCTTCAGACTTTGATTCTATCCAGTCGGAAGATATCAAACATGTTTGATATTTTCAGCCGATTCTAGAACACATGTTTTCATTTGTTATGCGTCTCCTAGCAACAAGGCGCACATTTCTGCGTGAGTTCGCTGTGATCGGAACAACTTTAAAGTCTGGTAGTGTATGATCTTCAGTCACGTAGTGTATGATGCCCAATTTTCCTTTGTCACCATTTATAAATTCGGTAAGTGTATGATCCCTAGTGTTTTAAAAATCTGTTCAGATTTTAAAAGTTGTGTAGTGTGTTCCAGCCTTAAAATTAAAACGCCATCGAAACTTTTATGAAGAAAATCGGTTCCCTTCAGAGGTTCATTTCTATAAATTGAATTAGTGAGAATGCGAAAAGTGTGAAAATATTTAGCCTATATTGATGAGGAAAGTCAAATGATGAGTTACCAGCATAAGCCTACATTTAATTTTAGTCTTAATTAGTTACATTTAATTTGAACTTAGGGCTGTCAATTGATTAAAATATTTAATTGCATGATTGTCATTAACTCGTGAATAATCCCAACTTATTCGCACATTTTTATCTTTCCTAAATGTACCTTAAATTAATACTTTTCAAGTTTTTTAATACTCTAATCAACATGGGCATGGACAAATATGGATGTTTTATGCAATTATTGCAATACATTATATGTTTATTATTAGTGAAACCATAGTTAACATATAGCATGAAGACTAGACCTGTTTCAAAGGTCATAGATGTTTTTCAAAGAACTTGTTCATGTCTATTAGACACATGAAAAAAGAACATAGAAATACCAGATTCCCATCACTTCTCTTTCTTTGCACTGAGCAATTTACTGACACAAACCTGTTTTTCATAGGTTTATTTTACGGTCTCTGCGGTCCTACCTTTGCCTAGTGGGTAAGTCCGCCCCTGGGCTGAAGTAATCTTGTGGCCCCCTTGGGTGTTTGCTGAGGCCCCAATTGGGCCCTGGCGGCCTGGTAAGGAGCCACTGTGTTAAAGTGGCATCAGTCCTTTTGTTTACCCAGTACGCCACACAACCACAATTCACTGTCCCCTATATAACCTTCTGCATTGATGCTTTTAAAATAAGTCTTACTGCTGTAAATGAGAAGCCGCATTCTGTGATTGGCAATTATATTGACAACAAAAATGATTGGACTTGTGGGTTTTTGTTGGCAAGATACTACTTTCAGACAGCTTTTCATGAGCTTGCATTTGTCTTACTTAATACCCATTTGGCATATTCCTCCGTAAACGTGCTCTGGTTTACCATAACGTCTCTGTTATATGTACGCTGATACGCGCCATGATGGAGAACGACAGAAAGCTGCAGCCGATTGCATTCTGGGGAAGACCTGAATTAGGGCTGTGCGATTAATCGAAATCGAAATAAAGTCGCGATTTGAGCTTGCGCGATTTCTAAATCGCTTTATAGCACGATTTTTTCTGCGCCCCTGCCCCAACCTCCCACAGTATGCTATCCGAACCAATCAGAATGCAGCAGAACAGAACAGCCCGGGCATACAGACAGATAGTATGCTAAAGAAACAGGGAAGATGAGTTCAGAACAGGATAAGGACTTGGTGGCCAAAAAAATGCATGTTGCATGCAGAGCACGCAGAGCGGGAGCGTAGCGATCATATTTCCTTCAGAGCGGAGAGCGTCTTTCTGAAGATTGCGCTCCGTCGCTCGCCGCCAGCTCAGCCAAAATGCCCCTTTGGTAATTTGTTAATTCCAGAATCTGTGGAATAGGCTAAGCAATAGTTTGTCTAAGCTAATGTTTCTAAAAGCAAATTTTAAAATCCTGTGAAGATTGGCAGATGTTTTAATAGACCGCATTTCCCCGCAGTTTTGGTCTATTTTAATTTTAGAAAGTGTTTATTTTATTTACACCACGGAATAATTATTTGTCAAGTGCATTTCATCTTGTGTGTGCTTTCATGGGCCTGATAAGTATTTTGTGAAATTCTATATCTGCTTTTCATCTTGTGTGCGTGTTTTGAATATGCAGCGTTGTTTTAATGGAAACGTATACTTTTTCAGTTATTTAATTCTTTAGGAAAGTTTTCCAAGTGGCTTCAAAACAAGACACGTTTTTAAATTAAGATTTTAAATTAGGGATGTTCATTTCGGTTATTTTTCCTAACCATTAACCGACAAATATTTTAAATTAGAACTGAATTAAATTAAAAAGAATAAGTGTCTGTGACTGGTAAACAATACTAACATCTGTTTTTCGGGGATTAATTTCACATGCGTAAAAAGCAGCAAACAACAGAACATGAGGATTCACTGGATCATATCATATTACATAACACACCTGCAGCATTTCTGCAAGCAGAGAAAAACTTAATTCACCTAAATGCTGGGTTGAGCCTTTTGGGTCATTTTTGGGGGTTATTTGTTCAGTGTTTGGGTAGTTTGTGTACATTTTATTTTATTTATAAAATTGTTTCTGTGCAGTATATCATTCAAATGTATGCAGAGCAACATTCGCGGTGTGAATCACTAAACGAACGTCACTCGTGTCTGTCTTATTGCATGATGAGGAGTCTGATGCTTTGCATAAAATAAACGATTATATATATAAAGATACAGAACACAAATACTTTGGATATTAAAATATGTCCTCAGAGCTGTTTACTGTTTGTTTTTGGGCAGGTTATGAAGGCAATCGCAGTACATTTCGTCCATGAGTGAAGTGCAGGGCGGCGGTCTTATCCGTGATCAGTTCCCGCCGAACACGACTCCAGCTCGGCGTGAGAGCCAGCGCCGTTACGGTGGAAACAGAATTACAGAGTGGTCGATTTACTCGTGAATTACATCGGTTTAATGTTTAATCTTTACTTCTAATGTTTGTTAAACGAGATTAAATAGGCAATGTGTAGGCCTATAGCTTACATAAAAACAAGCAAATGAGAAACAAAGGAAGTTATCACGTCTGGAGTATTTTACAGAAGTTTCGAGGATTTAAGTTAATCTGTAAATATTATTTCATGCATAAAGTAAAAAAAAGAAAAAAAAAGCGAATATTATAATAGAAACGAATAAAGCCATTAGCTGAGTTAAATCATCCATTAATGATGGGTTAAATAAACAATCAAATTTACTGGGTAAAATTAACCCCAAATGTACTTTTTTACCCAGCCCAAATTGGTTGTTTTGAACCCAGTGTTTTTTAGAGTATGCAGAGTTTGTTCATTATTGTGCTGCGTGAAATTAAAGCAGACGGCAGAAAGATGCATTCTATTTTATTTGTCTTATTTTACAAAAAAGCAAAGATTCTTTTTTTATTGAATGTACACAAATAAAAGCAAACCTTTTTCAATTCCGATTATCTTCATGACCAAGAGGAGTTGCTTCCACTGTTGGAAGGGGAATAAATCCAGTTTAAGCTCATTTAAGCATTCTACCAAATGCAGCCTGTCCATTTATCATTATATAAAACAACCGGTCAAACATATGGAAAAAAACACACTGCTCTGTTTAATTATGTAGTAAAATCTGTGCTGTTTAGCGTTATCACCGTACCGACGTGAAGTTATGCAAAACATTTTGTTTTGGAGAGGCTGTAAATAAAAGTACTGCGAATTTTTTCATTTAAATACCGCGAATACGGGAACATTTGATTTTGTGTTGAAGGAGAGACCTAACATTGGTTTCGGTTTTGTTTTAGCCTAAAATAGTTTTGGTTTGTCGTTATAGCTTCTTATTTTTAATTCTTGTTATTTTCTAGCCTAT
The DNA here is from genome assembly GCA_027564155.1 of Gymnocypris eckloni scoliostomus. NCBI lineage: Eukaryota > Metazoa > Chordata > Actinopteri > Cypriniformes > Cyprinidae > Gymnocypris > Gymnocypris eckloni. The sequence goes on along the minus strand of CM050427.1, from coordinate 27,817,893 downwards.
ACTGTTAATTGAAAGGATTTGTTGTGGAGTGAGGGGAACTAAAATTGCCTAGCTATGTTACAGTGTTTATTATAATGTTTGTAATTCGCGTCGGCCTATTTCTGAATGAAATAATAAAATGCGACTTATAAGGCGACTTGTTTTTTCTCTCTCTGGCTCTCTCTAAAAGCGTGTTTTTTTTATCGTGTATAGCTTATTTTAATCATGCAGCAAACCTTTTAAAATATTTTGATAAATTACTAAAAATAAATAAATAAGTGACTTTAAACCGTTTAACTGATTGTATTAATGGGTCAAAATTATTATCGGTTGTTGGTTAATGAACATCCCTAATTTAAATTAACAATTTCACCCTGAAACATAACCATTTCTTATCGGACTACTGCTTTAATTGAGACATTTATTCAATAATTTCACTATAAACAGGACCAAATAAATAGGCCTAATGTTACTGGAGACATTTAATGTGAGCGTGATCTGAGTGGGATTTGGTTTACCGGTGGCGTGAGCGGAACATTAGCGGAGCGTTGCTTTGGCCGTGAGCGACTGAGCGGAGCGTCACACACAGCGGAATATTGAACCGCTCGCTTGCTCACATGCTCTGGTTGCATCTTGTTTTGTTGGATTTGATTACTCACATATACATATAATATATATATATATATATATGTATATATATATATATTAGGGGTGGGCATAGATTAATTTTTTAAATCTAGATTAATCTTGGAATTAATCTAGATTAATCTAGATTAAAATGGCTCATTTGAATTCTGCGAAGGCATTCAGAATATGTGTGCTACCCAAATAATGGCTAAAAGTAAGTCTTTGAGCGGGTTTCTCAAGCCAGGTGGCGCATTAGACCAGGGCTCATCTCCTGTTTCCAAAATGCATCACAAACTGCTTGAGAAAGCTGTTCTACTATGATAATTGGTGATGAAAATAAACTATGTTCAATAAGATGTACTTGTGTTTACTAACTGTTTATTCAGTTAAACATGAATTTGGAACTGTAGGCCTACATAAGAGGTCGTGATGAACTGTTTACAGTTTCCATTGGGAAGCTTCTTAAAAATACATTTTCCTGAAGCAAACCGGCGGCTTCATAGCTGCATCCATGTTAACGTCACGTCTGATGTGGTAATTTCACAGTAACGTTAGGCATACACACAGGTTCAAGCAGAGGGTGACACGGGAGTGAATTCTCAAGTTCACATGAGACCTAAAGCGCATCCTGTTTGCTTAAAAGCGCAAGCGTTTCGTTGTTATTCTGAGTGCACACAAATAAGCGTAGAGTCTTTACAGATTCGAAAGATGTATTAGGCTACTTTTATCTGTATGACCAAAAATGGCGGAGATTTTAAGAGCAAGTGGCGCACGGAGCCTGTCCTGCAACAAGCGCTTCCACACGAAACACTTCAATAGCGCACATTTCTCTAGGTTAACATCATATTGGTGACCATGTAAA
>CM050427.1:27605889-27816325 GCA_027564155.1 Gymnocypris eckloni scoliostomus | reverse complement strand
TCTGACAACAGAGACAGTAAAATATATCAATTAAAACTGTTTTGAGAATTTAGCTGCATCAAAATACAGTATGTGGGCACAGAGAGGCCAACAAATGTAATAATAAACAATATAGGCTATGTACATTTTGCATGTTCAGAAGTGAGTTGTCCTGTCCTGCAAAAATGTAAACAGGTTTGAGTCAGTAAATTGCTCAGTGCAAAGAAAGAGAAGTAATGGGAACCTTGTATTTCTTTTTTCGTGTGTCTAATAGACATGAACAAGTTCTTTGAAAAACATCTATGACCTATGAAACATGTCTAGTCTTCATGCTGTTGACTATGGTTTCAATAATAATAAACATACATTTGCATAAAGCATCTATATTTGTCCATGCCCATGTTGATTAGAGTATTCGAGTCGAGGCTGCTCCTCTCACAGTCAGTGGGTTGGGGCTCCCCCTCATGGCTGACATCTGCACAGCCGCTGCTCACTATGTAGGGAACTCTTCTCCCCCAAATCCTACTCTGATTTGGGTTTGAAGAGCAAGAATTAGTGGCTTTGTAATCATAGAGTTAATCTGCTCTTTGTGAGTGAACACATCCGGGCCGGTGCGTCGCTGAGCTTCAGCGCTGTTTGTTGATTGACACGTGTGTGTGTGTGTGTGTGTGTGTGTGAACGACTGCGCCGTGACCTCAGCGCTGGGGGAGGGGCATTGCGACATTGCTCTATTGTGTCAAGCACGTGGAGACAGTTGCTATGGCAACCTCACCGATGCAGCTGCTTGTGTGTGATCCTGTCCTCCTTTCCTCTCTCCTCTCTTTCTCATTCTGTCGTTTTGGCAGCAGATTAATGTGTGTGTGTGTGTGTGTGTGTGTGTGTGTGAGAACGGGAAAAAGGCGTCCCAGGCCGGTGAGGGTCACACAGAGTTTGTGACTGCGTTTCATCGCGATCTTATCTCTGACAGGATTTCCCTTCAGAATAGAGTTTACAAACGATTCCTTTGAGTTTCTCACTGTGCTGAAACAACATGGCTGCCGTGGAGACTTTTGATATTCACAATTCACTGCCCTGTTTTATGAGAGAAACATGTTGTTTTTAGACTGTCATTTGCAGAAGTCACTGCTTCTGCAAATCTTGTTGGAGCTGCAGAAGTGTTTTAAATAGACTGGATTTTGTCCGCTTTGAGAGCTGACAGACAGGCTAACGCTGGTGCTAATTTGAGCATAAAATGGCTGCCACACAGATTCCAGCCTCTCTTATAGTATTTTTAGAGACATTGAGCATGTTTAGTGCTGTTTTATTTGATAGTTTTCTTAGTTTTTATTTTAGGATGATCTTTTGGCTTCATTTATGAATTATATGTGCTGTCGGGCTGTATTTAGCAGCTTTGTGATATGCTTACAGTGAACTGTTATAATGTTTCACAAGTCAAAACAGTTTGCATTTGAGGGTTTTTGTTGTTGCTCAGCAGAATGTGGCTTTTGCAGCTGACAGATGTTTTTACAATAAGCATAGTTTCTGCATAGATAGCATAGGCTAATCATTGCAGTGTTAATATTGTACAACTATTATAAATAATGAGATCTCTTTCAAATATTGTTAAATATGGAATACATACGACTTTTAAAGTCTGAACATATTTTCAAACACTAAGCATCATACTTTGTACATGGTCACAGAAAAAATAGGGCCTGTTGAAAAAGGGGGCAAAAGTTGAAACCAGCCTAAGCTGTTTGACTGGTTTTAGCTGGTCTTCCAGCCCCGTCCATAGCTGGTTTTAGTGGGGCATTGACCACTTCTGTAGCTGATCAGGCTGGGAGAACAGCTAACCAGCTCAGGCTTTTGTTTATTTATTTGAGAAGAAAAATTAGTGTTTTTTATGAATTGGCTCAAAATATCATATTGATTTGATCTCCAACAACTGAATGAAGTAGGGCTGTAAAATCGATTAATCACTTCCAAAATAAAAATGTCTTTACATATTGTGTGTACTTTACTTGGGATGTGCATCTCCATAACTGAGGCCGATGCAAAACGAATCCTGATGCATAGCCAACGATATGATACATTAGATACATATGAAACTGATTTTTACCGATGCAAATATGATAGAAACGATGCATTGTGATACAAATGCCAACTTGTACCGCTACACACTGTTTAAAATCGATGCATTGCATCTTTTATGCCGATGCACTGGTGTGGTGAATCTTATAAATATTAGGGATGGTGTGTATATATAAAAAAATACACACACATGCATGTGTATATATTTAAGAAATAGCTGTAATATATATTTCAGGGCTCTAGAGTGCGACCAATTTGGTCGCACATGCGACCTAATTTCTCAAGGGTGCGACTAAAAAAAAACGTTGGTCGCACTGGTGCGTCCAACCATTCAAAAAAAAAAAGTCTCCGCGACTCAAAGTCTCTGCTGTTCGACAACAGACACGTTAGGCTCATAGCGTGGTCTAAACCAATCAGAGATAGTGAAGTGCGGACCCCCCTTCTGATTGGCCGTGGTTCAGATATTCCTGTATGTGTGTGTGCGTTTGAAGATGCGTGTGCTGCTGCAGTCAGACAGAGAGAGGTGAGTAGTAGAGATGCGCGCAGCTCTTTCTCTGAATTTGATCTGTTCAGTGAGCGTCTGACAGTCACTCCAGGATTCTGCGATCGCTGAATTTATCGCAAAATCAAGCAATCTCCGCTATTTTCCAAATTGCCGCAGATTTTGCACTTAGACGCGTCTTTTGACGTCATCGCAATGCGCTTTCAGTCAAAGAAAGGTTGTTTCTCGGTTCAAAAATGGAATGAACAGCTTTGCGTTCTCTTCATGCCCGATTTACAAGAGCTGCATCGGACAACGAACGGCGGAACAAATCCGCGCTACTCGTTTGGGCTACAGACCGTTTATCTGCTCGGACCGAGCCGCGGGGCTGCTCGATCACGCGACACCGTTATACACGGCGCTGGGAGATACAGTGAAGAAAGTAGAATCAATAACATCTCTGTCAAATCTTGTGAGAAGCATTCAAATTCGCCACAGAATTATGTTAAAGCTACAGACATCGAAATAAACTCCACTGATGTGGAAACCAGGAGAAACATTGTTCAATAAACACATCACCACCATTCACCATGGATTTAACATAACTAACGTTACAGGAACAAGGTCTAATGTCTTAAAGTGTTTTTAAATGCTTCACACAACTTTTCCCAGCACTTCAAACTTTAAGTAGGCTATCAATTTTAAAGTTATTTTTAATGTGATGACATTATTTGTTCATCCTTCATAGGTTACCCCATTTATACAACTAAACGTTTCATAATGTAGGAAAGCAAACACTTATTTAAAAATAAAAAATACATTAAATTACCACTATTAGATGGCTGCAGAGAAGTACTTATAGGCAACAGCCATTTCCACTCTAAGAGATATATATATATATATATATATATATATATATATATATATATATATATATATATATATATATATATATTGTATTTATTAAATTATATTTAGACATTTATGAATGACATTGATAAAGTTAATTTTAAACTGCATCTCAACTACCCAGACAGCACAAGTACATCTGTAAGACATCTGCTAAAGATCTGGGAAACATCCGCTGTGTAATCTGATAAATGTCTCAGAAGCAGTTTTACATTTAATAAATCTCTATTTGACATCTGACTGGAAACATATTAGAGATGTATTGCAGATGAGCAAACACTCTTAAAAATACCTCTTGAATATGTAAATGCAGACATCAGATAGACATCTCTGAGATGCACATGTGTGATCAGGGTGAGTGCTTTACTGTCAGGTGCTGGTGCCACCTTCTGTAGAACTTAAAGGCACTGGTGCTGGTGTCCTTAAATGCTAGTCTGGAGCCCTACAATGGTTCTCGAAGTCAGAAAAGTCATAACAATATTAGAAGAATGTTGTCTGTGGTATATTTTGAAGGATTTTTTTTTATAGGTTTAAGGGGAGGGTTTGAGAATCACAGCACTAGAGCATCCCTTCATTCAGACACAGTGGAAGATCTGATCAGAATCAGTGTAGAGGGTCAAGTCTGGAAGATGTTGATGCTAGAGAGTGTGGTCAGCTGGTTTAGCCGAGGCCAAAGATCAAGAAGGACAAACTACAGGAGTTGGCCATCCGAGGGGCATGTGACTGTAATGGAGGATAGTCCATAATACATTGAGCCATGAGGTGTTCAGTTTGACGCCCTTAAAACACTTAATTTAGATTTTATTTTTATTTCATTTATCTTGAGATGTTTTTAAGTTATTAGCTCAGTGAAGCACTTTAAGCACCATCGCTTTTTCAGTTAGTTACCTTTCTTGTAGAATTGTGCTTCAAATAAAGAACGTTATGTTGACCACATTGTTAGTTAATCGTTTACTAGTCAATATTGCCTATATGAAAATTTGGGTACACCTAACCTTTGTGCTGGTGCACCTAAGAAAAAAAGTTAGGCGCACCAGTGCACCCAGTGCAAAAAGTTAGTCTAGAGCCCTGTATTTAGATTTTTATTTTGGAATCGATTAATCGCAATTAACTGATTTCACAGTCTGGAGATAAATGTATCAGAATATATGTCTGTTATTCGCTACAAAATTAACTGAAATCGGTCAACCCAGACTGACCAAAATCTGCAGATTTTGAGTTTTTGCAACCAAACGTGAACTTCTCTGGACTGTGAATCAGGGCAAAAGTCATGTAGGGTGCTCCAGTTTTAAGAAGCACATTTGTTTTGAAGCTCAGCCAGAGAGAAAGAGAGAGAGTAAAGGATAAGCTTCTGTCTGTGAACTGGTGCTGTGGTCGGTATGATGTATTGCTCTGGTCAGACAGTAACGTGTTGCTCTCGTGGCCTGAGCCACTGCACTTGACCGACCGCTCGTGAACTCTAGAGATCACGGGGTCAGACAGGTTCATGTGACGCTCCTGCCGAGACAGAAGGGGTTAAGATAAGCGCTCAGGCATCGGTCAGATGACTGGTCTTATGATAGTGGAGTGAAGCCACAGTTAAAGAGTGTGATGAGTGCTTCAGCAATTTTTTTTTTCTGTTATTAAGCAGTGAAACTCTCTCACTGTGCTTTTTGATTTTAATGGGACATCTCCATTTTTCCCAGTTTGTTTGAACTCTCTTCAGATAAATATTAAGGCCACAGCAATCTAGCGTTTTAGTGCTTAGCACAAGACAACTTTGCCGATTTTCAACCAGGTTTGTATTGTTACCATGTCTATATGTAGCTTTGTATTGTTACTATAGTATATGTAAATTAACATTCTCAATGTTACCTGCACACAAATATATTTGTCTGCAAAAGTCACACAAACATTTTGCATCATCTGACAGATTTTTGCCAACAAATGATTGTTCATTTAAATAATCTACTGTCATTTACATGTGCTACTGACAATGTAACTGTACAAAGCTAGTTTGAAAGTCGGCAAACATTATCCTTTGAGTTTGCTTAAGCTACAGTTCAAATGTATTGAATACATTTATGGATTTATTTGATCAGCTTACAGCAATAAAATTACATTTGTGAAAAATGATTGCAGTTTATAAACTTATTTTCTATTTGAACCTATTATAAAATTTAATTTATTGCTCTGATCAAAGCTGCATTTTCAGCATCATTAATCTGGTCTTCAGAATCACGTAATCCTTCAGAAATCATTCTAATATTCTGATTTACTGCTCAAGAAACATTACGGATTATTATCAGTGTTGAAAACAGTTGTTGCTTATTTGTTAGGGGTGGCTCGATACCACTTTTTCAGAACCGATACCGATTCAATACTAAAATTTGGAGTATTTAACGGTACCGATATTGTTTTTTATAGTTTTTTTTGTTCTTTTTATACCTCAATGTGTGTTAACCTGATCATGACTTTTGTGTGTTACACAATCTACTAAATATAGACAACTGTATTATAAAGAAAAACAACAAATTAATGCACATATAATTATATTATGACAAAATTATAAACTAGGTTAGTGGATAATTCGGTAGCAAAAGTTACTCTAGAAAATCACGAGTGCACAATTTGATAAAATTTGTGGTGAAAAACATTATTTTACAAATAAAATAAAACGAATAAAAGTTAATAAGTGCAGGACTAAATGTAAAATTATATACATTGCTCTTTGTATTGTTTTTGTATTGTTGCATTCATGAAAAACAAGTAATATATTTATATGTAAATATATATAAATAACAAAAAATACAGATAAAAATACCGTTAAAGTATCGGATCAATAAGCAGTATCGATAAGAGTAGTAATACCGTTAAAACCTTAACGATAACCATCCCTACTATTAACTTCTGCTATTAAGCTTTTATTTTATTCAAACATTTTCTCATAATTAATACTTTACAATAAAACACATAATAATAACAATAAAGGAGGAAATACATTTATAATATGAATATATGTAATAATACAAAATAAAAATGAAAGAAAACAATAAAAAATAAGAAAAGAGAGAGAAAAAAATGAATAACAATAAATAATAAAAAAAGAAAAGAAATCAGGAAAGAATTACAGGCCAGTGATACAATCAAGAAAAAATTCACATTTATGGCTTCATTCACAGTTCTGTTTGGGACTGACAGCAGTTGCTTACAGGTGAGAGACTTGAAATGTTTTATTTATTCAGCAGATTAAAATATCTGTATGAATGAATCTGTACTTACATTTGCTAATTATATTCTGTGTAATTGTGTATGTGACTAAAGAAAATCTTGAATCTGCAGCTCCAGAGCATCTTAAGATGAACGAGAATCATTTCTCCTTCTCCGTCTCTGTGGGTGAATTAAACCCATCATGATTATATCGGCAACTCGATGTCCCATGCTGTTCCGTTCATTCAGCACAGCTTTGAATGCGGTTGTGAATCCTGGCAATGTAAAGGCGTCAGTATCTATATTAGGCTTGCCGCGATAGACGGTGATGACGGCTATACCGGTGTTAAGCTGCAACACCGTTACGTCACTTGCCCACCGTGGCACCGTCCCCCACCGTCGTTTAGATTTATTTTTTTTATTTTTTATTTTTATAAAAATAATTCCGTTCAGTTAGAGGACACTAAAATTAAAACTGAACGCGTCTGCTCAATGCAACGCACCGAACAGACGAAAGTCTTGCATCACAGCAGTCTAGGTCTGCATTGCCGCGGCTGTCCTGGCCAGATTTCTTGCAACGCGGGATTAATTTCCCGAATACAATGCGGTAACGGTCGGTAACTCTGGTGCAATTCGAACTGAAGCAGGCGGTCTAACATTATCCCGTTCCAGATGTCCTTTCAGAACAGCATATCTGCACTTTATTCTTATCGAGCACCGGTACAGCCTGCACTCGGACCGTTATGCACGCGCTGCGCGCATGAACCAGTGCTTCGTTTAATTTGCGGGTCTGAGCAAAGCATGTACAACGATGCTCAGAGCAGGCTAGCAGATATAATATACAGCTCTCAAACAGAACAGGCAGGTTGTGATGAGTGACAGAGCAGAATAAGGATGGAGTGTGAATGCAATGTCCTTGAAGGACGTTCAACTCGTCTTTCCTTTTTCTTTTTTGTATTATGCTTATTCTATCATTTTAAATGACAGACTGTCGAATTTATTTATTTTTCTCTTCTGTGCTTTTCACTGTGTTAACAGCAAGATGTTAAATCAATTTAGTATTTTGACAAGACTAATAAAATACATATTAAGCTAAACCTACATTTTTTTCCTATTGTGTTGTAGGCTGAATGTTAGTCTAAACGAATTGTATCCTGACAAAACAAATAAAAATAAGGATTAAAATTTTTAGATAACTTTTTTTCTCTCTCTTTGTGACACTTTATTCCGTGTTGGCAGCAAAATGTTATTGACATTTTTCTGTCAATAAATTCAAGACTCTTGACAAGACGAATAAAATAAATAATATTTTGTGCAGACTAAACATTTATTTGTTAGCCTAGCTCTCTGTCTTTCATCAGAAATGTGAACAGTGAATATATTGCGGGAGTGGGTGAGTGCGGAATAAAACCTAAAAAACAGTCCAGCGCAGATCTCTACATCACAGATCAGATTTAATTTATCACGTAAAGAGAGATGACTGATAAGAAGAGTGAGGTGAGACCGACAAGACGATGCAGAAGAGTTTCAAAACCAAATGTAAAAGCGCCCGTTTTAAGCCTGTTGACTTCTGAGTCTGACATTAATCTAAGTCAAGGAGAAAACTCACCGAGATCTACCAAGTGAAAAGTAAATAAATGATAAAATACATATTAAATAAAATTAATAATTAAAAAGGCTTGTTGGGATGTATCTTTGTTGTATTCTTTTTATAATAATTAGGGCTGTAACGATACGCGATATGAAACCGAAATCGCGACACTCAGATCCACGATCCTGTGTCGCGGTGTGATAAGGGAGAATCGCGACACACCCCGTGACTACCTTTCCAATCATGTGACGCCTGCCTGCAAAAGTTGAGCTAGTGGCACACAGATTTTCCCCTCAAGGACATCGCGTGCATGCTCCAATCATATTTCTGAATTAAATTAATAAAGAAACTAAACGAATTAATGACCACTTTGCTATTAAAAACCAAACGGAACTATTTTAATGGCCGCAAAAGCAGATTTATAATGTTGGGGAGAGATAGAGAAAGACACGGGCTCTGGTCGGAGAATTCTGATAAACTGCAGGGATCTATATTCATTCCCTAGTTCAATTAAAAGTTCCCCGGACTAATTGTGAACAGATTGCACTCCCGTCTTCTTCCCGAGCATGTGAACATGTTCATTTAATATATGAAATAAGTTATTGTTATAAAGACAGACGTTAAAATAATGTTCACATAATAAGCGCTGTCATTCAGGCTGTTCACAGAGAGGTCTGCTTCCTTTCGGGTTTCGCGTTAATATTTAATGGATAGCCGGGCTCGAGTTTGTAGCTAAACCAAAACTATATGCAGGCTACGCTGCTTTCAGACATACACACACACATTATTGCACAGATATCAGAGATCGCGCAGCTCACAAACAGCAGGGAACTTTTACTTAGTAAAATAGCGATAGGCTACTGACTCGCAACTAGGGATGGGTACGAAACTCGGTATTTAATCGGTCTCGGGCTAAATTATAAAGACCGAGTATCGATAAGCTCTGGCGTTAACGGTTTTGTTATCGGTACTGGAGAAATTAAGAAAACACACATACATTTATTATTGCTATATATATACACATTATCTTGCAAATTATATCCGCCAGAGTCTCCAGCTGTTTTTATATGCAATAATATTCAAACTCTTGTCTATGATGCATTTTGCTATTCCCAAATCAGAAGCGCGATCGCTCACGTGGAGGAGTTTCAGCGCAACATAAGCCCTGTTTATGATAGAAGAGAGACTAACCATTAAAACATGCTTACACTTTAGGCCTATGGCTGTTATATTAAACTGATTTTATTTAAATGTTTTTTTTAGCTTCTAAAGATTATAGCCGTGTTTCTTCTAGAACAACTTCCTTCTCTTCACAGCGGCGCGCATTCGTTCATCCCTGACCAAAACTTAACGTCAGAATCAGATCAATCGTCTGTCGATTGTTGTAAAATGCCGTCTTTACAGTTACTAAATTGCTGGACATGTTTGATAATGAAATGTTGGAAGTACAATCCACACGAGAGACGCTGTTCCTCAGGCTGAAGTGTGTGTGCGTGTGTGTGTGTTTGCGCGCGTGTGTGTGTGTTTGCGGCTGTGTGTATGTCTGGCGCTCAAGCTCAGGCGCGTCAAGCGATCAAATACACACACAATAAATGGTATATTTGTCAGTTTGTTTAACTTTGTTCATGTTCTTACTCTATCTTATCCATAGACGGAGTTTCACATTTTTGCCTGGGGGGGCACCTACCGGTAGACCATGAGCTCTGATTTTTATTTTTTATTTTTTTACATGAATTACAAATAATTAAGCCTTAACATACTCATTAAAATACGATAATGCAAATAAAATGAGACAATGTGAAAATATTTTTGTATTCATAGATCTGACAAAATCGATTGGCTCTGATCTGGGGGGGCAGTGCCCCCCCCGGCCCCCCCCAAACTCCGCCTATGATCTTATCTTATGTATATAAAACAAAAAATGCCTGCACACTGCTGCATTTACAAATTTATGATATTTATTTAATGAAATATTTATTTAACATTTCAGAATATAAAGCCATGTTAATTAAGCTGCTAATCTATCATAGAAATGTATAACAAAAGTACCGATAAGAATACCGTTAAAGCAGGATCGATAAGCAGTATCGATAAGGTAGTAGTAGTACCGTTAAAACCTTAACGATACCCATCCCTACTAGCAACATTATATTTCTCTGCAATGAGGAGGTAAAATCGTTTTTTAAAGTAACTAAGCCTCATTGCTTGTAGAGAGAGACGCAGATGCAGGTGCACATGTACGCGCAACTTTCATACCTCTCTCTCTAACTCTCGCTAATTCAAATAAATGATTTGCTCATCAATAACCTATATGAAATAGGTTATTGTTATGACAAACGATAACATTAATGTTCACATAATAAGTGCCGTCATTCAGGTTGTTCAAAATATGTTTTAGCGTAATGTTTTAAGAATGATATTCTGTTTAGCGTAATATGTTTTAAGCCTAATATTCATTAATTAATTAATCAAGCAGTTACGTTTTTTATGAATGTTCATGCTCATTTTTAAAATATAAATGTCCTAACCTTATGAGCAGTTGATAATCAACGGACTGTTCTGTTAATAAATGCCTCATTCGGTTATGTTATATTAATATGTTTCAGCAATCATAAGTTATGACCATTAATTGTCTCAGGTTAAGATAGACTATTCTCTAATTAATAAAACTGTTATCTTACAGATTAAAAGCCTGAATAGTTTCTCTCCTTCTCTCTCTGTGTGTATGTGTGTGTGCGTGGGTGGGTGGGTACATGCACGCAGGTATGTAATCGAATAATACCCAGCGATTATCGAATATTACTTTTGCTTAAAATGCACATCCCTACCATTTATATTGTTAATAATTTGCATAGTTAATCTTGTTCTTTGGTGTTCAGTTTATAAAGATTTTTCAAATGTTATTTAATAAAAATATTGTTTTAAAAATCTTTTTCACCCCACGAAAAATCGTGATACGAACCGAATCGTGGGTCAAAAATCGTGATACGAACCGAATCGTGGGTTTGGTGTATCGTTACAGCCCTAATAATAATAAATAAAATATTTGTTTAATATTATTGACTAATATTATTGATTTAATATTCACGACGCTATCAGCAGTTCCTCTGTAAGAAAAGCTGTTGGGAGCATCTGGTGCCCGTATGAACACCACTGATCCTCACAAACTTCTCCAACACACGCGAGCATCCGTTATGAAACACTCGCTGTATTCAAGCAGAAATATGATGTTAGAGTGATCGAGAGCGCACATACACAGTTTGTTTGCGCATTTATAATGGACATAACGCGCGCCTAATGCACGATCATGTCAATGTAATCAGCTTTACCCTGATTACAATAGTCACCCATCAAAACGTGTGTCTACTAGTGTGACACTGGCTTCTTTTATCCAGCCGAGAGCTGTAGTTTGCGTATCATGTGCTCATACAGCGATTTTGAGCCGCCGTTCAGTCTGTATTCACATCGCGATGAGACGTTTTGCTTCTCCGAAACACAGAATACGTTTTTTTTACATGACTTAACATTCGAGTCATAATTTTAGTGAATATATTATATTGTAGTAGTAATGGCCGATATAAACGATATGCTATACAAAATCGCGATAATGCATGTTGATGACGCAATCTACCCGCGAAATTTAGAGCAACGAGCTGCAGCCGGCTGCAACGCATCATCATATTCGTCATCTTGAATAAACATGGCTGAAAGCGTCAGCAAAACAGAGGAGCTCGTGAAAAAGACTGGTGCAACATCTATTATTTGGACTTGGTTTGGATTTAAGCCGTCCGACGAGCAGCAGCAAAATATACTCTGTAGAGTGTGTGGGGCAAAAGTTCCAGCTAAGAGAGGTAACATGACTAATCTGTTCTACCACCTCAAAACTAAACATGTCGTTGAATACCAGCATTGCCAGGCAATGCAGCCAACCGCAAAATCCAGTACGAAGAACGCAGGACAGAAAAAACAGGAACTGATCCAAACCTCAATCCAACAGTCATTTTCAAAAGGTACTCCTTATATTAGGAAGAGCCTGCGATGGATTGAAATTACCAGGGCCATAACTGTTTACTTGTGTAAGGACATGGTCCCTTTTCAAACGGTAGAGAGACACGGCTTTAAAGCCATGATCAGAGCTATTGATCCACGATATGAGGTGCCAAGCCGCAAATACTTCACAGAAACAAAGATGTCAAAATTGTATGCCGAGCTCTGCGAAAATGTTGAAAAAGAACTGTGTGACTTGAAATACTTTGCTACTACAACGGATCTGTGGTCGAGCCGTACAATGGAGCCTTTCCTCAGTTTGACCATTCACTATATACCGGATGATTGGAATCTTGGCAGCCGGTGTTTGCAGACGTCGTACTTCCCCGCTGAACATACGGCCGAGGAGATCGCACAAGGACTCAAGGAAGCGCTTGAGTCATGGGGGTTTAAAGAAGAAAGACAAGTTTGCATTACTATTGATAACGGAACGAACGTGGTCAAGGCAGCGTCTCTGAATGATTGGACCAGGCTGCAATGTTTTGGACACAGGCTGCACCTCGCCATCGGTAGGTTAAAACATTTTGTGCATATGCATAATATTAATATTTTAATAAATATTTATATATATAAACCCACTTGGTATTATATTAATATTATATTAATTATGTTGTTATATATATATATATATATATATATATATATATATATATATAATATTCATATAATAGTGTATAATTATAATATTTTAACATTATACTGTAATATTTGCCTATATTACTGCACAGTAATGTTGCATTTGCGTTTAGAGATGTAGAATTTGCCTCTGTTCAGTTGTATACCCAATGCTATTTTAATGTTGCATTTGTGTTAAGTGATGTTCATTCAATCTTAATCAAGCATTTCAATAGTTGTAATGATAGTTGTTCAGTGTGTGTGGGGAGAGAGAGAGATTATAGATGAAATTAACTAATAATATCTTACAAATTTGTCAACAGAAAAAAGTGTGAAAGACCCCCCGAATGACCGTGCTGTTGGTGTGTGCAAGAAGATTGTGAGTGCCTTTTCATACTCTTGGAAAAGAAGAAAAGAGTTGAAGAAAGCCCAGGCAGAGCACCATCTTCCCTTTCATCGGCTCATCACAGAAACACCAACAAGGTGGGGGTCACGCCAGATGATGATCTAAAGGGTGCTTGAACAAGAGAAGGCCCTATCACAGGTACTGAAAGCAGACAGGAAAACCAAACACCTGGTACCCACTTGGCAAGATACAGATGTCTTGGAATCTATAAGCCGGACCCTCGGCCCACTGCTGGAATTCACAGACGCGCTGTCTGGAGAAGATTGTCAGTGTGTCGTACATCAAACCTGTTCTCCATCTTTTCAACAACACTGTTCTTGCTGCAGCTGATGACGACACAGAGCTGACCAAGGACATGAAAAGAGTCATCCTAGAGTACTTAAACGAAAAGTACTCAGACCCAAAAACGGTTGACCTGCTGGATATGGCCTCCTTGGTCGACCCACGGTTTAAAGATGCATATATAGCTGATGACCGCCAGGAGTTCCTCAAGACCAGAGCGGTAGCAGAAATTCTGTCACTGTTGGAGGAGGTGCAAGCTGCAACGGTCAGAGAGCCACTGCCACACACAAGCACAGAAGCTGCAGCTGTTGGTGCTGATGGTGCTGAAGCAGCTGTTGAGAGGCAATCAAAGAAGGTAAAACGGAGCCTGGGAAGCTTTTTCAAAAAGGCCTCCGATGGCACAGCTGCTCTCGCTGACAGAGGCCATCGAAGTGGAGCTAAAAAGTTACCTGCAGACAATGCAGGTTGATGGAAAGACTGACCCACTGGACTGGTGGCGGCTGCACCAAGCTAATTTTCCAAGGGTGGCTAGACTGGCCCAGAAATATCTCTGTATCCCGGCCACAAGTGCTCCTTCGGAAAGGGCATTTAGCTTTGGTGGCAACATTGTTACATGCCACCGGTCTCTGTTGAAGCCAGAGACTGTGGACAAGCTTGTGTTCCTGGCTAATAATCTTTAGGGCCTAACAAATGACAAATGGTGTGTATTAAACAAAATCTCAGTGAGTGCCTGATTTTAGGATTCGTTGTTGTTGCTTTTTAACTGAGAAGACACCAGACAGATTTTCTGTTCTTTGCATATTTTGTGTCCTTTAAGAAAATAAGTAAAACTACATTTGCACTTTTTACTGTATATATGGCATGGCACTACTGTAAAGAAACTTTTATACTTTACAAATTTTCCTTAGTTGACTTATATGTCCCTTATACTGGAAGTATTTTATTTATTAATTTTGTGCTTTCATTTAGCACTTTATAATGTTTTCATTTGAAGTATCTCTTGGAAGAATTTTCTTTATTTAAAATAGCCATGCCTAATACTGGAAGTATATCCCTAATTCACAGTGTCCGTTCCTTTATTAACAAGACACCAGTTTTAATTTCATTAGGAGAACACAATGTTTAAAACCAAATGTGTTACCTTAGGCTGCAGGTTTGAAATATGTTTTTATTTCAAGTATCTGCATTACACAAAATCATTTTCTTTGCCTAATTAATACTGGAAGTATTTTCAGGTACAGTGTATGTTCCTTAACTAAAAAGACACCAGTTTTTTTGTTCTCTGCAACTTGGGTGGCATTTAAGAACCAAGGACTTAAACAAACTAGGTAGTGCTTTTTAGAAGGAAATACTTTTCTTTTATTTATCTGCAACATTGTGTTGTATAATTACAGTTTTGCTTTTGCACAATAAATGTTCTCAAAACGACATACAACGTTTCTTTATTTCTTAAAAAAAAAAAAAAATACATTTAGCAGTTTTCCTAAGGGTCTATGTAACCTGTTCTGAAATGGTTCTATTATAATTTATATATCACAATATATATCGTTATCGCAAGAGGCTGCAATGTATATCGCAATATGAATTTTAGGCCATATCGCCCATCCCTATATTGTAGTTTCATCTCTCGCCCCCCTGGTTGAGAAACACTGACCTAAAGGGTGATCTTCTAGCATTGCCTTCGCGATCGATCTATTGGGCATCCCTCATCTAAGTGATGTTTTTGTAAAAAAAAAACATTTGTTTCTCATTTATTTGTTTCCACAGTATTTGCTGATTTGTATTTTATTTAAACCCTCTTGACGCAGAATTGCTGCTGATATTAAAGTCAAGGTAAAATGCGCACGGCGCTTACAGGCTATTTAAAACCTAAGGAAAGCGAGGAAAACTCATATATATACGTGTGTATATATATGTATGTATGTATGTATGTGTGTGTGTATGCGGTTCTGATGGTCGTATAATAATAGAATGCTCTATGAAGTGAAGTGATGTTGCCATACTAGCCTTTACCTTCTGCTCTAGAGTCTTGTTTGTGTTAAACATGGCAGAAAAACAGTCTTAAGTAGGGATAACTGCAGGCTCGCGCATTGGGCGCCATGCATAAAGGTGCAATGCATCAACGCACTCCATGCTAATCGAAGTATATTTTTTTAATCGACGTAATCGATGATGTCGATGAATCGCTGCAGCCCTCTAAACTCCAAAGTCATTGGACATTTTTTGTGGGTTAGTTTGCAGTGCTATTCATATGCTAATATGCACATGAATGTGACGTCATTGTTTTCTGAAAAGCCTTACATTTATTTGTCCTTTGTGAACATTGACATTAATGGAAAATGTACGGACGTTTTGTGACGTAACGTAAACTCAAGTGTCTGAACACACTTAACCGTTAATCGTCAGGCAAAACACATTTGTAACAATCCTTATGTAAATTGCAGAAGTTTCCTGAATGTGATTTGCTATTGGGTTTGTATACACACACACAGAGCCTCAGTCTGCAGAGTGTCTTCATTAATTAATGCCCTCTTTTTGGGATCAGTGATGCTTTGAGATCACATTTCCAAGTGCCATTGCATCATGTTGTGTTCACACACAGACACACACACAGACATTACGACTCTGGGTTTACGCCATACAGTCTCGGGTAATAAACACCTTCCTCATGGGTAACACACACCGGAATCTACTGTTAGATGCACACATGCCAACATAAACACCAATCCGCCGAGGATTGTTTCCTGTTAGGAGAGCAGAGCTGGGTCATGCAGAAGCTGTGTGTGTGTGTGTGGCAGCTAAAACAGGAGCCTGAATCAGCGTCCTCCTCCTGTCTCTCCCTCTGGGGTTCCTCCAGCAGGTCACAGACCAAAAATAGCAGCGGGCATCGTTTCAAGTGCAAAACCGCCGACTTTGGGGCCGCAGCCAGTCTGCGAGTGAGATTTCTATGGGAATACTTGGCCATGCTCCAGTTGGCCTCTCTCTGTGTGTGTGTGTGTGTGTGTGTGTGTGTGTGTGTGTGTGTGTGTGTGTGTGTGTGTGTGTGTGTGTGTGTGTGTTTCTCATTCCTCTCCCATTTCTTTTCATCTTTCACTCTGATTTGACTGGCTGTTGAGCTTGCAAATTTTTACTGAACACATGCGCTCCACGTGATGTGAGTCGAGTGTGTAAATATCCCCCCCCCACACACACACACACACACACAATCCTCCGCCCGCTGGGAGGCTTTATGACTGACTGCCAGATTGATTTCAGCATCACACCCCATATGGACTCACTGCTCATTTCGCTCAGGCTTGTTTTCAGGCAGCCTGTGTTCTGTAATGGCAAAACCATCAATAATCAAAGACACATGGTCACACAAATATGTATATCAACCCTCTACATTGCGAGTAAATCACTCGCATATGCGACTAATCTTAACTCTGGGCAACTAAATGATGTCTGATATTAGCCAATGGCTAATCAATTCTCAGATTTTATTCACCAGTATGTGAGTTTGAGGCTAATTATAAGTTTAGCGCAAGTATATTTTCACTGTCCGATCACACTGACTGAGCGCTTCAGAGTTTCACTCTCCGTCAAGCGATCTGTGATATTTTTCAGTTCATCTTAATGGATGCGTAGCGCACCTGTATTTGACGTACCGTAAACTCTAGTGTGAAGGCACACGACTCGCCATTGCTTTAGTGAGAGCAGAGAGAGTCTTGCATAATATGCAGAATTGACGCGCTACATATAAACGATAATCTTTGTTGTATTTTCCTGTCAAAAAAGTTCCTTTTGGCTTTTTCAGCTTTTAAGAACTGCCGGGTATTCCGGTAGTGGGCGGAACTAATGCGCAAACTGCAATCTCATTGGCTGGTGCTCACCTATTATAGTTCCTGTTTTTATTTCAGCGAATCAGTTCGAGCGAACGCATGCAACCTGATTAATATTAATGAATCCAACAGCTTGTTAATCCTTGGTGCGTTTGAAAGTGGTTTCTTGGTACTGTTCTTTGTCAGATGATGTAAAATGTTTGTGACTTTTGCAGACAAATATATTTGTGTGCAGGTAACATGGAGAAATTTTATTTACATTTACTATAGTAACAATACAAAGCTACATATAGACATGGTAACAATACAAAGCTGGTTGACAATAGGCAAAGTTGTCTTGTGCTAAGTACTAAAATGCTAGATTGCTGTAGCCTTAATATTTAATCTGAAGAGAGTTCAAACTGGGAAAAACGGAGATGTCCCATTAAAATCACAAAAGCACAGTGAGAGAGTTTCACTGCTTAATAACAGAAAAAGCACTCATCACACTCTTTAACTGGCTTCACTCCACTATCATAAGACCAGTCATCTGACCGACGCCTGAGGGTTTATCTTAACCCCTTCTGTCTCGACAGGAGTGTCACATGAACCTGTCTGACCCCGTGATCTCTAGAGGTCACGAGCGGTCAGTCAAGAGCAGTGGCTCAGGCCAGGGCACGAGAGCAACACGTCACAGTTTGACCAGAGCAATACATCACACCGACCACAGCACCAGTTCACAGACAGACGCTTATCCTTTACTCTCTCTCTCTCGCTCTCTCTGGCTGAGCTTCAAAACAAATGTGCTTCTTAAACTCAGAATCTGTAGCGAATAACAGACACATATTCTGATACATTTATCTCCAGACTGTGATTTGATTCAAGGGCTGTGAAATCAGTTAATTGCAATTAATCGATTCCAAAATAAAAATCTAAATATATATTACAGATATTTCTTAAGTATATACATGCATGTGTGTGTGTATATATATATATATATATACACACACATCCATACATACTAGGGCTGTGCGATGAGAACAAAAAAAAACTATCACGATTTCTTGAATTTGATTTCGATTTTAATCACGATTTTGACACAAACTGACATGCTTTACAGTTATAAATGCATTCTGTGTGAAAGTTGTAACATGTCTCTAGAACAGACATATGGCAAAATACATATATATATATATATATATATATTATATGTATATGTGAGTAATCAAATCCAACAAAACAGCATGCAACCAGAGCATGTGAGCGAAGCGGAGTGGTTCAATATTCTGCTTTGTGTGCATGCGCCGCTCAGTCGCTCACGCTCCGCTAATGTTCCGCTCACGCTCACCGGTAAACCAAATCCCGCTCAGATCACGCGCTCACATTAAATGTCTCCAGTAACGTTAGGCCTATTTATTTTTTCCTGTTTATAGTGAAATTATTGAATAAATGTCTCAATTAAAGCAGTAGTCTGATAAGAAATGGTTATGTTTCAGAGTGAAATTGTTAATTTAAATTAGGGATGTTATTTAACCGTTAACCGACCGATAAGAATTTTGACCCATTAATACAATCAGTTAAACGGTTTAAAGTAACTTATTTATTTATTTGTAGTAAATTATCAAAATATTTTAAAAGGTTTGCTGCATGGTTAAAATAAGCTATATGAGATAAAAAAACAAGGTTTTTTTTTTTAGAGAGAGCGAGAGAGAGAAAACCAAGTCGCCTATAAGTCGCATTTTATTATTTCATTCAGAAATAGGCCGACGCGAATTACAAACATTATAATAAACACTGTAAACATAGCTAGGCTATTTTAGTTCCCCTCACTCCATAACAAATCCTTTCAATTAACAGTAGGCTAGAAAATAACAATAATTAAAAATAAGAAACGACAAAACAAAACGAATTATTTTAGGCTAAAACAAAACTGAAACCAATGTTGGGTCTCTCCTTCAATACAAAATCAAATGTTCCCGTTTTCGCGGTATTTAAATGCCAAAATATTATTTACCTTTTATTTACGCCTATTTCCCTCCCTACAATATCCACATAAAACAAAATGTTTTGCATAATTTCACGGCGGTACTGTGATAACGCTAAACAGCACAGATTTTACTACATATTTAAACTGAGCAGTGTGTTTTTCCATATGTTTGACCGGTTGTTTTTATAATGATAATGAACAGGCTGCATAGAATGCTTAAATGTGAGCGCATGTGGCGCTGGAGCAATCACTGGATTTATTCCTCTTCCAACAGTGGAAGCAACTCCTCTTGGTCATGAAGATAATCGGAATTGTAAAAGGTATTTTATTTGTGTACATTCAATAAAAAAGAATCGTAAAATAAGACAATTGGGTAAAAGAGTAAATTTGATTGTTTATTTATCCCATCATAAATGGATGATTTAACTCAGCTAATGGGTTTATTCGTTTCTATTATAATATTCGCTTTTTTCTTTTTTTTTACTTTATGCATGAAATAATGTTTACAGATTAACTTAAATCCTCAACTTTTGTAAAATAGGCCTACTCCAGAACCACTGGTTTACGTGATAACTTCCTTTATTTCTCAGTTGCTTGTTTTTATAAGCTATAGGCCTACACATTGCCTATTTAATCTCGTTTAACAAACATTAGAAGTAAACATTAAACCGATGTAATTCACGAGTAAATCGACCACTCTGTAATTCTGTTTCCACCGTAACGGCGCTGTCTCTCGCGCCGAGCTGGAGTCGTGTTCGGTGCTTCACTCATGGACGAAATGAACTGCGACTGCCTTCAACGTCTGCCCAAAAACAAACAGTCAACAGCTCTAAGGACATATTTTAACATTCAAAGTATTTGTGTTCTGTATCTTTATAAATATAATCGTTTATTTTATGCAAAGCATCAGACTCTTCATCACGCAATAAGACGTTCGTTTAGTGATTCACACCCCGCGCCTGTATGTTACTCTGCATAAATTTGAACGATATACTGCACAGAAACAATTTTATGAATAAAATAAAATGTACACAAACTACCCAAACACTGAAAAAATTACCCAAAAATTACTCAAAAGGCTCAACTCAGCATTTAGGTTAAAACAAATAACCCAGGATTTGTTTACTGCTTGTTGCACAGTATTTCTTTCGTTTTCTTAAATTATTATTTAAGTTAAAATATATTTCTAGTATATGCCTATTTATTCGTTATAATATATAGCGCCTAGCTTTATTATGTTTTTCTCTGCTTGCAGAAGTGCTGCAGGTGTGTTATGTAATATGATATGATCATGTGAATCCTCGTTCTGTTTTTTGCGCATGTGAAATTAATCCCCGAAAAACAAATGTTAGTATTTTTAACGGGTCACAGACACTTATTATTTATAATTTAATTCAGTTCTAATTTCAAATATTTGTCGGTTAACGGTTAGGAAAAATAACCGAAATTAACATCCCTAATTTAAATGTATAAAATGTAAAATCTTAATTTAAAAACGTGTCTTGTTTTTGAATCCACTTGGAAAAGTTTCGTAAAAAATTAAATAACTGACAAAGTATACGTTTCCATTAAAACAAACGCTTCATATTCAAAACAAGATGAAAAGCAGATATAGAATTTCACAAAATACTTATCAGGCCCATGAAAGCACACACAAGATGAAATGCACTTGACAGATAATTATTTCGTGG
This sequence comes from Gymnocypris eckloni scoliostomus, assembly GCA_027564155.1. Lineage (NCBI taxonomy): Eukaryota > Metazoa > Chordata > Actinopteri > Cypriniformes > Cyprinidae > Gymnocypris > Gymnocypris eckloni. Next base: position 27,795,278 of record CM050427.1, on the reverse strand, counting down.
CTTAAATAAAATAAACACTTTCTAAAATTAAAATAGACCAAAACTGCGGGGAAATGCGTTCTATTAAAACATCTGTCAATCTTCACAGGATTTTAGAATTTACTTTTAGAAACATTAGCTTAGACAAACTATTGCTTAGCCTATTCCACAGATTCTGGAATTAACAAATTTCCAAAGGGGCATTTTGGGCTGAGCGAGCGGCGCTGAGCGTATTGAGCTCCGCGTGCTCTGCATGCAACATGCATCTGTCTGTATGCCCGGTCTGTTCCGTTCTCGCGCTCAATTTAGGCGCTGTTCTGATTGGTTTGGATAGCATACTGCGGGATGTTGAGGCGGGGGCGCAGAAAAAATCGTGCAAGCTCAAATCACGATTTTATTTCGATTTCGATTAATCGCACAGCCCTAATACATACACACACACACACACACACACACACACACACACACACACACACACACACACACATATATACAGTGGGTACGGAAAGTATTCAGACCCCCTTAAAATTTTCACTCTTTGTTATATTGCAGCCATTTGCTAAAATCATTTAGTTCACAAGTTCATTTTTTTCCTCATTAATGTACACACAGCAACCCATATTGACAGAAAAACACAGAATTGTTGACATTTTTGTAGATTTATTAAAAAAGAATAACTGAAATATCACATGGTCCTAAGTATTCAGACCCTTTGCTCAGTATTTAGTAGAAGCACCCTTTTGATTTAATACAGCCATGAGTCTTTTTGGGAAAGACGCAACAAGTTTTTCACACCTGGATTTGGGGATCCTCTGCCATTCCTCCTTGCAGATCCTCTCCAGTTCTGTCAGGTTGGATGGTAAACGTTGGTGGACAGCCATTTTTAGATCTCTCCAGAGATGCTCAATTGGGTTTAAGTCAGGGCTCTGGCTGGGCCATTCAAGAAAAGTCACGGAGTTGTTGTGAAGCCACTCCTTCGTTATTTTAGCTGTGTGCTTAGGGTCATTGTCTTGTTGGAAGGTAAATCTTCGGCCCAGTCTGAGGTCCTGAGCACTCTGGAGAAGGTTTTCGTCCAGGATATCCCTGTACTTGACCGCATTCATCTTTCCCTCGATTGCAACCAGTCGTCCCTGTCCCTGCAGCTGAAAACACCCCACAGCATGATGCTGCCCCACCATGCTTCACTGTTGGGACTGTATTGGACAGGTGATGAGCAGTGCCTGGTTTTCTCCACACATACCGCTTAGAATTAAGGCCCAAAAGTTCTATCTTGGTCTCATCAGACCAGAGAATCTTATTTGTCTCCATCTTGGAGTCCTTCAGGTGTTTTTTAGCAAACTCCATGCAGGCTTTCATGTGTCTTGCACTGAGGAGAGGCTTCTCTGCCATCTCTGCCATAAAGCCCCGACTGGTGGAGGGCTGCAGTGATGGTTGACTTTCTACAACTTTCTCCCATCTCCCGAATGCATCTCTGGAGCTCAGCCACAGTGATCTTTGGGTTCTTCTTTACCTCTCTCACCAAGGCTCTTCTCCCCCGATAGCTCAGTTTGGCCGGACGGCCAGCTCTAGGAAGGGTTCTGGTCGTCCCAAACGTCTTCCATTTAAGGATTATGGAGGCCACTGTGCTCTTAGGAACCTTAAGTGCAGCAGAATTTTTTTTGTAACCTTGGCGAGATCTGTGCCTTGCCACAATTCTGTCTCTGAGCTCTTCAGGCAGTTCTTTTGACCTCATGATACTCATTTGCTCTGACATGCACTGTGAGCTGTAAGGTCTTATATAGACAGGTGTGTGGCTTTCCTAATCAAGTCCAATCAGTATAATCAAACACTGCTGGACTCAAATGAAGGTGTAGAACCATCTCAAGGATGATCAGAAGAAATTGACAGCACCTGAGTTAAATATATGAGTGTCACAGCAAAGGGTCTGAATACTTAGGACCATGTGATATTTCAGTTTTTCTTTTTTAATAAATCTGAAAAAATGTCAACAATTCTGTGTTTTTCTGTCAATATGGGGTGCTGTGTGTACATTAATGAGGACAAAAAATGAACTTAAATGATTTTAGCAAATGGCTGCAATATAACAAAGAGTGAAAATTTTAAGGGGGTCTGAATACTTTCCGTACACACTGTATATATATATATATACACACATATTTACATATATATATATATATATATATATATATATATATTAGGCATGGTAAGATTCACCACACCAGTGCATCGGCATAAAAGATGCAATGCATCGATTTAAAACAGTGTGCAGCGGTATAAGTTGGCATTTGTATCACGGTGCATCGTTTCTATCATATTTACATCGGTAAAAATCAGTTTCATCTGTATCTAATGTATCGTATCGTTGGCTATGTGTCAAGATTCGTTTTGCATCGGCCTCCGTTATGGAGATGCACATTCCAAGTACACACAATATGTCAAGACAAATTTGTATTTTGGAAGCGATTAATCGATTTTACAGCCCTACTTCATTCAGTTGTTGATCAAATCTCTATGATATTTTGAGCCAATTTCCAAACACGCTGTATTTAATTCCTCTTGATGCATCCTCGATAGAAGTGGCGGAGCAAGAACCCATTCAGGGATTTTAACTGTACTTGGCTAGATGTGAACTTTGAATTGGAACAGTACTTGGGCGACAACTGATGACGTTTCACAAGACACATATTGATTGTGTAAATTCCGAAGTTTGCCCTGCGTTGACACTTTGTCACTCAGTCAACTGGATTTAATTTATAGATAAATTGTGAGCAGTGTGCGCCTGTGTTAAACAAGATGCAACAATGCTAGCTTGTTTTAGTCAACTAATCATCCAACAACTGCTTATATCAGTATGTTGATCTAGATGGATTTACAGGGATAGTGCACCCAGAAATGAAAATGGTCATCGTTTACTCACACTCATGTCAGGGATCTAGACAGCGACCAAAATGGTCCTATGCCATGCCTCGTCTTATTCATTTTTGTTAATAAACATTATGTAAGACAGTTTGTCATTGCAGCCTACTGTTTTCTTGTAATTGTGCTTTTTAATTAAGAATAACAATACAGCCATCTTTTGTTTTAGTCTTGAAAAGTGAAGTGTATAGATTTAAGCAAAACAGACAATTATCTTTTCTTGTAAAGCGTGACCCCAAGATCGCGCATTTGAAAGTGAAAGTGCACGAAAAAAGGAATTCTTGTTCACAAAATTTAAATCACAAATAATACTGATGAAAGAGCGGGTGGAATGTTGAACACTTTCGTTACCATATAACTATAAACTATGATAAAAGTTAATCAGCATGCATTGATTAATCAAATGTAAAAAAAAAAAAAAAAATTGACAATTACGTGCTCGTGCGACCAACTGAGAAAGTTAGTCGCAAAAGTGCGACCAGTGGGAAGAATGAGTCTAGATCCCTGCATGTTGTTAATAAACCTAAAAGACTTTCGTTCATCTTTAAAATACAGTTGAAGTTGTTTGTTCTTTCATCATTGAAAGTTCTCAAAACCAAAAGTGTCAGGCTTTAGAAAATACACCAAGTAATTCAAATGAATTGAACTGTTCAAGTCTTTTGAACATATATTTACAGATTTGAATTAATATTTTTTCACACAAGCATTGATCAGCACACATGAAGCACATCAATTATGGTAAACACCAGCTCAAATATTCTGGCTTGAAAATTCGTTTCTTATGTCAATGAAGCATGTTGAGCCTAGTTCAAATCCGAACTACATGAAATCCGATTTGTGCAAATCCGTTTCAAGCTACATTCTTATTTGGTTTGGACTCCTATTCAAATCGCATTTCTGGAATCCGCTTCAGGTTGACCGGTCAGATCAGATCTAGCGTATTTTTTTCACGTCCTCAGACCACGCAAAACGTAAACATGTCAGACGTTTTTGCAGAAAACACGCTGAACATCTTTGCAGAAACAAGCTTTTGTCATTGCGAAGTGCAATTAAAGCGAAAAACAACAACTATATACTGCTAGTATAAGTAAATAGTAAAATGTCAGAGCGTGATCTGAGCAGGATTTGGTTTACTGTGAGCGGAACATTAGTGGAGCGTTTGCTTTGGCTGTGAGCAAATGAGCGGAGCGCACGCCCACAAAGCGGAATATTGACCTGAGTGTCACACCGCTCCGCTTCGCTCACATGCTCTGGTTTGTAGACATGGTTGAGGTTACTCCTTTAATGAATGTCTGTTCAATAATTGCTCATTTTATCAGCCACAGCTTTTTTTTTTTTTTTGAGCCCTTATAGGAAAAAAAATTGAGATGCATGTAGGGCTGTGACGGTATTGGATTTTTTCTTACCGCGGTGAAGCAGCAACAAATATCGCGGTTTGGTGGTTAATCGCACAAGCTGCAGAAACAACAAGCGAGCTTAATATGCCCCGTGCTTTGTTCTGGTGATTTGTGCTAAACTTTGATTCCTATTTTTTTAGACATTGTTTTTCGGGTAAGAGTCCGTGGATATAAACACACTTGTCCAAACGCAACTTGTTGAAAAATGTATTTGTTGAAACGGATAGGTTTTAACAGCAAACTAGGATGAAATTCATATTATTTGACGATTCGTTAGGCTACATTTATAATAACCTTTTTAAAGTGCAAAATAAAAGAGGCTTTTTCTTCTTCCTGACACGACCGTTCCCGCGAAATATATCTAGTTTCCAGAATCTCACAATTACATTTCCTCTACTGAAAGAGAGAGAGATAACACATAAAAATGTAGTCTGCACAAAATATATTTTATTGTAGGCTATTTATTTTATTCGTCTTGTCCAGAATCAAATTAGTTTTACATTTTGTTGTCGACATAAGTGTCGCAGAGAGAAAAAAATTATAATAATGTAAGGGCAGTTTGTACAAAAATGTAAAAATAGCATATTTGTTATTTTATTCTTCTTGTCAAAATACAAAATTTGTTTAACCTTTTGCTGTCAACACGGAAAAGTGTGGCAGAGAAAAAAAAAGACATCTGTCATTTAAATGTATATGTAAAATATGAACAAAACCGTTGGCTTAGACATTGCAAAATTAAATCTCTTTTTCATGAAACCAAACAATTTAACTTCCCTGAGAAGAATGTCCCGAGTCAGACTTGCGTGACATGGGTTTCTTCGCAGTAAACTGACCATTTTGCAGTCGCAGTTGAAGAATCCACACTTTGCTCCATTCTTATTCTGCTCTATGATGCATTTTTGCTATTCCCAAATCAGAAGCGAGATCGCGCTCACGTGGAGGAGTTTCAGCACGCGCAACATGAAAGCCCTGTTTATGATAGAAGAGAGAAATAACCATTAAAACATGCTTACACTTTAGGCCTGTGGCTGTTATATTAAACTAAGTTTATTTAATGGATTTGTATTTTATTTAGGCTTCTAAGTATTATAGCCGCGTTTCTTCTAGCCAGTGGTGTAGTCTAGTTTTTGTAGTGAGTATACTGTGATTTTTTCCTTCCCAGCCTCATCCGTACCAGAGCAGCCTCTCATACCACCACACACTCGCTAAACAAGGCTCTCACGCTTACTACTATTTTTAGGAGCACTTGTGCTGCTAATTAAAAAATAATAATTTGGGTCACAGTAAAAATCAGGAGCACCTTCTCCTCAATAACAAAAATGTGCCTTCCATTACCCACTCCTCAAAGTGATTTACAAGGAAATTGTAATCTAACTTTATTTGAAGTGTTACCTTTCATGTCAAATTTCAAAAGTGGATTTTAATCAGATTTTTCAACATTTCTAATTAAAACAATGCAATAAGAGGAATAGGTTACAGATCAAATAAAGCATTATTAATTAAATACATTTGCACTACAGAAGAGGCACAGAAGAACACGAAAGTGGCTTGTAGGTATTTACAAAGATTTAATGAGGCTCAGAGGTGGCATGTGTGCGTTTATCTTCATACATTCATGTTGAGATTAATGTTTTAAATATACCATTTTTAATATAGAAATATTCAATTATTTAAATAACTGAAATTATACTTTAAAAAGGAAACTAAGACTGCCGTGGCGGCAATTACTGATTTTATCACTGAATCATTAATTCAATTGACTCGTTCGAACGGCTGATTCATTCAGGAACAAAGCAGGTCCCTGCATCCCAATGTGCATACTATCCACCCTATCTGCTCCAAATGGTATTGAAAATGACTAATATCACATTTAGGATGGATAGTATGCACATTGGAACTCAGGCAGTGACTATCTTTATGAATGAGTAATTGCATTGGCTCACTAGATTCGTTTAACAGATTAATTCATAAACGAAACAATGCTGTGTTTGAATGGAGATGTGCAGCGGCTCAGTTGTGAGTTTATTTGAAACTATTTTAGTTGACGAAATAGAGCAAAGTCATGCAATACTGTTATAGTCAGACAATGTATATCACTAAATATTAACTTTTTGTTTATTGAAATAACTCATTGTTCTTATATGCCGTTAAGTTAATGACAACGTTTACTCTACCACGCAAAGGGGAATGGCGCATGTTTACCAGTTAACATTACGATAGCATCGGCCTCGCTTTTCTGTACCGCGAGGATAGTATCAGCCAGGGCCGTGCAGAGACCTTTGGAGGGCAGGTGCTCAAAATATAAAGGGCACATGAAACAAGGCTTTAAATAGGGCTGTGCCCAAAATATCATAACAGCAATGTATAGTGATGCATTCCTTGCTGATACGCGTATTGATGCGGATGCTGTAAATACTGTAGCAATAAAAGTAAAAGTATGAATAGATTTTAGTCAAATGACATTAAAATACCAGACCCTTCCACCCCATGAAACTTTTCTCCCTCAAATAGCACGAACGAAGTGAACACATGCACCTTTGTTTATGGTGCTGCTGCTGTGTATAACGTTAGAAGTGGCGTTTGCTGCAGGCTAAACACAGCGATTTAAACAAAAGCTGTGCAATGCATGTTCTCTTCACGTTGTTCTTGTAAAATAATAATAATGATAAGTAAACAAGCATACCACTCGCTGAGAATCCCACTTACGTAGCTACAACCGTGGCGGCGGACGATATTGAAGTGGTGCCTGAGCGCGAGGGATCGTTCGGATGAGGTCGTCAGGTAAAAGGTTATCATGTGGGTGATTTTATTTACGGCTAAATTATTAATCATTAATTTTACTAATAGTTAGATTGGGCAGGCCTTCACAGAAGAGTGTTTAAAAAAAAAAATAATAATAATAAATAAATTGCCTTGACAAAAGGGCACTTTGGGCAAAGGGGCAGGTGCTCAAGCACCCTCCCGCTCCCCCACCCCTCTGCACATGTTCCTGTCATGTTTGCAGCAGCAGCTTCAGGGACAGGCTGCTTATGAAAACACTGAAAGGGGGTAGTTCGTTTCATATCTCATTTATTAGTTAATTAAAGCTTAGCAATAATCGTAAACAGAAATACGGCGTGATTATCAGAAAGGCGGTGCCAACACAGACTGGGTGAATTTATGAATGAACTTGTGAAAGGTCTGTCACAAAGCGATGTTGTTACGTATCCGCATGCTTTTTTAAGTGGGTATCGCAAATCCTTGTCCTTCCCTAGTGGGTATACGGCGTATACCTGCGTATCACGTAGACTACACCACTGCTTCTAGCACAACTTCCTTCCCTTCACAGCGGCGCGCATTCGTTCCTCCCTGACCAAAACTTAACGCCAGAATCATATCAATCGTTTGTCGATTGTTGTAAAATGCCGTCTTTACAGTTACTAACTTGCTGGACATGTTTGATAATAAAATGTTGAAAGTACAATCCGCACGAGAGACGCTGTTTCCCAGCTGAAGTGTGTGTGTGTGTGTGTGTGTGTGTGTGTGTGTGTGTGTGTGTGTGCGCGCTCCAAAACAGACAAGCAAAGTACACTTTGAGCTTCAGACGCGTCCAAACGATCAAATACACACAAAACATGAGGGAATTCACTTAAACACAGTTTATGTCTTAAAGTGAACGAGAACAGTTGGGAGAAAATTGTGTCAATATTTTGTTTTAGTGATTGGTGCTTCATTAATATTAATCAAAGAGCAAAATGCAAAGAGAAAATCACTCACAGCTCTTAATCTGAACAAATGTATAGCTTTAAGCATTACTCTATCAATACATACAGTGAAAACTATGCAGTGTTCATTTACATTTGATCACTTTTAGATTTCTTTTGTAGCTATTACTTACCTGAACATTAATGTTAGTAGACATTCATGAAAAAATTAAATCACAGTTGTTGTTTTTTCATTTCATTTGTACATTTGTTTTATGGTATGACAAATGGTATATTCTTCAGTTTGTTTAACTTTGTTTCTTTGTTCATGTTCTTACTGTATCTTAAACACTATGTATCTTATGTATATAAAACACTAAAAATGCCTGCACACTGGTGCATTTACAAATTTGTTTTATATTTATTTAATTAAATATGTATTTAACATTTCAGAATATAAAGCAATGTTAATTCAGCTCCTAATCTATCATATAAATATAGATGTATGTATATATGTATGTGTGTGTATATATATATATATATATATATATATATGTATGTGTATATATATATATATATATAGATATAGATAGGGATGGGTACCGAAACCCGGTATTTAATCGGTCTCGGGGCTAAATTATAAAATACCGGAGTATCGATAAGCTCTGACGTTAACGGTTCTGTTATCGGTACTGGAGAAATTATGAAAACACACATACATTTATTATTGCTATATATACACATTATCTTGCCAATTCTATCCCACCAGAGTCACCAGCTGTTTTTATATGCAATAATATTCAAACTCTTGTCTATGATGCATTTTTGCTATTCCCAAATCAGATCGCGCTCACGTGGATGAGTTCAGCACGCGCAACATGAAAGCCCTGTTTATGATAGAAGAGAACTAACCATTAAAACATGCTTACACTTTAGGCCTGTGGCTGTTATATTAAACTGAGTTTATTTAATGTTTTTTTAGCTTCTAAAGATTATAGCCGTGTTTTTTCTAGCACAACTCTTCTCTTCACAGCGGCGCGCATTCGTTCCTCCCTGACCAAAACTTAACGTCAGAATCAGATCAATCGTCTGTCGATTGTTGTAAAATGCCGTCTTTAGTTACTAAATTGCTGGACATGTTTGATAATAAAACGTTGAAAGTACAATCCGCACGAGAGACGCTGTTCCTCAGGCTGAAGTGTGTGTGTGTGTGTGTGTGTGTGCGCGTGCGCGGCGCGCTCCAAAACAGACGAGCAAAGTACACTTTGAGCTTCGGGCGCGTCCAAACGATCAAATACACACAAAGCATGTAAAAACGGCCGGCTTGGAGAGTATTCCCTTAAAACACAGTTTATATCTTAAAGTGAACGAGAACAGTTGGGAGAAAATTGTGTGTCAATATTTTGTTTTAGTGACAGACTAGTGCTTCATTAATGTTAATCAAAGAACAAAATCACTCACAGCTCTTAATCTGAATAAAGTTATAGCTTTAATAAGCATTAATCTATCAATATATACAGTGAAAACTATGCAGTGTTCATTTATATTTGAACACTTTTAGATTTATTTTGTAGCTGTTATTTACCTGAACATTAATGTTAGTAGACCATCATAGATAAATGAAAGCACTGTTATTTTTAGTTTTTTTTTTACATTTGTTTTATGGTATGACAAATGGTATATTTGTCAGTTTATTTAACTTGGTTTCTTTGTTCATGTTCTTACTCTTATCTTATGTATATAAAACACTAAAAATGCCTGCACACTGGTGCATTTACAAATTGATTTTTTATATTTATTTAATGAAATATTTATTTAACATTTCAGAATATAAAGCCATGTTAATTAAGCTGCTAATCTATCATAGAAATATATATATTTCATACATATATGTGTATGTATGTATATATGTATGTATATATATAGATAAGAATAACCGATAAGCAGTATCGATAAGAGTAGTAATACCGTTAAAACCTTAACGATACCCATCCCTAGATATAGATGTGTATATATATATATATAGTATATATACATATATATATATAGATGTATGTATATATATATATATATATATATATATATAGATGTATGTATATATAGATGTATGTATATATATATATATATGTATGTATATATATATATATATATATATATATATATATATAGATATGTGTATATATATATATATACATCTATATATATATATAGATGTATGTATATATGTGTATATATATAGCATGTGTGTGTGTGTGTGTGTGTATGTGTATATATATATATATATATATATATATATATAAAAAAAGTACAGATAAGAATACCGTTAAAGTACCGGTTCAATAAGAGGAGTAATACCGTTAAAACCTTTAACGATACCCATCCCTAATTAAAATAGAGTATGAGCACAGACAGACCAGGTGTTTTTTTTCCTCTTTAAAAACTTTCTTTTTCATAATGTTTAGTGAAATTATTTGGTAGTCTGTGGTGGGATGGGGGCGCCGGATTTTTTTATAGGTTTAAGGGGAGGGTTTGAGAAGCACATCCCTTCATTCAGACACAGTGGAAGATCTGATAAGAAGCATTGTAGAGGGGTCAAGTCTGGAAGATGTTGATGCTAGAGAGAGTGTGTCCATCTGGTTTAGCCAAGGTCAAAGATCAAGGAGGACAAACTACAGGAGTTGGCCATCCAAGGGGCATGTGACTGCAATGGAGGATAGTCTATAAGACATTGAGTCATGAGATGTTCAGTTTGACATCCTTCAAGCACTTAATTTAGATTTTATTTTTATTTCATTTATCTTGAGATGTTTTAACTTTAAGCACTTTAAGCACCAACACTTTTTCTGTAAGTTACCTTTCTTGTAGAATTGTGCTTCAAATAAAGAACTTTATGTTGACCAGATTGTTAGTTAATCGTTTACTAGTCAATATTGCCTATACGAAAATTTGGGTGCAAATTTGGGTGCTAACTTTTGTGCTTGTCCAGTGCAACCAGTGCAAAAAGTTAGTCTAGAGCCCTGCTTCCAGAGCACAGACCAAAGATATTTTAATTTAAACGTATTGACGCAAACCACTAGCGACACAAAATTAAAGAATGCTGGTTAGAGAATTATTAATGTGATTATTTTATTTAGTTGCTGTTGGTTTCGTTTTGTTTTAGCTTGTCATTGTTTTTTTATTCTTCTTTCTTTCTTTCTTTCTTTCTTTCTTTCTTTCTTTCTTTCTTTCTTTCTTTCTTGTCTTAATGCCTTTATTTTCATCAAATACAGTTCTTAATACAACATATTTCACTGTTTAAACATGTATACAATTCTTATTTTTAAATTCGTTTAACAAGCATTTTAGAAGTAAAAATAAAACATTTAATAGTCGCAAAAAAACTGATGTGGCTCGTTTAGGTGACTTGGTTTGCTTTGCATAAAATACAATTGTTTGCTGTTTTATAGATTACATGAAAAAAAAACTATATTTGACCAAAGAAAAAAAGTCAGTGGCACTGAAACCTGCTCTGACCCAAAGAGAAGGCAAAATATCTGCGTGCACTCAATGCAAACGCAAACTCTGCGACTGTCATATAGGATATGGGTTACAAAAAAAACTACCCAAACATTAATAAAAATGTTTAATAAAATAACCGTGATTTTTAGAGTATATATGCACACTATAAAAGCAACTGGTGCAAGCTGTTAATCACTTAAGTGGGTCAACCGAGTGATTGCACCAGCAGCAAAAGGAATTCATGTCTGGATAGTTTTTGTTTTTATGACATTTATGAATGTATATTATTATGTTTTGCATGTAGAGTAGCCTATTGATGACGCTCAGTTGGGGGACGGCGCGGGAGTGGCATTACTATGAAGCAGTTAATTTAGATGTAGAATAAAACGGTGATAATGAATGCCCAAAATATAAAGTACAAATATCTGTCCCTTTGCATCCCTGACTGTGTTGCCGCCTAGGCGACTGCCTTGTTCGCCTATATCAGGGTTCGTACGGTCATGAAAAACCTGGAAAAGTCATGGAATTTTAAAACCGCAATTTCCAGGCCTGGAAAAGTTTTGGAAAATAAATAAACCCAGAAAGTTTTGGAAAAGTCATGGAAATCTATTTTACAAATCTCTGTATAATACAATTATGTTTATTCAGGTCCTGAATTTCACGGATTGCGATGGGCTATATCGCATATTTCTACTCTTTCCCGCAGCTTTCGACTTAAAAATTAGGGGTCGACCGATTATCGGCGCCGATATTAAGCAATTTTACGATTATCGATATCGCCCATTTTCAAAACAGATTTGCCGATCATTTTTATTTTTATTTAAACAAATATTTACAGGTGACATTATTTATTGGTGAATAAATAATACAGGTGAAATTATTTAATGTTTAAATGCACTATTTGGCTCGATGCAGCCTGTCTGAGCTCAACACTCTGTGGCCTAGAGCAATCTCCGCCCACCGCCATCTGATATGTAGGAGTCACGAGTCCGAGTCCTAATCAACGCTGAAAACTGAAGGCAGTCTCACACCGAAGCACTTGCTAACTGGAGCTGCCTCAGTGAACACGCATCAGTTGTCTCTCAAAGGTAAGACAGCAGCAGACGTTGCTGAAGTTGCAATAAATCACAATCCACTACATTGAAGTTGCAAAACACCTCAATATAACCTATGATGTCGCGATGCGGAAAATGCGGGCGGAATCGCCGGAATGCAGTCATATAATGGAATTTACCGTGATAACGCTGGAATGTCAATGGAATGTGTTGAAGTTTGGATGAATTAATCAAAAGTAGGTCAGTACACTTTAAATCGACTCGCCATGGACTAGTATCTATAAATATTGTCCGCAAAAACACTATATTAAATATGAATCCTGCATGTTCTGCGCCTCTGTTAATGAATGACACAGACGCGGCGGTTTCATTTACTGCACACATACTGAATAACGTGTGATGCTCGCGGGTGTTTTCAGCATCTGCCGCCTCACTTAAATGAGGACATAAATACATGAACAACATCCCCAGAACTGCTCGGACAGTCACTTCATGAGCATTTGACCGCTTCATTTGAATAAAACGATCGTCATATCATTTTATACATAGGCTACAGAAACTCTAAAAGGTCCTCATGGCAACCTGTCAAAATATAAGTTCGGTTTAGCCGAATATATTACTGTATATGTAATACAACTACAACAAGAATAATCACACAATACACTAAATACGTTTACTTTAAGTTTTACAAAATGTTTACAGAATGCTTCTGGGTGATCCCTGCATTTATGGTATTATTAATATTACTGTTTATTTAATGTTGTTGTTATTAACAGTTTTCAGAATTAAAGACATGTTTAAAAGTATTTAAAGAACGTTTTTTGTCAGAGCTCTTGTTGTTATTAATTTTTACACCAGACACGTATATCGGTTCAAAATATCGGTTATCGGTCTACTTGATCTGTAATAATCGGTATCGGCCCTGAAAAACACATATCGGTCGACCCCTATTTAAAATGATGGATATTCACACATTTATTCAATAGCCTATAGCTTGTAGGCTGATGAGTAAATAGATCCACACAGAATATCAAATCGGTCATTTGAAACGGATTCATCAGCTGTGTTTCCTCTCTTTGACTTTCTCTTAAAACACGTAATCAGAGCAACGCGTCTGCACTAAAGAGCTGCAGGTGCGATACAAGTCTTTCTCTGGCATTTTTGGTACAGTTGACAGAATTGTCACCTGCCTAATCGGGTCATTGTTGCATTGTCACTAAAATGTAGCCTATTATTTGTTTGCACATCTTTTAAGCCGTTCTGTACTGCGCCCAGAGGCGGTTTCCGCTGCACTCAGTCATGTCCAAATGGCGTCCGTATAAAGCCCCTTGAGTACCAAATTGACTTTGGTACCAAACAAGCTCAGTAGAATCCTGCACGGGCCTCAAACATACACCCCGGTCCAATCCTTGTCCAGCAGATGATCAGAATTACCTTCCCGTGTCCGACTGGAGCCCATGTCTTTCTTTCTCTGTTCCCCATTACACAGCTGCTGTTCTAGCCATTAAAATAGTTCAGTTTCGTTTTTTAATGGCAAAGCGTATTTCATTTCTTTATTAAGTTAATTTAGAAATATGTTTGGAAAATGTATTTGTTTATTAAATTCAAGTTTTTGTTTTTAAAGTAGCTTTTGAGCAATCGGCCAGTTGCAGACAGTGAGTTTGCCTATTATGTTTGATCAATTTAGCCTTCTTAAATCACCACTTGACTAAAATAAAATCTATGTATAAAATACTTAAAAAGCATATCACAATGTTAGTTTAAACATTTAACCTAGACAAATGTGTGCTATTAGACAGGTCGAGCTGCTCTTGTCAGTCGCGTATTGTTTCCACAATGACTAATCCTTTTCATCACCATAATAATTTATGGATTTCTAAAATACAAAAATAAGGAGGAATCCTAAAACAAGCCCGATGCCCGGCCCGCGTCTGGCGTGAAAATTGTCCCGAAGCCATAAACTAAAAGTCGAGGCTGAAATATGGGGCTCTAAAAGTGCAGCTTGTTGCGTTTAAGCGGCAAAATTACACACAAAATAACGTTAAAATGGCCATCCTGGTGAGCAGGGTGCGAACTATGGGGAGCTAGGGCTCCTTAATAATACATGGGCCCCCTGAAAACGTGATTTATGAAAAGTAATTTATTATGGGGGGTGTCTCAAAAAATATTGACTGTTATTTTGACGCAATTTCAGTTTTGTGTACTGTGATCATCGTGGATTATTATGTGTAAAATTGCAACAACAAAAATCGTTAATGCTTGATGGCGATTTAAACCTAACTTACTTCAATAAAGATAATTATAGGCCTACATGAGCATCTGCTGTCCTCGATTACACAGCGCTCTTGTTAGGATTGACAAAAAGCTTTAAAGTCTGCTCTGCCTCAGCGGGCAAACACAGCCGTCAATGTCAAAGTAATTGAATTTCAAATCAAAGTAGTGGAGTTTAGCGTTCACAGATGCTGAGCGCACGAAGCGTCAGATTAATAAAAGAGAGCGAGGTAAGATGTTTAGTCAACTGTTTTACGAAAAAAATGTTAAATGACCGACAATTATATTCAGTGACGTAAACTACTCAACTTGTTTCTCAAATATGCCCATTTTGAGAGTGACAGAGAAAGAGATGAAATGTGCATGTTTTAATTATCTGCATCTGTTTGTCCCTACAAACAATGAAATTTAGTTCTACTTCAAAAACACGTCAACTACTAGTGTTGAAAAATAATAAAACTTTATTTTATTAAGACATAATCACAAAATATTTTATTTTTTAATAGTAGGCTAAATCCCCTTTATTTTTCAACATGTAAATGTTTAATTTTCATTCATTAAAATATAAATAAAATCGATGTTTCATGCCTTAATCTGATAACCAGTCAAATTTAAATACACAACACAAAAAAAACAATTCATAAGTCTACTGTAAGAGTAAAAAAAAAAATTTTTTTGCATTAAAATAATCAGACGAGCTAAAACAGAATTTGGCAACAATAAAACATAAGGTGAGAAAAAAATATAAAATTTCATACCCTAAACATGTCATTTTTGTTACACTTTTAATAAATTAGTGTTAAATTGTATAAGTTTCATGATTTTAATTAATTAGACATGCTTTTTGATAAATACAATTTAATTTGATCATTAAAAAGGAGTCCATAAAATGAAAACGGAAAAAAACGGAATCTAGAAAAATTGAAATGGAAAAAAATGAATTAAAAAAAAAAAAAATGGAATTTGGGAAAATTTAAACGGATTTCATAGGGCCCTACATATATATATAATGCCCCCTAGCTTTTATGTATCTTTGTAAGCCCATCGCAAGCGCACAAAATCCAGAGAAAAAGAGAAATGGGCTCCCCAAAGTCATTGTAATTGTAATTTTTTTCTTAAAGTAAACACTTGAGAAAGAGAAAAGTTTCCAAAACGAAATTCTGGCCCTGCGTTTAACTGAGTTAAATAAATGATAATAGTGATGTGATATGTTCTCTGTGTGGAGTAAAGGTCCTTACACACCGAGTTTTGTATGCGTTGTAAGGACCTTCACATCTGGCGCAGTTTCAGCTTGTACTAAAACAAAAAAGCAAACAATAGTATTTATAGTCATTCATTTTAGTTAACATGCTATGATAATTTGAACAGATTTTTATTCTTATTGTAAAATAATGTAAAATTAGGTCATGAATATTGTCTCAAAAGTCATGGAAAAGTCATGGAAATTTGTTGGTAAAAATGTGTACGAACCCTGCTATATACACGCGCCGGCCCTGCTCATCGACAGACCACCTGTTCTGTCAGAGGGCCGTTATGCACATGCTGTGCACTGTGCGCAATAAAATACATGACACAGAAGCACTGGTCCATGCGTGCAGCGCGTGAGCGAGAAGAGGGAGTAAAAACACACAGATATGCTGTTCTGAAATGATGTCGGGAACGGGATATTGTTAGACCGCCCGCTCCAGTTCAAATTACACCAGAGTTACCGACCGTTACCGTGTTTTATTCCAGCGTTGCAAGAAATCTGGTCGGGTCCCGCGAAAAACAGTGCGGTGATGACCTCAACACCGCGGTCGGCACCGCGGTAATGCGGTTATCGTCACAGCCCTAGATGCATGAAAACATTTGTGAGATCACAAAAATATTGTGTTCCCCAGAGAAACTTTGTGAAAGCATAGATGTATAGCTTTTCCTCCCATCTAATATTTCCATCAGCAGCAAAACGTCAAAACGTTAGCAAGTGAATGCAAAATAATTGAAATAATTTTTCCTCTCATGTCATATTTTTTCCATCATTATGTCCCCTTAGGGCTTCCATAAAAACTACTCTCCTCAATAAATTGTGATTTGAGCTATCATTCATGTCTGTAGTACAGCGTGGGACAAGCACTCTGGGGTTTGTTCAAATGGCTGTGAATGAGCCACAGTAATCAAGAGGCTTGCCTTATCAAACGCCACTAACACCATGTTTCTGTTTGTCTGTTCTTCTGTGCAGGATCTGTCTGGCTCCATCGATGATCTCCCCACAGGCACGGAGGGCGCTCTGAGTCCAGGCGTCAGCACGTCAGGAGTGTCCAGCAGTCAGGGGGAGCAGAGCAACCCGGCACAGTCACCCTTCTCGCCCCACACCTCCCCTCACCTGCCCGGGATCCGCGGCCCATCACCTTCACCTGTGGGCTCGCCCGCCAGCGGCCCGACCTCGCGCACGGGACCCCTCTCACCCGGAGCCATGCCTGGTGGGACTCTCATTTATGCAGTTTATTTACTTGTATTTGCACTAACAGTAAAGTTCAGTGTAGACAAAAATGCAGAAGCGCATTTAGTTTTTTCAAAGAATAATTTGAACCTGGACCACAAAACCAGGCATAAGTGTTTAATTTATATTATATTTCAATTTATACATCATCTGAAATGTGTATTATATTTAAGAAAATAAGCTATAAGCTGTCTGTTGATGTATGGTTGTTAGGATAGGACAATATTTGGCTGAGATGCAACTATTTGAAAATCTGCCTTTAAAGTTGTCCAAATAAAGTCATTGACAACACACATTAATAATCAGAAAATGAGTTTTGATATATTTTCGGTTAGACACTTACAAAATATCATAATGGAACATGATCTTTGCTTAATATCCTAATGATTTTTGGCATAAAAAAAATAGATATTATTTTGACTCATACAATGCATTATTGACTATTGCTACAAATATACCCGTGCTACTTAGAGGTCTTAAAGTCACGGCCGAGTAACAAAACAAACTTGTAGCCAATCAGCAGTAAGTGGTGTGTCTACTCATGATGTGGAAGAGAATGTATTCAGTGAACAGCCGAGTCGAGTGACAGAAATATAGAGATGGGAGATAAAAAAAAAACAGAAGAGAAGAGGAAAACATCTGCAATGTGTAGGCAAGAAGTAGGACTCGTGTTAATATCTGATCAGCTTTCCAGCACTGGAGAGAACTCAAGGAGTGGAAGGCCTGCGATCGGACTCTGAGGTTGCTTTGGTTCTTCTCGATAGATGAGTAACACCGTGTCTACACCGGACGCGTGCGGCGCGTCACAACTACTAAAGTCTGCCTACACTGGACGCGATAAAGTGACCGTTGAAAATCATTTGAATGATTGATGAATCAGTTGGAGATTTGTCGCACCGTGCAGCATTCATTGTAGATCGAATCACTGAATATAATGACTTCTACAGTATTTTGGCGTGCCGCTCGCGCTCCCGCTCTTTTTGTGTAGACGCGGTGCAACATTGGTTTTGCTTTGTTTCGCAGAACTAATCGTTGCCTGGGTTGCGTAGGCTACGTATATGTGGGGCGGAGCGATCAAAATAGGGGTGGGACTAGTAATGTGGCGAAATTAATCGATGCAGAGGTGGACATAATCGATTATAGCCTATGACATCATTCGCATACGCACTTATCATGCGTATATTAAAAATGCACTCTCTATTTTAAAATCTGAGCTTGGCTTGTTCTCGCGTATGGGACGTGTGCACGCTAGAGACAAACGCGGCGTGCTTCATTGCATAGAATATGCACAGTGAGACATTATTGTAGCTATTATTTTAGTCTTTTACTTTAGATATCCTTTCATTTCTGCCGTTTGGAATGCAGTACATAGTAGATGCACTGACAGACTTTCACGTGTTCTTTGTGTTTGTTTGTCCTGAAGCTCACGGCTGTGGTTAAATGCACTTGCATCTACTTTTATGATACGAAATTGATGTAAACACGGTCAGTGTATTTTCAGAACAGGACAAAACATCTGATATGTGGAAATTGATCTTTGCATTAGTGTGAATGCAGTCTATTAAAGCTGCCAGTCTATGATCTCATCAGTAGCTAATAATCGAACGGCAATAGTGCTGAGGAAAAAAGAAAAACCCATAACTAT
This sequence comes from Gymnocypris eckloni scoliostomus, assembly GCA_027564155.1. NCBI lineage: Eukaryota > Metazoa > Chordata > Actinopteri > Cypriniformes > Cyprinidae > Gymnocypris > Gymnocypris eckloni. The sequence goes on along the minus strand of CM050427.1, from coordinate 27,776,355 downwards.
GATTATCTGTGAACTTTCGATACTTAAAGCACTCCCAGATACTGAAAGTGCATTTGGTTTATCACTTGTAATTATTTCCCCCCCTTCATTATTTTATATTTGCTTGTATGTTTTAAAGCTATATTTACTTTTAATTCTTAACAATAATAATAATGAATTATTATATGAATTAATTAACAATTATTTTAAATGTAGCCTGTTTATATAATTTAATAAAAATGCACATAATACATTTGATATAATCGTGATGCATCGTGAAATCGAATTGAATCGGTGCCGATTCACACCCCTAAGCAAGACCCTTTTGGGGTAGAGGCGTGTTTTTTTTGGTGATTTCAAATATCAACATTGGATTCCGGAAATCACTTACCCCACCTTTAAGACTGGTTTTGTGGTCCTGGGTCACATATTATCATAAGTTGCCCATTTGTTTAACTTTGGCATTTACCCCTCTTATAGGAATCCAGATGCCCCCCAGACCCTCGAGTGTCCAGTCAGATGGTGCGTTACATTCCTCCATAGGTCAGGATAGAGGTGAGTCGTGTGACTTTTCATAAATGTTTACAATTTGAATTTGCTGCACGATTAATTTAAATTAAACTGAAATCGCAATATGGATTAGTGCTATTTTCTATAGTGCTATTTATTGTGAAGGCTGCGTTTTAAGTAAATGTTTAGTCTGTGTAAAGCATGGCACTGTGTTTATTAATGTGTGAGCAGCTCGGGATCACCAGTCTTTTCTGCATCTGCTCCGAGTTTGAGTCGCTTAAATGTACATTTGGGAATAATGAGAAGTGCTTATCAAAAGAAGACTTAAGGATGTCCTGCCATTTTGATTGTTTAACATTTGAATTATATGATTTTTCATATATTCTCAATTTAATTTTGACGGTCAAATATAAATAACGTGCGCAAATATTAAGTATTGTATTTATTTGTGCTGTTGCTTGTAGTTAGAGTATTATTATATTCTTTATTTTTATTTGACAGTATAGTTTTTCCCTAAACATACAAAACCGTGCCGAAACCGTGACTCTAAAACCGTGATACAAACCGAACCGTGAGTAAGCTGAACCATTCCACCTAATATATATATATATATATATATCAACTATGAGAGACAAAATAAGAAAAGAAAAATCCAGAAAATCACATTGTAGGATATATATATATATATATATATATTTGCAAATTATGGTGGAAAATAAGTACTTGGTCAATAACAAAATTTCATCTCAATACTTTGTTATATACCCTTTGTTGGCAATGACAGAGGTCGAACGTTTCTGTAAGTCTTCACAAGGTTTTCACACACTGCTGGATGGCCCATTCCTCCATGCAGATCTCCTCTAGAGCAGTGATGTTTTGGGGTGTCGCTGTAGCCTTTATCATTTCATATCAAAGTCCAAAGATGTTCTATGGGGTTGAGATCTGGAGACTGGCTAGAACCACCAGGACCTTGAAATGCTTCTCAAAACTGTGAATGCATGTAATATGGGGGCGGTGTGTTTGGGATCATTGTCATGCTGAAAGACCCATGGTTTCATCAATGCCCTTGCTGATGGAAGGAGGTTTCCCTCATCTCACGATACATGGCCCCATTCATTCTTTCCTTTACACATATGCATGTCCTGGTGGGTCAGAAAACAGAAAGCATGATGTTTCCACCCCATGCTTCACAGTAGATCAGGTGTCTTTGGATGCAACTCAGCATTCTTTCTATCCAAAACAACCAAAGTAACCAAAAGTTCTATTTGATGTTGTTCATCTGAAAAATGACATTCTCCCAATAACTTTTATAGCTTCTGGATCATCTGTATCTCTAGCAAACTTTAGTGCTTGATACTGGCTTAATCAACACGTCTGGCACTGCAGGATTTGAGTATAAGATATATTACAATGGTAGCCTTTGTTACTTTGGTCCCAGCTCTCTGCAGGTTATTCACTAGGTCCCCCGTGTGGTTCTGGGATTTTAAAGCCTAATAAAAGTTCTTATAGCTCATTTTATAAGGGGTGAAGTTGAATGGAGCTATAGTCAATGGTAAATTATCAGTGGTCTTTTGTCTTCCATTTTCTAATAATTGCTCCCACAGTTGATTTCTTCATAAAAAGATGCATTACCTATAAAAAATTCAGTACTTCCCAGCCTGGTGCAGGTCTACATTTTGTTTCTGGTGTCCTCCTTGACAGCTCTTTGGTCTTGGCCATAGTGGAGTTTATGTGACTGTTTGAGGTTGTGGACAGGTGTCTTTTATACTGATGCGAGTTCAAACAGATTATCTGTCATATAATACAGACACCTTTATTTAGGACAGAGGAGCCTCTTAACACATAAGAAGTTACAGGTCTGTGACCAGCAATCTTGCTTGTTTGTAGGTGACCAAATACTTATTTTCCACCATAATTTGCAAATAAATTATAGAAAACATCCTACAATGTGATTTTCTGGATTCTTGAACAGTCTGTCTCTGATAGTTGAGGTATACCTATGATGAAAATTACAATTGAGCTCTCCTCTCATCTTTTTAAGCATGGGAGAACTTGACAATTGATGGCTGACTAAATACTTTATATTAGCCCCACTTGTAAACATATTAATGGTATATATATATAAAAAATATATATATATATATATATATATATTAGTGTTGTCAAAATTGTATCAGTATTAAATAAGTGATTCATTTTTTCAAAGTGAAAGAAAACTAATAATAAATATAATGCTGTCAAAGAAAAATACAAGTGCTCACTGCTGCTGACTAAATAACCTTTGTAACATTTTTCTTGACAAGGAGTGCATTTATTTATCAGTGCAAGTCTATGCACGACCAACTGAAGACATTTCATTTCTTTAGCATACCTGAACATTCATTTTAGACTGAGCTGAAAAAACTGAAAACGGTTCTGTGCTGAGCTTGAGTCTTGTGCACTAATGTGCCATTTATTTTCTGTAGCTTGTATCATTTCATATCTGTAAAGCAAAATAAACTATGAGCATGCAATGTTTTAGATTTATGTTCATGTTGTAAAGGTTGCATTTGAGAGTTACCAAAAATGTAGATGGTTAAAGCTGCCTAAAAACTGTGAATGCATGTAATATGGTATATTGGAGTCACATTTAAGAACATGTCTCGAAATGGTTTTCAAAACTGTCCCGGAGCAGTCCAGCACTGTCTTCATCTATACCCTGTATAATTAGTAGTCAGTTCATTATTAGAGACCTTATCGTGTCCGAACTGAAGTGGGTCAACATATCGCTGGGTTGAGAGAAAATATAATGCGTGTCAGATCAGCGTCTCGATTTAGCAACCAGCTAATTAAATAAATATCAGCCAAAACAACCAAATAACCAGCTGCTGTGATGTCTGTTCATCAGAAAAAGGAGGAAATCAATAACTTTTTTTTCCAGCATAAAACATTAATTTAATTAATTTTTCTTGATAAAATTTATAAAAAAAATAAAAAATTCTGCTGAGATTTATTATTAAATATAAGATATATTACAATAGGTTTATGTATGTTTGTTTAAAGTAAAGTTTAAATTAGAAGTTCTATATTTTAAAGCCTAATAAAAAGTGAATTATAGCTCTTAATTTTGAAGGTTGTTGAATAGCTATAGTCAATGGTTAAATATTAGGGGACATTTTGTTATAGGGAAATCAGTATTAATTGGTGCATCAGTGATACTGGCATTCAGTCATAAAACAGATGTGTTAAACAAATATAAAAAATATACTATGTTGTTTGTGCATTACCACTGAAGATTGACATGTGAAACTGAATTGCAATTATGTCTTAACATTTCATCGATATGTGTATGATATATCGATACAATAGTTTACTATCGATTCATCGATGCCACCGTAAAATATCAATATCTGTCATATAAAAGACACCTTTATTTAGGAGTTGTAACATTTTCACATAATGTCCGCTATGCATTACCACCAACGACTGCATTTTCAATCTCACGTTACCAGGACTCGCTATAAAGACTGCCCGAAGGCACAAGGCCAGCATATAAGACGTGTGAGATGTGTGTGTGTGTGTGTGTGTGTGAGAAGTTTTCCGCACGCACATCTGAAGCACGCAATTGAGCTCTCCTCCGCTTTTTGAGCATGGATGAATAAATTCAGACAAAACTATATCAAAATGCATATATTAGCTAAATAAGATAAACAGAAGGTTAAGAAAAGCATTTGTCTTAATGTAAACAGTGGAGAAAGACCTGTTCTATAGGAAAGGTAACATTAAATTACTTTCATTCTTAAAGTGAAAGAAAACTAATAATAAATATATTGCTGTCAAAGAAAAATACAAGTGCTCACTGCTCCTGACTAAATAACCTTTGTATCAAAACGTATTCATTTATAAGCAATTTTATTTATACAGTGAAGACTATGCATTTATTTTACATTTTATTATTTCATTTCTTTAGCATACCTGAACATGTATTTTAGACTGAGCTGAAAAAACTGAAAAGCACTGTTTATTGAAGAAGTCACTGTTTATTGAAGAAGTCTTTCTTCTATTGTATTTATTTTCTGCTATTGCTTGTAATTTGGTTATCTGTAGGAAAAGATGTATAGCTCTGAGCCCATAGTAGCATTTTTAGATTTATGTTCATGTTGTATATTTTGGTTACATTTGAGAGTTAATAAAAATGTAGATGGTTGTTTAAAATAGGTATATAATATGATAATACGATATATTGATCGATATACTCCTGAATTGAATCGTATCGTATAATTTTTTGAGGTATCGGCAAATACATTTTACATTTCACTTCTGATTATACCCTGTATAATTTAGTATGTGACGAATAAAGAAACCTTACAGAAACCTTGAAATAACATATCGCTGGGTATGAGAATCGATATCGAATCGAATCGTGACAAACCATCCGATTTACAACCCTAATTGCAATATAAAAGTATATTTAAAAACTCTAATGTTAGGTGGGATTAATCGCGATTAATTTCAGAAAAATTAAGATTAATTGTCTGTTTTTTCCAGCATAAAACATTAATTTAATTAATCTTTTTATGAATGAAAATTAAACAAATCTTTTTTTATTTTTAAATAAAGGGGATTTATTATTAAAATTAAAACGTTGAAGACATATTGTATGATTATTTCTTAAAAATAAAGTTTTAATAGTTCTGTATTTCTGCCCAATTTCTGCCAGTGAAACCAAACTTTTACTTTGACGGGTTGCTGAGAATAGCTTTAAATTTACATTTATGTAAAATAAATGTCGCTTTTATCCAAAGCGACTTACAGTGCATTCAGGCTATACATTATTTTATCACACAGAGTGTGTTCCCTGGGAATTGAACCCACAATCTTTTGCGCTGCTAACGCAATGCTCTACCACTGAGCCACAGGAACAGGACATTTTATGTCTTTACATTTCTGTGTGTATATGATATGATGAGGATAGTTTTACTATCGGCCCTGGTTAATAGCCCCAACATGTTTCACGCCTGGTAGGAGTTAAAAAACCAGTCCGCCATACATGGGATGAGACAGAAAGCCTCAGGATTTAAATAATCGTGGCGGGATGCACCATGGCCCATTAACAAATACACAGGTACAGTGTGTGAAATCATTGAAACTAGCATGTGCAGAATCCAGGCCCTCTTGGACTGGAAAACGTTTGGATGCGATCAGACAATGTCAGTTTTTCAGCATGAGAACCAGAGTCCATCCCACTGATTGCCAACACTGATGGAGAAATAAGATAATAGGAAGTTGAGTCACTGGAGCTCTTGTTGCAAAGAACAAGACTAGAAGCTGTAAATCAGCTGATTTCACAAATAGGATATTTCTCAAACAGACTTTTGTTTTTTTCTATAATGACTGAATTTGCTATAGCTTGTCTCAAAGTTGTGCTTGTCAGACTGTACGAACATGATGGTCATGTCACACTATGGGATCTCAGTTGCAATTAATAAGAAAACTTGTCCGGAGTTTTACATTATCTACCCATGTAACTGCGAACACACGTCCAGTGACTGCGAACTGCTGGCTATCATGAAAAGTATATGAACAGCGGCAATACTGTAGTGTATGCAGCTCTACACACCAGTGTTAATTTTGGAAATATTTTCGTTATAATTTTCGTTGTGACAAGTTTTCACTAGACGATAACTAAATAAAAATTAAGTGAAAAACTATAATTAAAATATATTGACATTTTCGTTAACTAATAAAAACGAAAATGTGAGTGAGAGGCGTGTGGAAAAGATCCAATCAGAATTAATCTTGGTGTGTGGAGAGGTAAGACGCACACATTTGAAAACTAACGTACTGATCCACCTGGCGACACGGGATGTGCAGTACACATCATCCTGCATACGTTGGGTGTCTGTCTAAAAACTATAATGAAATGGCAACAGCTGGGAGAAAAAGAAGAAGATATACGGGTCAATTTCACGTTTGATATCAAGACAAACAAGACCTTGTGTAAACCGTGTGGAGCGGAAATCGCTGGTAAAAACACAACAAATCTAAAGCGACATCTGCAAGGGAATCATCCTGAAATTCACGCAAAGGTAAGCGAAATTTTTGCTAATTTTATTTTGTCAGCTTACCTCAGTCGGTGTGCTTTTGCATAACTGAAACATTATAGCCCAGGGCTTCTCAAAGTCGGACTCGGTCCGGATCCGGACCGGGAGGAATTCAATCCGGACCCGCCACTTGATATTTCAAGCGCACTCATTATCACTCAGAACTCCGCTCGGCACACACGCACACGCGGCGCATGAACCAGTGTTGCAGTGATTACAGACTCTTTTGTAAGACAAAGCACATAGCAACTAGCCACATTTTGGATAAACCTTAGATTTAATTCAGTAGAACAATGTTACCGGTTTCGCCCTGCGAGCGCGAGGTTTCGCCTTCCCGATGCAGTCTTTCTCCACCGGCAGAGTTAGCAGTGTATTCAAAGAACCGACCCGGCAGACTTATGAATGAACGAGTACAAAACAGCGTTTCCAAAACTATAACATAATCCCAGATTTATGTGGGGTTTTTATGCAAATAGAACTGTTGTAATTACTGCCACTTATAGCAACAATATGCACATTCTTATTGTATGTTTACAGGTCTGTTAGTTTAGTTTGATATTGACCTTTGCTGTCAATGCTGAAAATAAGAAGAGTTTGTTTTAGTTCCATGCATTGTTGACATTGTAGCCTAGCAGTTTTATTTTAATATTGAATTGGCACCAAAATAATATTTTGTTTTGTTTTGTTGAGGTGTAAGAAGGAAGGGGCTGTTTCAGTACATTTTCTGTTTAACATATTCCTTTGATATAAATAAACTGTTTATTATTAACAGAGAACTGTTGATTCAGGTAATTTGTTCAGGTCATACAGTATTTGCAATGGCATTACTGCCAAATACAGTTTTTCTTTTAAATATTTTGGAGTTGCACTTTTGCTTTAAATAATGAAGAATGTCATATGCAAGTTATAAACAATGCATATCTAATTTTTGGTCTTTTATGGAAAGGCTATATTCCATATATTTAATGAGACTTGGTTTTATTTAATTTTAAGTTAGAATATTTTACATATTACACTAGTTTAACTAAATTACACTTAAATTAAACCCAATATATTTTAGTCAACTAAATCTACAGTAGATTTAGTCGACTAAAATCTTATGCTATTTAGTTGACTAAAACTAGACTAAAACTAAATCAAAGCAGATGACTAAAACTACAATTGCATTTTAGTCAAAAGACTACGACTAAAACTAAATTAAATTCTGCTGTCAAAATTAACACTGCTACACACCCACATAAAAGCAGCGGCGTAACCAGTGTTTATATAGAAAAGGCAACATATCAGATAAATTCCTTGAGCGGAGGACGGGAGCGCCAGAGTTTATGGCTGATAGAATAATTCTCTAGCATTAATTCTGCTCATATCTTGTCTTGAAACACGGAAACAGTTTGACATTCATTGTAGGGGTAGTCACACTGCAGGACTATGCGCCAAATTTTCTGACACTGCCAGAATTTCGTTGGAGGTGAAATTTGATCACAACAGCCATTAATCGGCTGTCGGTGAACATGTCAAACCAGCGATCAAAGACTACAGATTTTATCCTAGGATTATAAATCTTTAGGATTTTCAACATTTCTCTCAGACGATCAAATCGTGGCCAAAATCGTACCATGTGAGCTGGGCTTAAGAGTAGAATCACCTGTAAATAGTTTTGTGCATAATACCTGAAATTGTAGTCCTGTTTCCCCATTCACAAGGCAATGGTGTCCCCAGCATAGAAATACTCATGATTCTACTTTACTGATTCAGCATCAGGATGCAAGTTAAGGTTTTAACATTTTTCTGTATATTCAGCAAACAATCTACATTTACATTTAGTCATTTAGCAGACGCTTTAATCTAAAGTGACTTACCAATGAGGACAATAGAAGCAATCAAAACCAGCAAAAGAGCAACAACATGCAAGTGCTGTGACAAGTCTCAGCTAGTCTAACGCAGTACACATAGCACGTTTTATATATATATATATATAATAAAAAGAAAACGGATAGAATAGAGCAAGCTAGTGTTAGAGGCCTTTTTGTTTTTTGTTAATTATATAATAAATAAAAATAAAACAAATAGATTAAATACAAAGAAAATAGAGAACCTAGTGTTGTTTATTTATTTTTTTAAGAAAAGAGGCAGTTAACAAATGAATAGAGTACAAGTCTAAAAGGGGCAAGATTTTTTTTTTATAAGAATATATAATTAAATTAGAGGCTAAGTTTACACTAGTGCATTTTCTTTTTAAAACGCATAACTTTGCTGCAGTTACGCCTGTCGTTTACACCACTAACAAACAATGCTATCCGCCGAGAGTAGCGTCACCGCGGCTAGTCCTTCTGACATCTGCCGCTGGATCTGATGTCTCTGTAGGGGATAAACATGAGGTAAAATTAATTTTGGATAGATCTAACCGGCAAACTTTGGTCTCATTAATCTATTATTTCTTGTAGGTCATATTATTTTGACTGAGCACAGTTATGTTTCATAAATTATTTATTAATCGTAACACAGCGCTGACTTTTATTTTTAAACATACATTTGACTGAATTATTTGCCCTTGAATTTATTTCCTAATACATAAGTCTCTTATTATACTTCTACTTTTATAAAGGCTATTATTGTTCATTAAAACTGACATTTAACAAAAAAGGCAGACTTGTGCTTGTCATATTTCATTTTATTATGCATACAGTAAAGATAATCAATGTATATGTGCACGTATTACCTAAACCACATATCAATGTTTTATATATTTTTTAAATGAAAGCAAAAATAGAGTTGTTTTATATTTTGAAGAAAACTAAAAGGCAGCGTTTGATATCATTTTTCTGGCTATTAATATTTATAATGAAACCGAAAAGAGGCAACACTGTTTGATATAATATTTTGTTTTACTGTAATGCATGTACGTTCCCTGAACTACATTTTTGCGGCTATTAATATGTTTACATGAAAACAAAAGGAGGCAGTGTGTCTGATATTTCATTGTGTAGATAACCGGAGGCGAGCTGACTGACCTTATCAAGTATGCTGCTGTTCCATTTGCAGAATTACTGGACTTGTGTCCTCCCATCCTCGGGAGTTCGCACTCCCGAGTCGAACTTGCGAAATCTGAACAACAGAGGACGCAAGTCAGAACTTTGCGTACTTGGTATTAATGTTGGGGAAAGTTACTTTTAAAAGTAATGTATTACAATATTGCGTTACTCTCTAAAAAAGTAATTAATTACGTTACTTAGTTACTTTTTATGGAAAGTAATGCGTTACGTTACCTTTTGCATTACTTTCGCGATACTTTTTAAATATGAGCAGAGCTTGATTGTTTGTTTAATATAATAAGTTATATTTATAGCAAATTTAAAAGCCCCTTCACACCAAAAAGTGTAATGAATAAACCTCAGGCTGAAGGAAAAGTAAATTCACGTCTGTACAGTAGAACACAGGAGAAGATTCAACACACTTCAGCAATAAAAAAAAAAACACTGAAGCACAATTGTTAATGTAAAGTAATTTTTGCTTATTATTATGGTTAAACTGGATCATCAAAGGTCAGCAGCAAAGACATTGGTTAATAAAATTAGATTAGATATATTTATCTTTGTTTAACATATTTAATTATTGCAGGTTTGCGTCATATTCTGAGTTTGCATTTCACTGTTTTGATTCATTTTGATGAATACTGAATTGTTTTATAAGTGGGATTTATACACATTCACATTTAGTCTAGATTAGAACTACAGTAAGATCATGTTCACACAGCGCACCGACGCACAGCGCAGCGTCATCAATAAATGGGAAAAAGTAACTCAGTTACTTTTTTGAAAAAGTAACTCAGGTATTTTGTTGTAAATTAAAAAGTAATGCAAAAGTTACTTTACTAGTTACTTGAAAAAAGTAGTATTATTACGTAACTCGCGTTACTTGTAATGCGTTACCCCCAACACTGCTTGGTATTGGGAAACGGCCTGAGACTTTTGAAAAGATGGCGTGGCTGCCCACATTCTCTCTGCATATCCTTGAGGCCCGTTTTAACAATAACATCATGGTCATGTTGTACCCATAGATATGTACAGATAGATTCCCCATTCGACCGCTCCAAGCATGAGATGCGTCCGCCATCTAAATAATAGTGAATCTACCTATACATATCTGTGGTTGTACCTGCATGAATGGTCACGTGACATATATTTTCGGTTGTGTAGTGTGGACTGAGATCGTTTCTGAAATGCAGCAGAAACACCAGTGTAGACAAGGACAATTTAATTCTAAAACACCGTTTTAAAACAAAAATGCACTAGTGTAAACGGGGCCAGAGAGTACTAGAGTTAGAGGGTCAAATAAAGATGGAAGAGATGTGTTTTTAGCCAATTCTTGAAGATGGCTAAGGACTCCGCTGCTCAGATTGAGTTGGGCAGGTCATCTATGATAATCTATCAGTGACACTGATTATATAGTGTGCAGTTTAAATATTTTAATTATTATTTAATGTTTTTACATTTAAATATTTGATCAGTCTATTATTTTAATATTGATTTAGCATTTTTCATTATTATTATTTGATTTATTTATTGTAAGTGGTTGCATTCACTCAAAATATTCAAAGTTAATATCCAGTAAAATAATGTGCTTATTTAAATGTAATCTACTGGTGAATTCAGGCTCGATGTGGACTAATATGCAGACTTTATGCATATACAGAGAGACACGACTGCATCTCTCTCGCACCTTTTGGAAGCAAACAAGATGGAAATAGACAAGCGAATGTCGTGAATGAATGATTTGGAGATATCACTTGATTATACATATTAAAGTGCCCCTATTATGCGTTTTAGAATATTACCTTTCATGCAGTGTGTCATATAGCAGGATTGTGAACATAAACTTTCAGCAAAGATGTGAAGCCGACAGTGCACGATAACGTTATTGTCTATAAGAAAAAGTGTTGGTTCGCAGTTGCCTGAGTCGTCAGGAATTCGAATCTTATTCTGTTACGGCTGTACGTCACGAAGTAACACATTTGCCTAATGTCGGCCCATGGTTGTCATTCGCGCTGTATGTGGTAGACCAATCACAGCAGTGAAAGGCGGGGTCTAGAGAGACTGATTCTTCGAACTGCTTCGCACGAGTCATTTAGGAATCGTTTAGAAATTAGGTAAAACTAAAGCAATTTTTTGAGAAAACTAAAGTGTTTTTTTTTTTACTTGGATGCATGTAAACCTATTTTAGGACTCATAAAATAATATTAGCAACCTTAAAAATGGCATAATCAGGGCACTTTAAGTACATTCTCCATAGCTCAAATGGGTCTGTCTTATATCGAATCTTTTCTATTCCTTTTAAAAAATTCCATATAAACCTGAATGTGCTAAAGGCAGGACACGTATTGATTAATTTGTTTGGGCTTGGAATTATGGATTTTGATTAGTGTTGTCACGGTACAAAAATGTCAGTATTCGGTACCATTACCAGTGAAAATCCACGTTCTCTGTACCAATTTCGCTTCCAAAGCAAAACACGAAAACATGCTATTTAAAAAAAATAATGAAGTTAAACAAAAATAAATGGTACAAAAATCAATGCCATTCTTTATGCTCATTTAAAATTGTCAAGTTTTTCCACAAGTAATAAAAGTATGCTGCCGCTGAAAAACATCTGTAAACTGTTGTCTGTTTTAGGGTTTATGGTGTGTTTCATGAGCTTCCTGCAGCTGTAAAAGGAAAATATAATATATTTAAGTAAAGCAAAGGGCTGAGTCTGACTAAATGCAACATTAGATTATTGACAACAGCTAAAATATAACATTTCAGTAAATGACAAACTCTGACTTTTATGATAAATTTAGATAAGATTTCATATATTTTAAGACAAGTGTGTATCAAATAGAAGGAAACTTTAGTATTAAAAGCACTTTAAAATAAGATTCCATTTGTTAAATAATATGACCTATCAATAAACAAGTTACATAGCAATTCTTCTTAGGGTTCATTTAAAAATGTACTAATACATAAAATCAAAAGTTCAATCTGTTGAAATTATTGAATGAACAAACATGAATGAGCAAGTGTTTCAATTAAACATGAATTAATGTAAAATATATTGTTCACTCACTGTAAGTTGATGTTAGATAATAATAACTAGATAATGGTATTATTGTAAAGTCTATACAGGAGATGCGATTTGACTCTACTTTCATTTAATCCAAACTGTGTACATATTTAATTTTAAAGGGCTTTCAAAATTTGGTAGAGTTATCAGCCAAGAATAAAGTTAACTAAAAAAAAAAGCCCAAAACTGCTTTTCTGACGGACTGATATGACAAAAACTGTTAACCATTTGTACATTCTCTAACAGGCATATTTTAGATTCACAATTAATTTAAAAGCCTCTTGTGTGCAGGAATAGTAAATACCATCATGTTCTCCAGTTTTTTACCCTATTAAAAGTTATGGGAGCATTAAATGGTTAATAAAAAACTTCATTCTAATGCTCATTTTATTAGCATTAGCCACGCTTATGCTAAGGACTAACTCCGCTAGCGGCAATGTTTATTTCAATCCAATAAATATGGAATAATAATCATAACAGAAGATCTAAATATTACATTGAAACTTACCTGCTTGCATTCTTTCATTTCATCCGGGTGTTGGTCTTTAAAGTGTTTTGTTGCGTTTGCTTCTTTTGAGGTCGCCCTGTCTCAGTGCTTTTATAAACACTCATTTTGATTAACCTGAGGCTCAGACACTACAGGTGCATCTCATTCAATTAGAATGGCCATTTAATACATGAGTTTCACAATTTGAGTTGAATTACTGAAATAAATGAACTTTTCCACGACATTCTAATTAATTGAGATGCACCTGTATATTGTTTAGCAAATGTGGAAATGAGGCAAATGCAAGCTCAATTTTATATTTCAATTCTTTGTAAAATTCTAAAGGCACTGCTGGTAGACTTATAGCAGATATTTTACAATCCTGCGGAGCACAGCTGGATTCAGTCTGATCACTCTGTGAGAGATGAAAATCAGATCGTGACGGTAGTGTGTTGAAAGAGGGTCATTCATACCATTTAAGATCCAGTTTATCTAAATTGTCTGATTCATTTATCTTCTAGACCGCCTGGATATCCAAACATTAACCAGGGAATGATGGGAGGCGGGTCTCCGTATGCCCCGCCCATGAACAGCATGCAGGGTATAATGAATCAAGCAGGACAGTACCCCGTGCCCGGAAACATGTCCAATAACTCTGCTGGTAAGCAGTGTATCTTGCTTGCTTTGCTTCCTGCACTTCCTGTTGTTTTTGCTAATAGTTCAAACTGTGAATCTTTGAAGTGAATAAAGTGCTTTTTGACCCACAGTGACAGTGTTTGCATTTGTCTCCTAGGCATGGCTCCCAGTCCAGAGTTTGGCATGGACAAGCTCAACCAATCTCAGAAGTTGAATAACAAAGCGGATGGGACGCCTAAGACCGAATCGAAAAAGGTGAAGAGCTATTAATATTTAAATGAGTTGGAGCCGTGCTGTTGCAGGCCAATTGACGTGGGCGGGCAGCCCTGAGCCCTGTGAACAGCTCTTGACTGATCATCTGTATAGAGAGTTGTGATAACCGGAGAATGTAGAGGAGGAGTAACGCTCATTCAGTGCTTTTGAAATTGCTCCCTGCGGTCCTGGCTTTATACATCATTAATGAAAATGCTTTTCTGCTGAAATGCACATTGCACATATACTGCGCATTGATATACCCACTAGTGTGCTTCCTGTTTATGAAAATTGCATGGGGGAATTTTTTTTCTCCCAATAACTAAACAGCAGAAATCTAATACTTTGCTGCATTTTAAAAATGTTTTGCTCCTTTTTGTCCTTGTAGAAATCCAATTCCTCTACCACCACTAATGAGAAGATAACCCGTCTGTACGAGCTGGGCCCAGAACCGGAGCGCAAAATGTGGGTGGATCGTTATCTTGCGTTTGCTGAGGAGAAAGCCATGGGCATGAACAATCTTCCCGCGGTGGGCCGCAAGCCCCTCGATCTCTTCCGCCTCTACGTGTCCGTCAAAGAGATTGGCGGCCTCACTCAGGTGTGATATGGAAGCTCTACATTACAGAAAGTCTTTTTAGGAGATATAGGACATGAAATGGTGTAAACAAGGCTTTTAACTTGTTACTACAACAGTATGGTTTTCGAGTGGATAGGACTAGTGGGAAATTATTTAGTAGGGCCCTATGGTTTTCGTGATGTGTAAAACGCTGACGGAATTATGGAAACCAATCATAAAAATTGAATTAACTGTATAACGTGGAATGTCACGGAATTTAGATTTGTACTAGCATCTGTGAATATCAAGCCACAAAAATACCTTTTAAATCTGAATCCTGCATGTTCTTCGTGTCTCTGTGTGAATGAATGGCGCAGACGCGCATTTTCCTTTACTATAAATACTGATGCATCTGTGACGCTCGCTGTGTTTTTAGAATGTGTATGTGAACACATCTTCTCCACTTTATGATCATTTGACCATTTATTTTTAGAAAAGATTGTTGTTATATATACACGCACACAAACAAAACTCTTACTGCAACCCGTCAAGATAAAAGATCGGTTCAACTTGAAGAAATTGTGACAGAAATATGTTACTTTCGTACAGTATAGGGCTGTCGCAATATCGCAATACCGCGCTATGGACGAGCATAACTGCAGAGGAATGCAACAACCGCGATATTTCTGTTTTCTTTTTGTTAGGTTACGCCCTACTCATTTTACACTTTGTGCATGTGTTCTGAATATTAGTTTAGATAACAATGTGTACCATGCTGGTTTGTCCTTCAGGTCGAGTCATGTATATTTGTGAAAACAGGTTGTCATGTCCAACAGTCCAAGGAAAGCTAAATTTGTCGAAGTATTTCTGGTCAGCTGAGCCTTTAAAAGTGGCACTCAAAGTTAAAATGATTTCAACATCATGTTTCATTGCATATCTCTTTGAATGAATCAGCCTTTTGAACGTGTAGTTGGAAAGGTTAAAGACTCACTCAAAGACAGTCTCTTATGGCGCTTTCCACTGCATGGTACGGCACGGTACGGTTCGTTTACGGTTCACCTTTGGTGGGTTTTCCACTGGGTACTGTACCTGGTACTTTTTAGTACAACCTCTGCCGGGGTTCCAAGCGATCCGTACCGTTACCAAAACGTGACGTGTAAACTCTGCTGATCACTGATTGGCCGGAGAGAATCGTCATTACTGCGTCACTGAACTTGCGACATGAGACCCATAGACCCGCTAGATTTAAATCAGCACAGCCAGCGACAGAGCGGACGCAGCTTTTGTTTGAACAAACGCACCTTTTTGTATCAACCACAAAATAGCAGTGTCGTTGTCTGTTGAGGAAGTACAGATGTTCCTCTCGTTGATAGCCGAGGAGCGGATCCAGTGAGAGCTTGATGGCGCGACGACGAAGGAAAAAGCCTTATGTATATACTTGTGAACTTGCTATATTTTCAGAGTATGTCTTCTGTTTATATTTTTACCTTTATATGTGTGTTTTGCTTCAATTAAAAACAATCTGAAAAAACAATCTGATCGAATAAGTGTACCTCCAGACTATATTAAATATGTATTATTGTATGAGCACGTAATTAACCTCTTGAAAAAGACAAATTATTAATGCCACGATTATAAAAACCATCACATAAATAAAAAAAAACAAGGGATACATTGTAAATTTTGAAATATTCAAAAGTTTATTGATAATTCACTTTACAGAACACGCTACATGAAAGCTACACCTGCATGAACATCTCTGCTCTCCTCCTCTACAGCCCGTGGCACTGCACCACAGTCTCTGCTGCTGGGGGTAAATCCCAAGCATTTTCATAGACCTCACCATTGCTGTTAAAAACATCCGCATGCCGAGAATGAAGAACACTATTCCGTCTCCTTTCTTTGTTGTGAGTTTGTTTGTGGCGCGTTTACGATGATGTCACGGCAGTAGAGGCTTTGCAATATAACGACACGTGAATAATCCCGCCCACTCTATAGCGGTACTAAACTGCAGTGGAAACACAAACCGACCCGAACTGAGCCGTACCGTACCGTACCATGCAGTGGAAAAGCGCCATTACTGCCACTTTGTGGCGCAAAAATGAAACTGCACTGACTGAGACCCGTGTAGAACACGCAGGTGAAATATCAACAGAAAAAGTCTCTTGTCAGTCAGGTTCGAGGATCAGAACTAATAGTTACTAACATATATATATATATATATATATCTTCTGTTTATAATAAATACGATCTTAATATAATAAGATATATAAATAAGATCGTTAGTATATTGTTAGCCTATCTATATATTAGGGGTGGGCATAGATTAATTTTTTTAATCTAGATTAATCTAGATTAATTTTGGAATTAATCTAGATTAATCTAGATTAAAATGGCTCATTTGAATTCTGCCGAAGGCATTCAGAATATGTGTGCTACCCAAATAATGACTAAAAGTAAGTCTTTGAGAACGGGTTTCTCAAGCCAGGTGGCGCATTAGACCAGGGGTTCATCTCCTGTTTCCAAAATGCATCACAAACTGCTTGAGAAAGCTGTTCTACTATGATAATTGGCGATGAAAATAAACTATGTTCAATAAGATGTACTTGTGTTTACTAACTGTTTATTCAGTTAAACATGAATTTTGACCTGTAGGCCTACATAAGAGGTCGTGATGAACTGTTTACAGTTTCCATTGGGAAGCTTCTTAAAAATAAATTTTCCTGAAGCAAACCCGGCTTCATAGCTGCATCCATGTTAGCACGTCCACGTCTGATGTGGTAATTTCACAGTAACGTTAGGCATACACACAGGTTGAAGCAGAGGGTGACACGGGGTGAATTCTCAAGTTCACATGAGACCTAAAGCGCATCCTGTTTGCTTAAAAGCGCAACGCGTTCGTTGTTATTCTGAGTGCACACAAATAAACGAGAGTCTTTACAGATTCGAAAGATGTATTAGGCTACTTTTATCTGTATGACGAAGAATGACGGAGATTTTAAGAGCAAGTGAGCGCACGGAGCCTGTCCTGCAGCAAACGCTTCCACACAAACACTTCAATAGCGCACATTTCTCTAGGTTAACATCATATTGAGCGGCCATGTAAAGTTGCTACTACATACATCTTTCAGATGAAAAGCCATATTTGAGGTTGATGAATGATAGATGAGCGTTTGGATGTCCTGCTCGATTGTATTACCACACAGACCAGCCGTTAACAATCTGTCCATCACGGACTGCGAGCCTCTAGTTCGAAGACTCGCTCGCCCCTACAGTGCAATTCGGCTAGGTATACATCCGCACTAAAATATCAGGGTGAAAGTCATCATAGCTTGCGTAGTATAGACCCAGCTCCCAAACCAACTTTGAGAATAGATTAACGGCGATATTTTTTTTATCGCCGATAAGAGTCTCGCGTTAACGCAGCACGTTAACGCCGATAACGGCCCACCACTACTATATATATATATATATATATATATATATATATGCTAACAATATACTAACGATCTTATTGTCAGGTTTATGTTTTGTAATGTGGACCGTTATTTTGTCATTCTCTTCTGTTTACTACTCTTTATGTTTCAACGCAATCTAGTTTTGGTTTCATTAATTTCTGAATTTGACCTCGTTACATCGTAACACATTAGGGCTGTCGCGATAAGTCAATTTTAGTCGACTAGTTGATTTAAAAAAATCGCCGACTTCATTTTGCTCGTGTCGACTAACCGGCAAAATACCGGAAGTGGCGCAATTTACGGACGAGAATCCATAAAACATATTATTAGACAATTTTCCAAGGCTGCATTATATATTAAACCTGTTTAAAAATCATAATCACAAATGCTATGATTTATTTAAACAATTATATGCGATGCAGTTCTAATACAGTATATGCGCTTTAATTATTTACATGCGTGTAGGTCAGTGTTAATTCTGGCAGGCATTTTTGATATAGTCTTAGTCTTTAAGACTATTAAGCATTTAGTCTCAAAATAGTCACATTTTTGTCATTGAAGTCTTTCATACAGGGTTCGTACGGTCATGAAAAACCTGGAAAAGTCATGGAATTTTAAAACCGCATTTTCCAGGCCTGGAAAAGTTTTGGAAAAATGAATAAACCCATAAAGTTTTGGAAAAGTCATGGAAATCTATTTTACAAATCTCTGTATAATACAATTATGTTTATTCGGGTCCTGAATTTCGGTATGGGATTGCGCATGGGCTATATCGCATATTTCTACTCTTTCCGCAGCTTTAATTTAATATGATGGATATTCACATTTATTCAATAGCTTGTAAGCTGATGAGTAAATAGATCCACACAGAATATCAAATCGGTCATTTGAAAACAGATTCATCAGCTGTGTTTTCTCTCTTTGACTTTCTCTTAAAACACGTAATCAGTGCATCTCGTCTGCACTAAAGAGCTGCACGGTGCGATACAAGTCTTTCTCTGGCATTTTGGTACAGTTGACTTGTCACCTGCCTAATCGGGTCATTGTTGCATTGTCACTAAAATGTAGCTTATTATTTGTTTGCACGTCTTTTTAAGCCGTTCTGTACTCGCGCGCTCCAGAGGCGGTTTCTGCTGCACTCAGTCATGTCCAAATGGCGTCTGTATAAAGCCGCCTTGCGAGTACCAAATTGACTTTGGTACCAAACAAGCTCAGTAGAGTCCTGCACGGGCCTCAAACATACGCCCCAGTCCAATCCTTGTCCAGCAGATGATCAGAATTACCTTCTCATGTCTTTCTTTCTCTCTTCCCCATTACACAGCTGCTGTTAGCCATTCAAATAGTTCAGTTTTTTTAATGGCAAAGCGTATTTCGCTTTCTTTATTAAGTTAATTTAGAAATATGTTTGGAAAATGTATTTGTTTATTAAATTCAAGTTTTTGTTTTTAAAGTATATTTTGAGCAATCGGCCAGCTGCAGACAGTGAGTTTGGCTATTATGTTTGATCAATTTAGCCTTCTTAAATCACCACTTGACTAAAATAAAATCTATATAAAATACTTAAAAAAGCATATCACAATGTTAGTTTAAACGTTTAAGCTAGACAAATGTGTGCTATTAGACAGGTCGAGCTGCTCTTGTCAGTCGCGGTATTGTTTCCACGAGCGGCTAATCCTTTTCATCACCATAATAATTTATGGATTTCTAAAATACAAAAATGAGGAATCCTAAAACAAGCCCGATGCCTGGCCCGCGTCTGACGTGAAAATTGTCCCGAAGCCATAAACTAAAAGTCGAGGCTGAAATATGAGGCTCTAAAAGTGCAGCTTGTTGCGTTTAAGCGGCAAAATTACACACAAAATGACGTTAAAATGGCCATTCTGGTGAGCAGGGTGCGAACTACGGGGGAGCTAGGGGCTCCCCTTAATAATACATGGGCTCCCCTGAAAACGTGATTTGTGGAAAGTAGGCTAATTTATTTTTTGGGGGGTGGGTCTCAAAAATATTGACTGTTATTTTGACGTGCAATTTCAGTTTTGTGTACTGTGATCATCGTGGATTATTATGTGTAAAATTGCAACAACAAAAATCGTTAATTAATGCTTGACGGCGATTTAAACCTAACTCACTTCAATAAAGATAATTATAGGCCTACATGAGCATCTGCTGTCCTCGATTACGCAGCGCTCTTGTTAGGATGACAAAAAAAGCTTTAAAAGTCTGCTCTGCCTCAGCGGGCAAACAGCGCTCGTCAATGTCAAAGTAATTGAATTCAAATCAAAGTAGGCGGAGTTTAGCGTTCACAGATGCTGAGCGCGCGACGAAGCATCAGATTAATAAAAGAGAGCGAGGTAAGGTGTTTAGTCAACTGTTTTACGAAAGAAATGTTAAATGACCGACAATTATATTCAGTGAAGCAAACTACTCGACTTGTTTCTCAAATATGCCCATTTTGAGAGTAACAGAGAAAGAGAAGAAATGTGCATGTTTTAATTATCTGCATCTGTTTGTCCCTACAAACAATGAAACTGTGAATTTAGTTCTACTTTAAAAACACGTCTACTACTACTGTTGAAAAATTATAAAACTTTATTTTATTAAGACATAATCACAAAATATTTTATTTGTAATAGTAGGCTAAATCCCCTTTATTTTTCAACATATAAATGTTTAATTTTCATTCATTAAAATATAAATTAAATCGATGTTTCATGCCTTAATCTGATAACCAGTCAAATTTAAATACACAACACAGAATTTCTGAGGAAAAATAACAATTCATAAGGCTACTGTAAGAGTAAAAAAAAAATGTTGTATGCATTCAAATAATCAGATGAGCTAAAACAGAATTTGGCAACAATAAAACATAAAGTAAGAAAAAAATATAACATTTCATACGGCCCTAAACATGTCATTTTTTTTACACTTTTAATAAATTAAATTGTATAAGTTTCATGATTTTAATTAATTAGACATGCTTTTTGATAAATACAATTTAATTTGATCATTAAAAAGGAGTCTATAAAATGAAAACGGAAAAAAACGGAATCTAGAAAAATTGAAACGGTAAAAAATGAATTTAGAAAAAAATACAATGGAATTTGGGAAAAATTTAAACGGATTTCATAGGGCCCTATATATATATATATATATATATATATATAATTGCAAAAGAAATTCTGGCCCTGCGTTTAACTGAGTTAAATAAATGATAATAGTGATATGTCCTCTGTGTGGAGTAAAGGTCCTTACACACCGAGTCAGAAATGTTTGTAAGCGTTTTTGCGTGTGAAATTTCGGATTGCAAGGACCTTCATCTGGCGTAGTTTCAGCTTGTATTAAAACAAAAAAGCAAACAATACTATTAATAGTCATTTATTTTAGTTAAAATGCTATGATAATTTGAACAGATTTTTATTCTTATTGTAAAATAATGTGAAATTAGGTCATGGAAATTGTCACAAAAGTCATGGAAAAGTCATGGAAAAGTCATGGAAATTTGTTGGTAAAAATGTGTACGAACCCTGTTCATAGTTTGTCACCGAAAGTGCATTGCATTTTAGTCATACTTTTAGTCAAACTGCAGTTACCAACATTTATTTTGGTAGCAATTTTATATGTAGTATTCAAACAAAAATAGTCATCAATTCTTCTCTCTTTAGACAAAATCAATTAAGCTTATGAGAAATTTGAAACAAGGATTTGAAATTAGGACATTTGAATTAGGAAAAACTGGAATAAATTCTCCTTTTTTGGTATAAAAGTTAAAATATTTTTTTAGATACAGTAGGTTTACTTAACAAGTATACATTTATTTAACATCTTTTGTTGCTTAACATTGATGACACCGATAATTAGGAACACTGTCCCTTTAGGACAGAAGGAATTTATGTAATACTGACACTATCCCGCCTTTAATCGACAGCAAATTGTGACTCCCGGGAAAAAACGGGACATCTGGTCACCCAGTCCCTAACCCTTCGGGTGCTGAGGACATTGTTTCAGATCGCTAGTTTGTGTTTTGGTAGTCTATCCGTCCACTGCGGCTGCCATACAGACTAGATATGCAAACGCCCCTCATCCAATGACAGACGCACATTTTGAAAGACAAGACAGTTAATTTAGCCTATAGGATGTATTTTGAATGTCCGGTAGTCCTCAAATAACATTTTAGTCCCGTCTCGTTAACGAAGACGCGGCATACATTTCCTCATAGTTTTTATCATCAGATATTAGTTTTAGATTATTTTTCGTCAACGAAATTAACACTGGTGTAGTTTAAGTACACAGCGGCTCCGTTCACAGTAGTTCCACAGAAACTTATCATTTACATGTGTGGAGCGTCTCAAACTCCATCTCTGCATGTTGTTGTGAGTTAGGGTTAGGGTTTATCATAACGTTCATATGGGAACGCAACATGTGCCATTTCATCAGATTTGTAAGGTAAATAATTTATAAATCTACACAAACACAGGAGACATTTGAATTAAATGGTGCTTGGTCAATATTAAACAAGGATTAGATCGCACAGTAATGTGTAAAAATAATCATCAGGCCGTTGGCGCCCCCTGCAGGCCTTTGTTCTAATGCGTAATGAACATTAGCTCTATTGTTTATGTATTTTAATAGATTTGTTCAATAAAACCATATGATTTCTTGCTTTTGATACTTTATTTGAACTAATTGTTATTGCATCATTGCTATTATATATGTATTTTAAGCCATTTTAAAAGCTATTGTTAACTTACATGAAAGAGAAAAAAGGATTTCATCGAAATTTGGTTTGGTTTAATAAAATATTCTTAAGTAAAAAATTGTTTTTTTTTTTGTGGAAAATTAATCGTTTAGATTAATCGAAATAAAAAGTCGTTAGTGACAGCCCTAATACACACATATTTTATATATATATATGTATATACAGTGGGTACGGAAAGTATTCAGACCCCCTTAAATTTTTCACTCTTTGTTGTATTGCAGCCATTTGCTAAAATCTTTTAAGTTCATTTTTTTTCCTCATTAATGTACACACAGCACCCCATATTGACAGGAAAAACACAGAATTGTTGACATTTTTGCAGATTTATTAAAAAAGAAAAACTGAAATATCACAATACCGCGCTATTGAGCCACTCAAAATTACCTTCGCCCATCATCATACACACTCAAGTGACTCGCTGCTCGCAGCCTCGCACCAACCGGAGGGGAGGGGCCATGTGACTCGTGCGCTCTTCACTGCACACAACTGAGGGAGTCCTGCACTTTCCGTCTTTGACGACACAGAAAAAAACTGCATACCGCAGAAACGGTATAATGAAAAAGTTTAGTGGTTTTGAAACCGTGACATTTACAAACCGTGGTATACCTCGAAACCGGTTATCGTCCCATGCCTAATTCAAATTAAGTGCGGTCCACTGCTGCACACGTGCCACAATATCGATACAGGGCCAGATCTCTGTGACGATACATCGTTGTATCGACACAGCACTAGTCTCATGACAGATCGTAAAGCCAGCTCAGTTTAAGCACCATGTGAATAAAAAATCTCTTCTTCTTTGCCACTAGTAACTGCATGAAATAAACATGAAACGTGCTGTAAGAAACCGTACAACTTACTGAAATGTATCTCTCAAATAGTGTTTCAACTGCAGAAAGTGTCAATAAACCAGCTTGTAACATTATAGTTACCTCAAGAAAGCCAATCAATGTCTGTAAACTCGATAGTCAGAAAAAAAAAAACTCTAGAGAGGAGCATATTGATAAATACATTCTATATATACATATTCATTTGTTACATTATATCTTCATTTTGTATTGTATATTTGAGTAAGAAATGAAACTAGAAATTATCACTTGTTTTTGTTATCTACACAGTCTTGGTTATTATTATAATTTTACAATTATAATATTATGATTTGCACAAGACCAAGAACATTGCGAAGGTTTTATAGGCTAATTAATGATTTCTTGTTGACTTTTGTAGTCAAACTATTTTAGTTTTAGTTGGATTTGTACAGTATCTGCTGGGTTTGCATTAGGGCTGCTCGATTATGACAAAAATCATAATCACGGTTATTTTGGTCAATATTGTAATCACGGTTATTTAAAACGGTTATTAGTGGGCCACATGACCAAAACTTTATATGAAAGATGCATTTAAAGATAGTGATATGTGTGTATATATATATATATGAAGAGCTCTTTTCCAAAACGCGATAAACGCCAAATTGAAAAAAAATGAGTTCGTCATGCCATTTTGCTGTGTACTGAACCTATTCACTGCTCCATCAATGTTTCATGCCAAATCGCTATATTTCCTTGTTTAAAATGTACCTCACTCTCCTGACCTCACAAAAGAGGCGCTCTAGCGACTGACGCTAAAAGCTGTAGCCTTTGGCGTTCCTTGTTAGAGCACCCGCCTCCCGCGCCGGAAACCTGGGTTCGAGACCCGCTCGGTGTGATGGTGCGGACCCGGGGGGGGGGTTTAACAATCATTGTTTAACATGTTCAGACTGAGCCCACAGACCATTTTAACATGATAAATTGAATATTAACAAAATGTATGGGTCTAGGTAAAAAAATGTCATTTTCATAAACTATTAAAATGGATTTATAGCGTTTTGGAAAAGAGCTCTTCATATATACACATACACATATCACTATCTTTAAATGCATCTTTCATATAAAGTTTTGGTCATGTGACCCACTAATAATCGTTGACATTTTGCTGGTCTCTAAAATGTAGATGTCATAGCAACCTTATTTACAAAAAAATTATATTTATATATATATATATATATATATATATATATATATATATATATATATATATATATATATATATATATATATATATATATATATATAAAATATAATTTTGTAGAATGTTTTTGTGTTGAGAATCGTGATATTTCGCTGGTCTCTAAAATGTAGATGTCATACCTTATTTACAAAAAAATATATTTTATATATATAAAATAGATTTTTTGTAAATAAGGTTGCTATGACATCTACATTTTAGAGACCAGCGAAATGTCACGATTCTCAACACCACAGCAGAATACCAAAGTAAATAATATTAGTAAATAAACAACAACAACAAAGGTACTCAAAATTATTGAAAATAATTAAACTGCCAGTAATAAAAAATCAAAAGAATACAATAGAATATAAAAGATACAAATGAAACAAACTGTGCTTTAATTTTTTTAAAGTAGCTATTCAGTTAACGGCCTCCTAGAGAAATTAACCTAATGTAAAATAAAACAGCATAGTCTTCACTGTAAGAATGAAACGTCCTTTATTTCTTATTAAAGCTACAAAATTCCTCAGTCAAGAGCAGAGTGATTTTGAATTTGTTTTTTGTTGTTTGATTATTTATATAAAGCACACAGTCGCAGCAGGAATATAGTCCGCTGTCACTTCAAGAGCTGCACGGATCCAATTTACTGTTACACAAGTATTTTCATCCTCAACTCTTTACGTTCATTTATTTCATAACCGACAAGGGTTTACATGAGTAATCACTAAGCGCCGCATTTTGACTCATTTTTGCATGTATTTGACCGTTTAGGCGCTAAACGATGACTTTACATGTCCGTGTTGTATTCTGTCTCTACAGAGACAGAATACAACACGCATACACAGTAATCTTCCCGAGGAAGCGCATGTTCTCTATCATGCTTTAAAAACAAAAATACATCTAATCAACTTAAATAAATCAAGCACGTCCCATTTTACTAAAGTCTTGTTACATGATTTTACTGATTTGCACATGAAATTGGCGTTTTATAGAGGAACAAAAGAGCCCCTGCTGGAAAGGGGGCGGAATAGGGGCAAAATAATAATTTTATCTCGATTACTGTATTTTCATAATTGTTGGAGATCAAAATCGAAACTGAATTAATTGCACAGCCCTAGTTGAATCCACTCAGTCATTAACTCTGTCTGTCTGCTGTTATCAGGTGAACAAGAATAAGAAGTGGAGGGAAATGGCCACTAACCTGAATGTGGGCACATCCAGTAGTGCTGCCAGCTCTCTGAAGAAACAGTACATCCAGTGTCTGTACGCCTTTGAGTGCAAGATTGAGCGAGGGGAAGACCCGCCGCCCGAAATCTTCAACAATGACTCTAAAAAGAACCAGACCAAGGTCCAGCCTCCTTCACCAGGTTAGTGTAGACAACTCTTTTATATGAAACAAAATCCAACCTTATGTCCTTGCCAGATTTGATGCAGAAAGGCCTCTTTTCAGTGTTATTGCTTCAATCCTTATTGCACTTGGTAGCTCTGCCATTTTGCATTTGTATTTGTCCACAGTCCATCTTTAAAGAGATGTGTATGAAAGATCAGATATGTTCTGACTATAGTCTTGAGATTTGGTGCTTTCTTTTCAGCATTTCTTATTCTGATGTATGATTGACATGGTATGCAGACTTGAAAGACCTTAACTGCCTTGACATTAAACCCCTTCCCATTGCTCCGATAACGCACCTATAACAGCTAAATTAATGTGATTTGTAAATGTGAATCTTTATAGTGTGCATGTCTTGTTTTAATGGCGTTTTGATTTGATGTGGTTTAGTACAGCTGGTAATGTTTGGACGCCAGCGTTTGACGCTCATTCCACGTGTCGTTTATAGTGATTTACGGTACTGCTAGCTAGAGATCGACCGATATATCGGTTTACCGATATCTTTCCCGATATTTAAGCATTTTACCATTATCGGTTATCGGTTTTGTAAAAAAAAAATATTGGTTTTTATTTTATTTTATTTTTTTTATTTTTTATACATACATAATTATACAGAGTATAACCAGCAGTAAAATTTTGACCTACATTTGACCCATCCAAGTACACACACCTGGAGCAGTGTTCACTCAGGAAATGCTCCAGCACGACCACGGCATGTAACTTTATACAAGATTAACTTGTTTGAAACACGCTGAATTATATTAACATTTACTATAGAACCATTATTTCACCAATAAACATCTAAATAAATACATCTCTATCGAAATTAGTTATTTATTTTCTCCACAAGCGATCGCAGTTTGAGTATAGTTCTGTGTAAATAGATAAACCGTGCTGTCAGCAGTTTTCATAATTTAGAATGACAAAAACATTTGAATAATTCTGATAAAACATGCCAGTTGAGAAATGCAATAAAATACGATGTTTTGTTTGTTATAGCTTATTTCAATATTTTAGAGAATATTATTCAGTGAATTAACATTATCCAGTGAATTATTATTATTCACTCTTCAGCCTATTAAACTGCTTATAAACCTAAAACTGTAGTTTAAAATGAAGTTGATATTTTGTTTGAGTTTTCCGTCTTTTCCTCAGGTTTTAAATAAGCCTGTAAGCGCCTGTGCGTGTTTTACTTTGACTTTAATATCAGCAGCAAATTCAAGGCCAACAGTGTTTAAAATAAAAACAGCAAATACTGTGGAACCAAATAAATGAGAAACAAATGATTTTTTTTTTTTTAAACATTATCACTTAGATCAGGGGTAATAGATCGATTCACCTCTATTCTGTGTTTAGGAGGAGAAACACGGTTCTCATGGCGCTGTGAAAACAGACTGAACGGCGGCTCAAAGCCGCTGTATGAACATATGATACACAAACAACTGCTCGCTGGATAAAAGAAGTGTCACACTAGTACACACAAGATTGGATGGGCAAGTTTTGTAATCAAGGTAAAGCTGATTACAGTGACATGATCGTGCATTAGCGCGTGTTATGTCCGTTATAAATGACGCAAACGAACCGTATGTGCGCTCTCGAACGTGTCATATTTCTGCTTGAATACAGCTCAGTATATAGTTGAATACAGCGACGTGAATAGTGAATAATAATAAAATACTATTTTATTTATCATTATTAAATTAATGCAACATAAAGATACATCACAACAAGCCTTTTTAATTATTTATTTAATGTGTATTTTATCATTTATTTACTTTTCACTTGGTAGATCTCGGTGAGTTTTCTCCTTGACCTAGATTAATGTCAGACTCAGAAGTCAACAGGCTTAAAACGGGCACTTTTACATTTGGTTTCGAAACTCTTCCGCATCGTCTTGTCTGTCTCGCCTTACACTTCTTGTCAGTCATCTCTCTTCACCTGATAAATGAAATCTGATCTGTGATGTAGAGGTCTGCGCGGGACTGTTTTAGGTTGTATTCCGCACACACCCGCTCCCGCGATATATTCTGTTTGTTCACATTTCTGCTGAAAGAAAGAGAGCTAGGCTAACAAATACAAGTTTAGTCTGCACAAAAGTGTATTTATTTTATTTTTGTCTTGTCAAGAGTCTTGAATTTATTGACTGATAAATGTCAATAACATTTTGCTGCCAACACGGAATAAAGTTTCACAGAGAGGAAAAAAGTTATTAAAAATTGTAATCCCTATTATAATTTGTTTTGTCAGGATATAATTCGTTTATGCTAACATTCAGCCTACAACACAATAGGAAAAAAATGTAGGTTTAGCCTAATAGCTATTTTATTAGTCTTGTCAAAACACTAAATTCATTTAACATCTTGCTGTTAACACAGTGAAAAGTGCAGCAGAGAAAAAATAAATACATTCGACACAGTCTGTCATTTAAAATGATAGGATAAGCATAATACAAAAAAAAGGAAAGAGAATTGCACGTCCTTCAAGGACAGCGGAGTAAGAAATCCCGCGGAGTAAGAAATCTGGTCGGGACAGCCGGTAATGCAGACCTAGACTGCTGTGATGCAAGACTCTCGTTCGTTCGGTGCATTTAGCAGCCGCATTCAGTTTTAATTTTAGTGTCCTCTATCTGAACGAATTAATTTTTATTACTATAAAAACAATCTAAATGAAGGTGGGGGACGGTGCCATGGTGAGCAAGTGATGTAACAGTGTTGCGGCTTAACACCAGTATAACCGTCGTCACATCTATCGCGGCAAGCCTACTTCACTCTATTTATTTACTTTAATACAGTAAATAAATATCGGTTCTGAATATCGGTTATCGGTTAAATAAACTATAAATAATCGATATCGGTATCGGTTATAAAAAGTCAATATCGGTCGATCACTACTGCTAGCTACCCCACTACTCTATTCTGCTGGGATAGCATTGCTTATTTATGGCCTTCTGTGTTTAGAGTAGAGCTGGGAAATATTAATGAATTTTGCTACCAATATAAACAACATTATTAATTAGGGACGCATCGATCCGATGCTCAGGATCGGTATCGACTCCAATACAGGCATTTTCTGCGGATCGGGTATCGGTTAGACGAGACCGATCCAAATCCGATATTTGTGCGTATATTATTCCGAGTAATTGTTAAGTTTCACAAAAGCATTATAAAGCACCATAAAATCAAAGTCCAAGTGTTCTGAAGCTGTTCTATAGTTTAAATGTTGTTCCTGTGGCTCCGTGGTAGAGCATTGCGTTAGCAGCGCAAAAGTTTGTGGGTTAACTTCCCAGGGAACACACATACTGACAAAAATGTATAGCCTGAATACACTGTAAATCGCTTTGGAAAAGCGTCTGCTAAATGCATAAATGTAAATGCAATGTGAGGTACAGATGAATATTTAAGTTTAAATGTCTTTAATGCAGGGCTCTACAGTGCGACCTAATTTATCAAGGGTGCGACTAAAATCTGAGGGTGCACCTGTGCGACCAGCCGTTCAAAAAAAAAAAAAGTCTCCCTGTGCTTCAACAACAGACACACATTAGGCTCATATGGTGGTCTAAACCAATCAGAGATAGTGAAGGGCAGACCCCAAACTTTTGTCTGATACATTTTTGCTATTCCCCAATCAGAAGCGAGATCGCGCTCACGTGGAGGAGTTTCAGCACGCGCAACATGAAAGCCCTGTTTATGATAGAAGAGAGAACTAACCATTAAAACATGCTTAAACTTTAGGCATGTGGCTGTTATATCAAACTAAGTTTATTTAGTGGGTTTTTATTTTATTTTGGCTTCTAAGTATTATAGCCGCATTTCTTCTAGCACAACTTCTTTCCCTTCACAGCGGCGCGCGTTCGTTCTTCCCTGATCAAAACTTAACGTCAGAATCAGATCAATCGTTTGTCGATTGTTGTAAAATGCCATCTTTACAGTTACTAAATTGCTGGACATGTTTGATAATAAAATGTTGAAAGAATAATCCGCACGAGAGACGCTGTTCCCCAGGCTGAAGTGTGTGTGTGTGTGTGTGTGTTTGCATGTGTGTGTGTGTATGCGCGCTCTAAAACTGACAAGCAAAGTACACTTTGAGCTTCAGACGCGTCCAAACGATCAAATACACACAAAGCATGTAAAAACGGCCGGCTTGGAGAGTATTCACTTAAACACAGTTTATGTTGACAGTTGGGAGAAAATTGTGTGTGTCAATATTTTGTTTTAGTGACAGACTGGTGCTTTATTAATGTTAATCAAAGAACAAAATGCAAAGAGAAAATCACTCACAGCTCTTAATCTAAATAAAGTTATAGCTTTAAGCATTAATCTATCAATACATATAGTGAAAACTATGCAGTGTTCATTTACATTTGATCACTTTCAGATTTCTTTTGTAGCTATTACTTACCTGAACATTAATGTTAGTAGACATTCATGGAAAAATTAAATCACAGTTTTTTGTACATTTGTTTTATGGTATGACAAATGGTATATTTGTCAGTTTGTTTAACTTTGTTTCTTTGTTCATGTTCTTACTGTATCTTATGTATATAAAACACTAAAAATGCCTGCACACTGGTGCATTTACAAATTGATGTTTTATATTTATTTAATTAAATATTTATTTAACATTTCAGAATATAAAGCAATGTTAATTAAGCTGCTAATCTATCATATAAATATAAATATAGTGTGTGTGTGTGTGTGTGTGTGTGTGTGTATATATATATAAATAAAAAAGTACAGATAAGAATACCGTTAAAGTACCGGATTGATAAGAGGAGTAATACCGTTAACCTTAACGATATCCATCCCTAATTAAAATACAGTATGAGCACAGACATTTATTAGAGACCAGGTGTTTTTTTTCCTCTTTAAATACTTTTTTTTTCATAATGTTTAGTGAAATTATTTGGTAGTCTGAGGTGGGATGGGGGCGCCGGATTGTTTTATAGGTTTAAGGGGGTTTGAGAAACACTGCACTAAAGCATCCCTTCAGTCAGACACAGTGGAAGATCTGATAAGAATCAGTGTAGAGGGGTCAAGTCTGGAAAATGTTGATGCTAGAGAGAGTGAGGCCAGCTGGTTTAGCCAAGGCCAAAGATCAAGAAGGCCAAACTACAGGAGTTGGCCATCCGAGGGGCATGTGACTGCAATGGAGGATAGTCCATAAGACATTGAGCCATGAGATGTTCAGTTTGACACCCTTCAAACACGTAATTTTGATTTTATTTTTATTTCATTTATCTTGAGATGTTTTAACTTTAAGCACTTTAAGCACCAACACTTTTTCAGTTCAGTTACCTTTCTTGTAGAATTGTGCTTCAAATAAAGAACGTTATGTTGACCACATTGTTAGTTAATCGTTTACTAGTCAATGTTGCCTATACGAAAATTTGGGTGCACCTAACTTTTGTGCTGGTGCACCTAATAAAAAAAGTTAGGCGCACCAGTGCAAAAAGTTAGTCTAGAGCCCTGCTTTAATGGCATCTTTTTACTAAGTAGCATGTTATTAATGAAACATTAATACAAATGTTTTACATTTAATAGGCTCTGAAATAGTAAGTGATTTTAAAACAATCTTCACATAAATTGTCTATGTATAGACTATTCAGATTAATCTTTATTCAGATACAAAAGTTATCTAAAGTTATATAAAAGTTATTAAGTTGTCTCTTTAAAACCTGATGCACATGACACGGGTCTGACACGTATCCTATTTTCTCCAAACTCATTTAAGACTTTATAGCTCATTTAAGACTACGTTTATGAGGTAACTCGCCAAAACCGTGTTTTTTGACATAATTGTGTGTTTTCTTCTATGCGTAAAGCCGAACGTGCAGCCTTTCAAAAGCTGAAAGATAGTGTTTATAAAAATAGTGTGTTTTTTAATTAGCCTGTTTTTGTGTTTTGCTTTAGTAGCAAAATTGGTACCGAGAGCTGTGGATTTTCACTGATATCAGTATCGAATACTGACATTTTGGTACCGTGACAACACTAGTGTGTCTTGTTAAAAAATACCTCCGCTGTTGTTATGCAGTACATGAATATTATACGTTTTTAAATGCATCAATCAGAAGCAGCTGTGGACCAGCATCCCGAGCATATTTACTGTAGCAAGCACAGCATTTGTTTGCAACAATGACAGTGTGTCCGGCCTATTGTATGAAACTGGCAAAAAGCCTGGGTGTTAAATACGCTTAAGGATCCCATCCACATCCCATGTAAAAGATTATGTGAGCCAGAGAGTGAGTTCAGCAGAGAGCGACTGAGATTACAAGAGAAATGGGGCGAGTTAAAGGGTATCCCCTGTGATGTAGAGCATGTCTGCTTGGCACCGGGTCAGGTGCTCCAGGCTGACTGCTTTTTTTCCCTGCTGCAGACGGCTTTTTCCTGGCCTTAGGATTCAGATGCAAACCCCTGGAGGGCTGAACCAAGCCAGAAAAAAAGATGAATGGGAAAAAAAGGGGTGGTGGTATGTAATGGGTTTTTCTTCCTCATCTTTTTTCTTTCCCACCCTCCCCTCTCTTTATCTCCGTTAGAGGGATACTCTTGCCCAGAGGAGGGAGGATGAGGTATTGTGTGTGTGTTAAGGAGCATGTGTGAAGTGCGAGATATGGATATGTCTGACCTGCCGGTAACCCCAGTCTGTGTACAAGCTAATGAATGGAGGCATGAGTCATCCGAAAGGGCGTGCTAGTAGTAATCGTTCTCTAGCTGGCCGCAAGATGAGCCATAACATGTGGCGCGCAAACATGCTGTTCATCCACACACATTTATGTCGCTCTTCGCTTCATTCCTTTCGATCTCTGACATTTACACACATACACATTGCCTCATGTCTGCTGAAATGCTTAGTAATCAATCATGTTGGTGGGATGGACTTGGCACTCAAGGACTTGAAGTATCAGGAATGAAAAAAATGGGGCCTCCTTTGTAATTTCATGAGTATTCTGCCTGTTTATTTGTTGAGTACTCAAGCGATCAAAATTATCATGGTGCAGTTTGCTTAAAGGTGTGGTAAGTGATTCATGAAACACCAAAACAAGCACAGCCCTACCTAAAATAAATACACCCCTGCCTTCAATGCTCTGCCCCCAAATTTACAAACATGCTATGCAACATGCATTGGCTAACAGCTCACCCTTCAGACGCCTCGCAGGAGTATGGGTGAATCCAAAGATAATGTACAACAGCATATCTTGGTTCTGTGAAATGGTAGAGCCAATGTTACGTGTCGAGCAGAAATAAAGCAATCGCAGCATCCATTTTCAGACCGTCCCGCTGTCTAACATCCAGCGCTGGAAAGCTTTTCCAATTTAAATGCTCATTCGTGATCATAACTATTCTTTATTAGGTTATATTTCTATGATATTTTCATATTTGTTAATGTCTAGGCCATCTCTTTTTCTACAGTCTACAAATCTCAAGCTTGCTCCCTCTATCTCTCTCCTCCCCATCATGGATGTAAAATGCCCCCTATTGCTAATTGGTTATAAAGGGGGTCGCACACCGGATGCGCAGCGCCGCGTCGCGCCATCTCTTTCAAATTCGAACACATTGTTTTCTATGTGTACGCACACCGGCGGCGTCATTCGGCGTCTGTCCGCAGCGCCCAGCAACAACTCAGAGCACTGTTCAAATTCCTGCAGCGCCACAGAGCGCCATCGCCATTGTTTTATATTAAATAACATCATATTTGTCTCAAACCGTTGTTAATACATTACACCAAGATACCACTGCTGCAAAATACTGTACACATTAGTTTTACAGCTTGAATAAAATGTAAACATATAGAATTAAATGTATAATAAACGTAATCCTTTAAATGTTTTTATATTTCTCTTGAGACATTTTTACATAAACAAAATATTACAGTATAGACCTATGTAACAATTGTCTGTCGTGATTACATTCACTGTCGTCGGTTGCAACCTACTGAATTCACCAGGACACAACCGTTACAACACACTTCAGGTAATTTATTAGTAGAAATTGTGCGCGTCTGGTGTGCGATACCTCGGGTTGCTTTAGACATGGCGCTGCGCGACGCGGCGCTGCTCGTTCGATGTGCGACCCCCTTAAGGCTGATGATTGGAGCGATCCGACCGAGCACCACAACATTCTTAGGCTGATGATACACGGAACGTTTTGAGCAATTTTACCAGGCACATTTTTTGAGCTGTTCCTTGAGGACTTGCCCACTGAGAATAGATTACAAATTTATATCTGGATAGTTTAAATCAGTCATTGGCCCTGTGTCCCACCTTTTTGCCCATTAATCCCAACATTAACCAAAGTTGCCCGGCAACATTGCTCAAAAAGTTGCCTCGTGTATCATCAGCCAAAGAGTGTAGTGGTGCTCTGTCTGATCGCTCCAATCCACTTCGGTTTTTCCTTATTTATACCAGCAGAACTATGTACAAACCCGTATTTGTTCCAGCATGCATGGAACCGACTGTTAGCAAGTATTCGCAATTGTTTGTTTGGGTGTTGATTTCCATTTTCAACAGCGTTTCTCAGAAATCGCTTGCTGCACCTTTCTGTCTTGGCAAAAGGAATACTGTTTCCAGGTCCAAGCCACTGCACATTTTAACTGAACAGCCAGTAAGGAGCACTATTTATTTATATCACACTAAAGCTAGGCTTTTAAAAAAAACTCATGGTGTGCACTACTGTCTCTGGCAATGTTAGGAAAAAATAATGCATTACAATACTGCATTGCTTCTTAAAAAGTAACTAATTGCATTACTCAGTTACTTTTTAATAGAAAGTAATGAGCTATGTTAGTTTTGCGTAAATTTTTATCATCTGGGCAGGCCTTGCTTTTTTTATATTGGGCAGGCCTTGCTTTAATAGTATATTAAATAGTTTTACTTCTGGCAAATGACAAAGCCCTTTTCATTCTCACAGGCTGAAGGAAATAAACAACCTCTCAGCTGTGCGGACATTTCTGGATTATATTAAGAATAGGATGCTGAAGAAAATTCAACACTCTTCAACAAAAAAAAATCATGAAAAACAGATGTTATGTTTATCTGAAGTCATTTTTGCGTATTAGTAGGTCAGCAGCAAACACATTGGTTAATAAAATGGGATTAAATACATAATAAATATTCGTGTTATTTAACATATTTAATTATTGCAGGTTTGCACCATATTCTGAGTGCATTTGAAACTTTTATTCATTTCGAGGAATACTGAATCTGTTTTTGTACACAATGCTTCTGCACTTACTCCTGATTTCTCTCAACATGAGGACAGGAGAGTTGTCAGTCTGTACATGGGGAAACAAAGTAACTGGTGTTACTTATTTGAAAATGTAACTCAAGATATTTTCTTGTACATTGAAAAGTAATGCATAATTTTTTTTTTTAAGTAACTAGTAAAGTAATCTGATTACGTAACTCATGGTGCTTGCAATGCGTTACCCCCGACACTGGTCTCTGGGCTCACAGTATCCCGGATACAATATTTTAATGTTTCACACAAGATGAGTCACTGTCTGGCCATCTGAGATATCAGTGTGGAGATAAAGGTTTGTACTACATCAAACCGTGAGTGTATATTAGCGACGTGTGTTCCTTGCTTTTGGCATCTGACTAGAGTGTTTGGGCCCAGAAACAGTGACGCGTGACATCAGAGTTAAGTCGATTGCCTCATCTCTTCTTCAACACATGACTAAGCACTTATCTGCGTGGTAAGTGTGTTGTTAGCTGCTGGTTGAGTGTTAGTAATGGAGACTCTTGTCATGCTGGGATATGGAGCCTCAAACCTAAGGATGATATTCTCTGAGCACTTAGCTGGCAGAGCACCTCTCCCTGTGTCACCAGCGGGGGAAAAGTCCTCAAATAAGATTAAGCGGCATGAAAAGCAGCGTGATTTCAGGCAGGGGAAGGTTGCCAAATTAGCCGAGCTCAGCGCATTTCCTCAAAAGCGTTTCGCTGCGTGTTGGCAATGCTGTCTGTCCACAATGACAGTGAAAGTGCTGTGATAGCGACAACTGCAGGCAGTATTTGATGTATAAATTACTGCCATGTGGAAAAAAGATTTTGGTTTGTGGTTCTTTTTAAAGCACAGTGTTTACTACACAACATATGACATCGATTAAACCTCCTTTAGGATTTGCTGACTGTCATATCTGAATTTTTTTTTTTTTCTCTTTTTTTTTCAGCTGGATCCGGATCGTTACAGGGCCCTCAGACGCCTCAGTCGACCAGCAGTTCTATGGCCGAAGGTGGAGACCTGAAGCCCCCTACACCTGCCTCAACGCCGCACAGTCAGATGCCGCCCATGTCTGGTGCTAGGTACATCTCAATGCTGTCTCTCAGTTTTGGTACAGGACATTCAGAAGGGCCGTTGTATATCTGACATTATCTGTCTCACACAGGAGCAGTGTGAATTTGCAGGACCCGTTTGCTGACGGTGGGGATCCAGCTTTTGCCAGACGAAACTCTGGGACCCCCAATTCAGGTTATCAGCCTGGTATGGGTGGACCAGACATGATTGGCCGCATGGGCCCTTACGAGCCCAATAAGGATCCATTCGGTGGCATGAGAAAAGGTAACTGTTCTGGTCATATCCTCACAGTGGAATTTTAAGGATTTCTCTAATGAATTTATCTAGTAGTGCTTAGGGGTGTGCGAAATGACGATTTTTGATCGTGGATGATAAAAATGTCTCCACGATCTGCTTTTGGAGAAATATCGTAGTATCGTGCTACAGCGCACATTATATCAGCTGCAGTTCTGGCGCCTCCGCCTCAATATACAACGCCACATACATTCACATCAGTGTTAACTCAGCGTTAGAGTTACTCTCACAGAACACTGCACTTATTCAGTCACAAAAGGACATAATTTGGTGTTTTAAAGCCTTGCCGGTTTAGCTTTTCATTCGCTGGTCTGACGTGTGCTTTTTTTGAGCCCGTGTACACCTGAAGCGCGCGCACTAAAAAGCCTGTCTAAAGTTATCTTTTGAGCTAATACTGTAAAAACACACAAGGTTTACATAGACTCAGTTGGTTATGTCTAAAATGTAAATAAACAGTAGAGAGAGAAACGGATATGTGCCTGTAAATTAGATGCTTGCAGGTCTTAAAGGGACAGTACTAAACATGCAGCCGACTGTCATTAAAGGGATAGTTCACCCAAAAATGTAATTTCTGTCATTATTTACTCACTCACGTTCTCCCAAACCTGTATTCATTTCTTTCTAGTGCTGAACACAAAATACAATTTTGAAGAACGTGGAAAAAACATTTGCTGGTCCACATTGACTTTGATAGTACGAAAATAAAATACTATGGAAGTCACTGTGGACCAAGTTTTTGTAGTTTTGAATTTTTAATTCGTTTAATTTTAATATACTGTTTTCAAATTTGCTATAAAGTTTTTTTGTGAACTCATTTTTATGTAGTTTTTATATAGTTTAGTTTTAGTTTCATTTTTAATTAACGTTTAGCAGAATTAACAGATCCCTTCCAGAGCTCAGGTCAAAGAAAGACAGGCATAATTTAACCTTATAGCAAGGCAAACGTCTAGCAACACAAAATTAATGCATGCTGAAATTGATTAGATGGTTAAAGTATACAAATATACACCAAAGGAAGCAGTCAAGCCTTTTTACTAATCTACACAAGTTGCCCCTGACCACCATGGCCTCCTAACCATCCCCATACACTGACAGGCTTCATTACTCTGTCTCCTCTCCACCAATAAGCTGGTGTGTGGTGGATGTTCTGGCGCAATATGGCTGCCTTCGCATCGTCCAGGTGGATGCTGCACACTGGTGGTGGATGAGAAGATACCCCCTAACAAAGTAGAGTGCTTAGAAAAGCAGAACATTTTTATATAAATGTAATGATATTATATTATTGTAGTCATATCTAACGATGTGTGTTGAGATATTAAATATTAAAATAAATGTAGCCTAATTTGGTTATATTATAGGTATTTTTTCTTATTTAAAAATTGTATATGATATTTTTGCCATATTGCCCACCCCTAGTAGTGCTACTATAATATTGAACTCTATTACTGTTGAGTTTGTATGTATTTTGCTACATAAACATTTCAAACTTACAAATTGTATTCTCTTAAAAGTATTTGTACATGATTCTTATACCAGTGTCTGGTTTGATATAAGAAACAATATTTTAAACATGCATTATTTACTAATTATTTTGGTATGTGGTAATTAACTCGTAAGAATCATAGGTTGTATGTAATATTTAAAAATACAAAAGAGGACTCTTATTGTAACTCTCTGCTTACGTTTTCAGCAGGTGAGCAGTTCATGAGCCCAGGTCAAGGCCCAAACAGTAGCATAGGTGAACAATATAACCGAGGCCCCCCAGGATCTATGGGAAATATGCCGATGGGTCAAAGACAACAGTACCCATATGGTCCAGGATATGAAAGAAGGTGAGTGCATTTATTCCAAGTATTTGCATGAAGTGTAGCCAGTGAGTTTATTAAAACAATCCATTCATACAGAAATCAGATTGAGTGTTAATATTGTACGTTAAGTAGCTTTGCAATGGTTTTTCACATTTCAACACACAACACACAACAAAGTCTTCAGTTGCCATTTCTCAAACGCCGTTTCTTTATTTCCTCACAGACCAGATTCAAATATGGGCCCAGATGGGAGTATGGGTCCACAGCCTAACATGATGCCTTCAGATGCAGGGATGTACTCTCCCAACCGGCCCCCACAGCAACAGAGGTTAGCATTTAATCAAATATGCTTACAATTTTACAATTGCTCATTTCTTTTTTTTTGCTTTTTTTTTGAGCATCCATGCTTTTTTGGGCTTTTCTGAAACTGCATTTGTTTTGGTTAGCAGGCTTGATTCGTACAGTAGTCAATACCCTGGCCAAGGTGCTCCCCCTAGTGGACCATACCCAAACCAACAGTCAGGAATGTACCCACAACAGCAACCGGTCAGTGAAATAAAATCTTTCTAAAATTATAATATTGTTATTAGGTGTGGCATTGCCTAAAATCTCAATAAAATGAATATTTCTCAAATACAGAATTACACACAGAAGAGACCGGTTGATGGTGTTTACGGTCCTCCTGCAAAGCGTCATGAAGGGGACATGTACCCTTTCAGTGGTCCGCAGCAGGGACCCCATGCCCCAGGTGGACCTCAGTCTCAACCTGATATGTATAACCAGTATAACACCTATCCAGGCTCCGACAGACGGCCACCGGGTCCACAGAGCCAGTTTCCTTTTGGTTTTGGGCGAGATCGAGGACCAAACACGGGTGGTCCAAACTCCCAGCCCTCCATGCCACCACAGATGATGGGTAACTCCATGAGTGGCACCATACCTTCAGTCCCCGATGGACCCCAAGGTCCCATATGGCCTGGGCGTAATGAGATTAACTATCCAAACTATCATAATCGCCAGGTGCCCCCTGGTGTCCAATCCCAAAGTCAAGGTTACCATGGCATGAATCGTTCGGAAGACATGATGCCTTTAGATCAGCGCATTAACCACGAGGGACCTTGGGCTGGCCATGTTAACCAGCGGCAGCCCCCGTATGGGCCCGGAGCCTCTGGGCCGCCAATGTCCAGACCTCTTCAGTCCAATTATCAGTCCACCCAGAACCACATTCCACAAGTGTCCAGCCCTGCACCCATGCAAAGACCAATGGAGAACAGGACCTCACCCAATAAATCTCCATACATGCACACAGGGATGAAAATTCAGAAGGCTGGACCTCCAGTTCCTGCATCACACATTGCCCAGCCGCCAGTGCAGCCCCCTCTGATTCGGAGAGATATGGCATTCCCACCAGGTTCAACAGAGGCCACGCAGCCTATTCTGAAACCGCGTCGTCGGCTTACCATGAAGGAAATTGGTAAGAGGCTCATTGCATTGTTCCCATGAATACTTGTATCCCAAACCATTTGTGGGGTGGTCTAAAAATAGCTTTTTTTTCGGTTTCAGGAACACCAGAGGCCTGGCGAGTCATGATGTCCCTCAAATCAGGCTTGTTAGCCGAGAGCACTTGGGCTTTGGATACCATTAATATTCTTTTGTATGACGACAACAGCATTTCTAACTTTAATCTGAACCAGGTGAGTAGTTTGTATAGACCGGGGTCACAAAACTTGGCCCTGGAGGGCCGGTTTACTGCAGAGTTTAGCTCCAACTTTCTTCAACACACCTGCCTGGAAGTTTCAAGTTTACCTAGTAAGACATTAATTAGCTGCTTCAGATGTGTTTAATTAGGGTTGGAGCTAAACCCTGCTGGACACGGCCCTCCAGAACTTAGTCTGGTGACCCCTGGTATAGACCGTATGACTTGGGATGGGTCAGATTGGCCAACTAGTGTGACAAATTTGTTTATCTTCTGATTTCAGCTTACTGGCTTCCTTGAGCTCATTGTTGAGTATTTCCGAAGGTGTCTCATTGAGATCTTTGGCATCTTGAAAGAGTATGAGGTTGGTGACCCTGGGCATCGTACACTAATTGACCCAGACGCCATTGACCCAGAGATGTCTGATGAGGAAGGGCCAGAGGCAGAGCAGATGGAAGAGGAGGGCGAGGATGACAATGAAGATGTAGAATGCAACATTGTGCAGATGTCACAGGTCCAGGTCAAGCAAGAGAAAGAGGAGTCTATGCAATCCAATGACAAGAATGACGTAGAAGAGAGGGAAGACGAGTATAATTCTTTCAAAGATCATTTCAGATCATCCACCCTATTGCAGGACACCAGTGCCTCCCAGGAGAGGCCAAGGCAGGCTAGTAAATTTGACAAGCTTCCCATCAAGATATTGAGGAAAAAAGACCTGTTTGTGATTGGGCGCACTAGTAAATTGGGTCGACGGCAAGTCTTTGATAGCGGTCTTATCCATTGGAGTGTAGGTGGTGGCGACACCACAGAGCATATACAAACCCATTTTGAGAGCAGGATGGAGCTCTTGAAGCATTGGAAACGGGTGCCATTGAATGTCGAGCCACGCAAGAAAGTGTCTCAAGTAGTGGAAACTGTTACAGAGGATGCTGAGAAGCCTCAGACAAAGAAAGAGCATCAGGAAGTACAACCTCAGCCATTCCCAGACCAACCATTGTCTGAAGGTAAAAGAGCTACAACGGCAAGCATGTCGACAAGTATAACGGCCACCATCGATGACGTACTCTCGGCTCGGCAAGGCTCTGTGACGGAGGAAGTGGTCCGAAGCAACCAGGATGGCGACAAGAAGAATACGTTTCTCTTTGGCATCGACCTTGCGCAACAGAGTTGTAATATCAAGATCTTGGAGGACGAGCCGCACAGCAAGGACGAGACCCCACTCTGTATGCTTTCGGATTGGCAGGACTCCCTCGCTCGCCGCTGCATCTGCGTTTCCAACATCATTCGCAGCCTTTCCTTCATTCCTGGCAATGATCTGGAGATGTCGAAGCATCCAGGACTTTTGCTGTTACTTGGCCGGCTAGTGCTGTTGCACCACTGGCATCCTGAACGCAAGCAGGCCCCGGTTACCTATGAGAAAGAAAAAGAGGTAGACGAAGGTGTCCGCTGTGAGCGAGATGAGTGGTGGTGGGACTGTCTCGAGGTTCTGCGGGAAAACTGCTTGGTCACATTAGCAAACATCTCAGGCCAGCTGGACTTGTCCATCTACCCTGAAAGTATTTGCCTGCCACTGCTGGACGGCCTGCTCCACTGGGCTGTGTGCCCTTCGGCGGAAGCCATCGACCCCTTCCCCACG
Source organism: Gymnocypris eckloni scoliostomus (assembly GCA_027564155.1). Lineage (NCBI taxonomy): Eukaryota > Metazoa > Chordata > Actinopteri > Cypriniformes > Cyprinidae > Gymnocypris > Gymnocypris eckloni. The sequence goes on along the minus strand of CM050427.1, from coordinate 27,734,383 downwards.
CTGGGGCTCAACGGGACACTGTCTCCCCAGAGACTCGTCCTGGAAACCCTCAGCAAGCTTAGCATCCAGGATAACAATGTTGACCTCATTCTGGCTACGCCACCTTTCAGCCGCCTTGAGAAGCTCTATGGCTACCTCGTGCGCATGGTTGGCGACCGCAAAGTGCCCGTCTGCCGGGAGATGGCGGTGGTGCTGTTAGCGAACCTGGCACAAGGCGACAGCATCACAGCCCGGGCTATCGCTGTGCAGAAAGGCAGTGTTGGAAACCTTCTTGGCTTCTTGGAGGACAGTCTTGCAGCCACCCAGTTCCAACAGAGTCAGAGCTCGTTGATGCACTTACAGGGAGCGCACTTCGAGCCCACTAGTGTGGACATGATGCGGCGGGCGGCACGTGCCCTTCACGCTTTTGCAAAAGTGGAAGAGAACCACTCGGAGTTCAGGCTGTACGAGTCACGGCTACTGGACATATCGGTGTCCCCGCTCATGAACTCTTTGGTGTCCCATGTAATCTGTGACGTACTTTTTCTAATCGGGCAATCGTGACAGCCATGTATCATGTTTTTCCCCACTCGTTTTTTTGTGCCTACGTGAGTGGAGAAAATTTAACAGCGAAGCTGACTGACTGTATGTTAATTTTTTTTAATTTATGCAAAATCACCTCAGAGTCCACTGTTTGTCCTTGTCTACCCTTGCTTCGCTCTCAAGGACGAATATAAGTCGTGACGGATTTACCACGAATGGATAAGAATTAAACTAACATGGATGTGCCGATCGAGATCCTCACCTGCAAGAGTGCGCTGCCCTTTTTTGTAAGGAAAAATAATGACAAAAAGACACAAAAACAACAAAACTGTAACCAAAGTTGCTGTCACGTTTACAGTGAGCTTGGGGAAAAACCGTGCCCGTGTTGACCTTCCAGGTGAGGACGGGAACGGAGACGACCATTATCTGGTTCTTGGGGGCTAAATGGACTCGAACTTTGGTGTGTGGTATAAATTGCTGTAACTTGGATTATGTATATATATATACTTAGCCCTAAAGGAACCAAGTCGTTGGCTGTGAACAGACATGTAAATGGGAGGCCTGTGCAGTAGATTGTAGGACTTTTTGTGTACTGTACACCTTAAAACTGTAAACATACTGTAAAAATACTGTTTCACACTGAGATAATCCTGGCTTGGCAGCGAAAAAAATTGTTTTTACAAATGATGATTTTTAGTTCGTTGAGAGAGGAAAAAATGGCTTTCCCCCCAAAGTAACGTGAACCTACAACACCCCGACCTCTTCTTTGTCCCTCGATTGTATGAATTGCCCCTTAAAGAAATCACCTCTTAGGACTGGTCTTGAGCTCCAGATGCAGTCCAGGCTGCAATGTATATAATGATGTTGTAAATTACACTTTGCTCTTTTTCTTTGTCTCTCATCTTCTGGCGCTCTTCACCGTTTTTAATCTTTGCCGAATTAAAGGTTTCACTCTACAGATCTCTCATTGCGCATTGCCATGTGTTTATTTACCACCTTCCTCTCCTTACATCTCTGGGTGTAGGGATACAATCTTCTGCCCTTGAGATCCCTTGCACATAACATTTCAGTTCCTTTAGTTAAAGCTGTATAGAGGCATATATCAAACCAGACAAGTCCATTGCTCCAACTGATATCATCATCATTCACCGGATACAGTAAACGAGTTTGGTTCCCCTCTTTCCCAGCTGTTTCCTTAGTTGATTCCAGTGTTATGATTCATATTTGTATTTCAGATGATGTAGCTAAAAACTTGTTGTAAATTCCCTTTTTCCCCCTTTTTTTGGCTTAATGAATATCATTTATTCCGTATGAAATCTTTATACTCTATGTTCCACGTGTTAAGAATAAATGTACATTAAATCTTGGTAAAATGCTTGTGATTGATTCATTTATAAGAACTTTTATAATCATGCAGTTGGAGGTACAATAATCGAATGCATGTCAAGCTCTACAGACTGCATTTGTTGCATCGCTATTCACTAATTACCATAGAAAAAAATTTGATTAATATTTCTTAAAAAAGTGGTAAAGCACTTATAATGGAAGTAAAATTGTAAATATTCAAATGCCACTGATTTGCAAGTATAGCCACAAGACTTAAATGTAATATATGCTCTGTTATTGTGATGCAATCTCTCAAAAAAACATCTGTGCATAGTTGCGGTCCAATTTATTCTTAACGATTCAAATTTTAATATGGATTAAGATTCCTAAAATGACCAAATCCTTATGTATTACATTGGTGACACAACTGATGTTCGTTCATCTATTCTTGTAATACCATAATATCACCACAGAAGTGTTTTTTACAAGTAATCTTGCACAACCCAAAAAATTGGTTTTCAAAATTCAGGTAAGTGCTTCAATACAAACTCGAGTCTCACGTTTCTTTTGATAAACTTTCAGTGCATGTCCCGTTTGCTTGCATTGTCACTACATCGCTGTAACCAGCAAAAAATGAGTTAATTCCTGTAGAAATCAGCATTAACCACAATTGCATAACTATAGGGCTAGACTAGACTGGAGGCCTGACTCCACTGGCATCTGTTTCTCTACTGCAGTACAGAAAATTGCATGACCTGCAAATTGCAAGTCGCACGTTTGTTCTTCTCTGTATTAATGGTGTCCAACCCAAAGAGAAACACCTAGGCTGCTTGAAATTGAATAATTGCACACTCCACAAATATAGGACACTGTAGGCTTAAAGAGATGGAGTTTTTCCCGGTGGACCGCTGCACAATGTGGGTCGGCCCTTTGCGTAGTAGCCTATATATAAAAAAATGGATTGTAGTAAATGTACGTATCCTTCCATCGGCCCATTTCCATAACACCAAAAAGGAGGACCCTTTGCGGCATTTAGTGAGGCAAGAATACACTAATACAAATGATTTTGTGGTGAAGTAAATACTACAGAAATACTAATATAATTTCTACGTTAAATAATTTAGTTCAGGCAAGAATTTTAATAAAAGAGTAAATGAAATATAAGTACTCAATTTAAGCTTATAGAATTTAAAGTTTGAACATAAGTATATTTTACTATTAATTGTTTGTTATTTTTACAAATATTGTTTAAGTAAATATCAACATCATGATCCCATCATGCACTTGGGCATGAATAACTAAGTAGTTTTCGAGATGTATTTACACCGTTTTGTTTTTGCTGTTAGGTTAAGTAAATGGCACTTTTGTGACATCTGGAGTTCATTTTTTACTCAATGACCCATTCATACTCAAACACTATTCACTGATTGTCACCATCATTGTGTATCACGTGTCAAGTATTCAGGTCTCTGTGTTCAATCAGGAAATATCTATTTTTAACCAACATATTACCTTAAAATGAATAACGATCAATCTACTTGCCTTCATGCGTATTTGTAACTTAACCACATGCTTTGTAGGCTTTTTTCAGTGCTATGTTGTATGAGTATAGTTTACAAAATGTGACTGAGTGAAATGTACTTAAGTATTGCACGGTAAACTTAAAATAATTAAGTAAAAAGTACTCATCAAACTCCACCTGGCCACGTTAAATTGACTCATTTTCTTTACTAATTTTAGATAACTTAAGTAGATTTACTTAATTCCATATTTAAATTTTACTTTAGAAATATGCGTGCAAAAGCTTGCCAAATAAAAGTTAAGTAAATGTAACTTCTTATTTTCTTATAATTTCTTACTTCACAGTGTACAAAATTCATGAAAAGCATCTCTACTGCTTTTGATATAAGTTCGCTCTTTTGTCCATTCTGGATTAAATGTGGTCTGACGTTTGCATGTTAATGTTATGATATGATGTAGCCAGCACATTTTTAACCAATGATATATCAGATATTTATTTAACACCGCTTTGAGCCAATAATTTGTTTGGCCAGAGATCTTACAGCATTAGACGCTATGCTGCTGCGTCCCAATAAAGATTCTAGAGTGTTTTTTAGGCCGATTCAGAGCAACTCCAAAAGGAGGACAAATGAGTGTCTGGCTTGAGGCTGTGCCGGAAAGGGGGCTTAAAATCCGGACGTATGACCACCCTACCATCGGCCCACAACGAATGGCGCGGCCCACTTCATTCAGAAAATCTAATTCAGTGCAGCGGCTCAAAAGTGCTCGTCAATGTCAAAATGTTAGAAAAAGCCAATCAAAGTGTAGAAGAAGGATTTACTGTTAAGACGCTTCTGCGCGCGACTTGAATGCAAGCTGAGGTAAGATGTGAGCAGCTAAACCTGGAGATACAATTCAGCAATATTTGCCAACCATTTAGTTAAACATTAACTAAGACATTCATTTTTAAGAATGCAAACTACTGGCCTTTTCAAATTTGTCAGATTTGAATGCCGCTATTCGAGTCGTCACAGTGCAGGCTACATAATGCAGTTTTCAGCAGACATGAGATACGAGTTCATGTAAATCTGCTTTCTTGCGTGATTTCACGTGTCTAAGAATTTTTTTTATTTTTTAATCTTACCCAACATTTTCCACAAACATATGAAGCAGCACAACAGTTTTCAACATTGATAATAATCAGAAATGTTTCTTGAGCAGCAAATCATCATATTAGTATGATATCTGAAGGATCACGTGACACTGAAGACTTGAGAAATTATGCTGAAAATTCAGCTTTGATCACAGAAATCAATTATATTTTACTATATCAGGGCTCTAGAGTGCGACCAATTTAGTCGCACGTGCGACCCATTTCTCAAGGGTGCGACTAAAACTTTGGTCGCACTGGTGCGCCCAGCCATTCGCGAAAAAAAAAGTCTCTCCGCGACTCAGAAAGTCTCTGCTGTTCGACAACAGACACGTTAGTCTCATATCGTGGTCTAAACCAATCAGAGATAGTGAAGGGCGGACCCCCCCTCTGATTGGCCGTGGTCCAGATATTCCTGTATGTGTGTGTGCGTTTGAAGATGCGTGTGCTGCTGCTGTCAGACAGAGAGAGGTGAGTAGTAGAGATGCTCGCAGCTCTTTCTCTGAATCTGCTCTGTTCAGTGAACGTCTGACAGTCTCTCCAGGATTCTGCGATCGCTGAATATATCGCAAAATCAAGCAAACTCCGCTATTTTTCAAATTGCCGCAGATTTTGCGCTTAGACGCGTCTTGTGACGTCATCGCAATGCGCATTCAGTCAAAGAAAGGTTGTTTCTCAGTTCCAAAAATGGAATGAACAGCTTTGCGTTCTCATCATGCCCGATTTACAAGAGCTACATCGGACAAACGAACCGAAAGCGGAACAAATCCGCGCTACTCGTTTGGGCTACAGACCGTTTATCTGCTCGGACCGGAGCCGTGGGCTGCTCTCGATCACGCGACACCGTTATACACGGCGCTGGGAGATACAGTGAATAAAGTAGACTCAATAACATCTCTGTCAAATCTTGTGAGAAGCATTCAAATTCGGCACAGAATTATGTTAAAACTACAGACATCAGAACAAACGCCACTGATGTGGAAACCAGGATAAACATTGTTCAATAAACACATCTTTCTCCACCATTCACCATGGATTTAATATAACTAACGTTACAGGAATAACTTGTGGCAGAAATGGTCTAATGTCTTAAAGTGTTTTTAAATGCTTCACACAACTTTTCCCAGCACTTCAAACTTTAAGTATTACCGAATTTTAAAGTTATTTTTAATGTGATGACATTATTTGTTCATCCTTCATAGGTTGCCCCATTTATAAAACTAAAAGTTTCATAATGTAGGAAAGCAAACACTTATTTAAAAATAAAAAATACATTAAATTACTACTATTAGATGGCTGCAGAGAAGTACTTTTAGGCTTATCAGCCATTTCCACTCCCTAATATATATATATATATATATAAAATTATATTTAGACATTATAAATGACATTGATAAAAGTTAATTTTGAACTGCATCTCAACTACCCAGACAGCACAAGTATATCTGTAAGACGTCTGCTAAAGATCTGGGAAACATCTGTGTAATCTGATAAACGTCTCAGAAGCAGTTTTACATGCATTTAATAAATCTCTATTTGATATTTACATCTACTGGAAACATATTAGAGATGTATTGCAGATGAGCAAACACACTTAAAAATACCTCTTGAATATGTAAATGCAGACATCTCCGAGATGTACATGTGTGATTAGGGTGAGTGCTTTACTGTCAGGTGCTGGTGCCACCTTCTGTAGAGCTTAAAGGCACTGGTGCTGGTGTCCTTAAATGCTAGTCTGGAGCCCTACAATGTTTCTCGAAGTTAGAAAAGTCATAACAATATTAGAAGAATGTTGTCTGTGGTATATTTTGAAGGATTTTTTAATAGGTTTAAGGGGGGGGTTTGAGAAGCACTGCACTAGAGCATCTTCATTCAGACACAGTGGAAGATCTGATAAGTATCAGTGTAGAGGTCAAGTCTGGAAGATGTTGATGCTAGAGAGAGTGTGGTCAGCTGGTTTAGCCGAGGCCAAAGATCAAGAAGGACAAACTACAGGAGTTAGCCATTCGAGGGGCATGTGACTGCAATGGAGGATAGTCCATAAGACATTGAGCCATGAGATGTTCAGTTTGACACCCTTCAAACACTTAATTTAGATTTTATTTATCTTGAGATGTTTTAAGTTTAAATATTAGCTCAGTGAAGCACTTTAAGCACCATCACTTTTTCTGTAAGTTACCTTTCTTGTAGAATTGTGCTTCAAATAAAGAACTTTATGTTGACCAGATTGTTAGTTAATTGTTTACTAGTCAATATTGCCTTTATGAAAATTTGGGTGCACCTAACTTTTGTGCTGGTGCACCTAAGAAAAAAAGTTAGGCGCACCAGTGCACCCAGTGCAAAAAGTTAGTCTAGAGCCCTGTATATATTCACATAAAAAACTGCTATTTCAAATTATAACATTATATATTTCACAGTACTGTTTACTGTATTTTTCATCATCAAAATAATTTGTATTCTCTTTTTTACAACTGGAGCTCTATTCCTTAAAATGATGTCAAGCTCCTGCAAAAAGACAAATACTGTATATGACCAATAGAAACGCACTGTACCAGTCCGCATTCTGGACTATTCAAGTCGTCTAGACGATACCAGAGCATTGTGTCATATGGATTGATTATATGTATTTAACTTTAGTGGTATTAAACTGTCCCTCATAAAAATTCTTCACAATTATTTACTATTTGCCATATACACCAGAAGAGACCAATTGTAATGTCAAGAATATGCCACTCATTTATGGTGTGTTGTGGTTTGGTGGGCCGCTCTGTGCCAAAAAGTCCAGGGCCACTTTTTGGCCTCAGTCCACCCCTGCTTCCTTCATTAGGCGGGAAAGTGAAGGTCAAGGCGAGTGCATGGCATTGCGAGATTAGCGGCACATTCTATGCATACAGAAACAACTGCTTCCTGTGCAGTGTAAATGTTTCATACTGCAAACCTAAGTTATCATTGATGAGTGCTTAGAAAGCAATCCATTGTTATAGATGTATCCCTCCCAATTAACATGCACAATTTTGGTTTAAGCAAATCCTCACTTATTATGAATTCATTTAAGGGATAATATTTTATACATCATGCTTGCATGCTATGCGCTTTTGAATCATAACGAGCACGCAGACACGTGGCTACATTAATGTCGTTATATCAGAGCAAACCATTAATGGAAGCAGGCTCAATGTTTACTATGTTTAATCCCACATCTCCATCTAGCGGTAATGCGCAAATATCAGCACTGTATGTATACAAGGAGAATACTATTGTATTGAACACAAGCCTGATTATTTTATCCAATACATAGACATAGATTAATAAACAGGACAGGGATGAGTGCAATCAAAGTTCTCTCTAAAGTTGAATGGTTCTAGATTATCTTTATTAACAACTGTGTTATTAAAACTCTGTTTGAAACCGCTGCTGTCACGTGGTAGCTGTTACTTTTCTCCGCGCTTGTCAATGTGGACTAATCGCAGTCGTTGTGATTACTGCACAAGCTTCTCTTTTTTTTTGGTGGTGGATATTTCCATAGACATATATAGGTAGACGCCCCATGGACTGATGCTGCCTATTGGAGCCGACGTACTGCGCGGCCGCCATCTTGGATGGGTCTCCAATGCGCTCCCCTGCATTTATTTCTACTGAGGAAGGTGTATCCCCAACTACAATAATCATAACTCCCCGATTTTTTTACCGGATTTTCACACGGTTTGGTTTGTTACAAACGGCAGAGATTTAGTTATGATACAGGACGCTGTCACACATTGAAAAATACGTGCTTTCATGCTAAAAGACTTTGTATTATGCTCTTTAACAAAGACATATGGTAGGCTATAGCATATTGATAAATATATAAATGAATTAATTTTATATTTTAATAAAGAAACAAGTTTGATTTTGTTTATTTGAATTTATTTCTCTCACTCACACACACTCTCTCTCTCACACACACACACACACACACACACACACACACACTCTCTCTCTCTCTCTCTCTCTCTCTCACACATACACACACACAAGGTTCTTTTCCTTCAGATCTTCCAGAAGACTCTTTACGGTTTTCTTTGCTCTCCGTCTCCTTTGCATTTTGCTTCTCCCACTCTAGACTCTCCACTCTAGCCAAAGCTTCACTGAGTCTGGCCTTTAGACGAGTAGGAGAATTGGGCAATGCATATGAGTGGTCCTAGTAGAAAGAAGGATGAAAATATTTTCAGTGATGTTTATTTCATACCACTCACAGTTGTTTTGGTGCATAGCACTGCATATGTGCAGGCACACATTCTTAATTTCTTACCCGTAATATCACTGCCAGCACCATGCGTATGGGAGAGAGAAAGGTGTGTGTGTGTGTGTGTGAGAGAGAGTGTCAGTGAAAGAGGGTGTGTATGTGTTCACGTGTGTATTTATTTATAACATATAAAAAGTGTATATGTGAGTATGTCTGAAAAGAGTTGCAGAAAGCGAGGGAGAGATTTTGATATGACCAGAGCCATGATGCTCACAGCTGTATGGGACATATCAAATAACCTACAAATACTCACATCATTGGGCTGAGGTTCACTTTCAGGGAAATGCTGAGAAAGGTCCACTGGTAGCCTCTCTTCAGGTTTTCCTTGAAGTTTTTGTGTTCCTAGTCACAACAGGCTAAAATATAAGAAACATAATAATTAAAAACAACTTCATTAAAAACACTTGAAAAGGTTTTGGTATCCCACAGTGTATTGCAATAAACAATACATCACTAATTCCTAAACATGCAGAAAGAACGGTAAAAACATGTTTAGCAAAGTGTGATATTAACTTTTGTTTTACATATGAATCATAGACATCTCTGTTAGCATGTAGAGTAAAAATACACCTACTCTTGGAGATGACATGGGAAGTTGAAGACTAAAATCTGACCCGTCCTGTCAAAATCATCAGGCTTGAAGTGCTCACTACAGAGCTTTGACGACTCAGTCGCAAACAAAACCCTCCCGTCTTATAGCAACTTCCCATTGCCTCCTCAAGCCTGTATCACTGGGAAACCTTCAAAATGTGAAGAATAAAAAAAACAGCAAGAGACAACGAGAGAGAGTACCAGTTCCTGCTGTAATAACGTCACACGTAAGTAACGTTAGTTACGATGACATAATGTAATAAATAGTAAAATAACCAACATTATTGTTCAATCTTACTTGTGAAAAGTAATCCCACGTGATCTGGTATCAATACTGCGCCGGTTATTGCAACCGTAAGCTGCAAAAAAACCGTAAGTTGCTCGCTCTCCTTTAACTCCGATTGACTCTGGTGCTAGCGTAGAGTGATGAGACCCACTCAATATGACGGCGACGCTGGTTACGTTCCAGCATGTCATGGGGTATGGACTGTGTTGCGTGCCAAGGATTACCTACCAAAGGCGACAGTCGTGTACTTTTTACGTGTGAGAAGGGGTACGTCGCAACACCAGACGCGTGAAACCAACGCCGGAGGAGGAGTATGTCGCAACACAAGACGCGTGACACCAACGCCGGAGGAGGAGGAGTATGTCGCAACACAAGACACGTGACACCAACACCGGAGGAGGAGGAGTACATCGCAACACAAGACATGTGACACCAACGCCAGAGGAGGAGTATGTTGCCACCACAGTAAATTAATATCTTACCCTCGTGTTTTTTCCCCAAGTTTTCTTATTTTATTTATCAATCATTTAACTTTTTTTCTTTTACTTTCCTGTGCTGTGATGACATTGAATATATCCTTGATACGAATTGTGTATTGCGCACAACATTTTTATGTCGTTAATATCATCTCTACTTTTTACAAACATAATAATAAAAAAACTGAATTAATTTTTCTTTCTCTTGGAGATTAATGACAAATTATACACCATCAAAGTCGCAATTTTATGTTATGTTCACAACTATTTACTTTCACAACTTCACAATTAATAATTATAATATATAAACATAATATTGATAATACTGAGCTTTTACTTTTGGTGGTGTTAATAATTTTAATTAAAGCAGTTGACTATACAATGTGTGAATACAATAGCTCACAATATCAGACTAAAAGTAATATTGTTTTCAGGAGATAAAGTCATTTTAATAGCCTATTATTTTCAAGAAATCAAAATGACAAAATATATGACAGAAAAATACTATTCTAATCACAAATTTCAAGACAATGCAGGTTCATTTTCAAATGTTTTAACTAGGGCTGTCAATAATTAATATTTTGTTAATCATCTGTTAAAGATTTTAATTATTTATATATTTTTGTTAATTAAGATAAGTGAACAATAGCTTTTAGTACGAATTAAATACATATAATAATGAGGCAATAATAATTGGTTGAAATAAAGTATCAAAAGTAAGTAGTCATATTTTTTTACTGATCAACACTATTAAAATCCATTAAGAAATGTATAAACAATAAGCTTACGTATTTTATGTATTATAAGAAATGCCAGCGATTGTTGTTAAATTTTACATCACGAGCAAACCATTGTTGATCTAATGTTTAATTGCATTTAATCTGTATTGTTTGGCCACATATTTATGATATAAATGCTATACAGCCAATAGTTTAAAGTTTTATTTTGAAACTTTAAACATTTATTTGCATATTAATAAATATATTGATGCATTCTCATGTGTTGCTGGTGTATGTTTTTAAGTTGCTACAAATAATTTCAACAGCACAAGTTTTGTCCACATTCCCAAATGCAAGTTATTGTGGAAAAAAAGTACCAAGCATTAGGTTTGCCACCATAGACGGTCGTTTAGTTTTTTTTTTTTATAGTAATACAAATTATTTTGTTCAGTTAGAGGACACTAAAATTAAAACTGAACGCGTCTGCTCAATGCAACACACCGAACAGACGACAGTCTTGCATCACAGCAGTCTAGGTCTGCATTGCCGCTGCTGTTCCGACCAGATTTCTTACACCGCGGGATTTCAACGAATACAGTGCGGTAACGGTCGGTAACTCTGGTGCAGTTTTAACGGGAGCGGTGGTCTAACATTATCCCGTTCCCAGACGTCCTTTCAGAACAGCATATCTGGCTTTATTCTTATCGAGCTCTGGTACAGCCTGCACTCGGACCGTTATGCACGCGCTGCACACATGTTTTATTTGCGGGGTCTGAGCACAGCATGTGTAATGATGCTCAGCAGGCCAGCGTATATAATATACGACTCTCAAACAGAACAGGCAGCTTGTGATGAGTGACAGAGCAGAATAAGGATAGAACAACGTGTAGATTGAAGCACGTTCAACTCGTTTTTCCTTTTTTCTTTTTTTTGTATTATGCTTATCCTATCATTTTAAATGAAAGACTGTGTCGAATTTATTTATTTTTCTCTGCTGCACTTTTCACTGTTAAAAGCAAGATGTTAAATTAATTTAGTATTTTGACAAGACTAATAAAATATATATTAGGCTAAACCTACATTTTTTTCTATTGTGTTGTAGGCGTAATGTTAGCCTAAACGAATTATATCCTGACAAAACGAATAAAAATAAGGATTACAATTTTTATATAACTTTTTTTTCTCTCTGTGACACTTTATTCCGTGTTGGCAGCAAAATGTTATTGACATTTATCAGTCAATAAATTCAAGACTCTTGACAAAAAGAATAAAATAAATACAATTTTGTGCAGACTAAACTTTTATTTGTTAGCCTATCTCTCTTTCTTTCAGCAGAAATGTGAACAAACAGTGAATATATCACGGGAGCGGGTGAGTGCGGAATAAAACCTCAAACAGTCCCGTGCAGACCTCTACATCACAGATCAGATTTCATTTATCACTAAAGAGAGATGACTGTCAAGAAGAGTGAGGTGACACAGACAAAGACGATGCGGAAGAGTTTCGAAACGAAATGTATAAAAGCGCCTGTTTTAATGTTGACTCCTGAGTCTGACATACATATTAAATAAAATAAATAATTAAAAAGGCGTGTTGGGATGTATCTTTGTTGCATTCATTTAATAATAATAAATACAATATTTGTGTATTATTATTCACTCTTCACTATCAGTAAATAGTTCCTCTGTAAGAACAATCTGTCTGATGCCCGTATGAACACCATTGATCCTCACAAACTTCTCCAACACACGCGAGCATCCGTTATAAAACACTCGCTGTATTCAACTATATACTGAGCTGTATTCAAGCAGAAATATGATGTTATAGTGATCGAGAGCGCACATACACGGTTCGTTTGCGCATCATTTATAACGGACATAACGCGAGCCTAATGCAGATCATGTCACTGTAATCAGCTTTACCTTTATTACAATAGTCGTCCATCAAAACTTGTGTGTACTAGTGTGACACTGGCTTCTTTTATCCAGCGAGAGCTGTAGTTTGTGTATCATGCGCTCATACAGAGTTTTTGAGCCGTCGTTCAGTCTGTATTAGCCTAACACACGATGAGAACCGTATTTCTTCTCCTAAAAACACAGAATACGTAGAGAGGTGGTACTGTTATTTTTTATAGGCTATATATTTTTTTACATGACTTAACATGCGAGTCATAATATTAGTGAATATATTATATTGTAGTTTTATCTCTCGCCCCCCTGGTTGAGAAACACTGACCTAAAGCGTGATCTCCCAGCATTGATATTAGGCATCCTGATCTATATATGTGGTTTAAAAAAAATAAACATTTGTTTCTCATTTATTTGGTTCCACAGTATTTGCTGATTTTTATTTTATTTAAACACTTGCTTGACGCAGAATTACCGCTGATCATAATTAAAGTCAAGGTAAACGCGATGGTGCTTACAGGGTATTTAAAACCTAAGAAAAGCAAGGAAAACAAACACCCCCACCCCCACGGTGATACCGGTGTGACATCAGGTCGATTAACGGTGGGAAAATTTCCTCACCGTCACAACCCTACCAAGCAAAATAATTAGGGGTGGGCATAGATTAATTTTTAATCTAGATTAATCTAGATTAATTTTGGAATTAATCTAGATTAATCTAGATTAAAATGGCTCATTTGAATTCTGTCAAGGCATTCAGAATATGTGTGCTACCCAAATAATGACTAAAGTAAGTCTTTGAGAACGGGTTTCTCAAGCCAAGGTGGCGATTAGACCAGGGGCTCATCTCCTGTTTCCAAAATGCATCACAAACTGCTTGAGAAAGCTGTTCTACTATGATAATGGTGATGAAAATAAACTATGTTCAATAAGATGTACTTGTGTTTACTAACTGTTTATTCAGTTAAACATGAATTTTGAACTGTAGGCCTACATAAGTCGTGATGAACTGTTTACAGTTTCCATTGGGAAGCTTCTTAAAAATAAATTTTCCTGAAGCAAACCGGCTTCATAGCTGCATCCATGTTAGCATGTCACGCCTGATGTGGTAATTTCACAGTAACGTTAGGCATACACACAGGTTCGAAGCAGAGGGTGAATTCTCAAGTTCACATGAGACCTAAAGCGCATCCTGTTTGCTTAAAAGCTTGTTATTCTGAGTGCACACAATAAACGTAGAGTCTTTACAGATTCGAAGATGTATTAGGCTACTTTTATCTGTATGACCAAAAATGACGGAGATTTTAAGAGCAAGTGAGCGCGGAGCCTGTCCTGCAGCAAACGCTTCCACACAAACACTTCAATAGCGCACATTTCTCTAGGTTAACATCATATTGAGCGGCCATGTAAAGTTGCTACTACATACATCTTTCAGATGAAAAGCCATATTTGAGGTTGATGAATGATAGGTGAGCGTTTGGATGTCCAGCCCGATTGTATTACCACATAGACCAGCCGTTAACAATCTGTCCATCTCGGACTGCGAGCCTCTAGTTCAAGACACGCTCGCCCCTACAGTGCAATTCGCCAGGTATACATCCGCTAAAATATCAGGGTGAAAGTCATCATAGCTTGCGTAGTATAGACCCAGCTCCCAACCCAAATTTGAGAATAGATTAATGGCGATATTTTTTTTATCGCTGATAAGAGTCTCACGTTAACGCAGCACGTTAACGCCGATAACGGCCCACCACTAAAAATAATACAAGGACGGTAAATGGTTTTGCCACAAACTCAACTCTGTTGAACAGAACAGAACCGGAGGGTTAAAGGATCGAGATGCTTATGTTGTCCCAAACACGTATTTCTTTTTCTTTCTTATTTGGAAAATAAAAATTTAAAGGGGACTTTTTGACTTTTGAATGTCATTGCAGAGAAATTGTGAAAACTCTTAAAACCATTAATATTTAATGTACAGCTCAGCTGTACATATTTATCTTTTTTTTTTTTTTTTTTTGCTCAGCATTTGCTGTTTTTAATCATTAATTGAAGACACCATTTGTACTCTGCTTGCTCACATTTAGGAAAACAGTGAATGGTAATGATACACATACACATGCACATACACATGTTGTGGGGAGTGGTCAATAATCTCCCAATTTCATCAGAATTACTAATTGAATAATTATAAGTTTTGGGTTCTCAGAATAGTAGCTGTAAAACAAATATAAAAACAAATCAGAGTATGTTCATATTGAGATCCAATATGACGCACCTGTGTACTCAATTGCAATACATAAGCTATTGGAGTTTTAGGTTATCACGGAGTATGAAATATAAAATTATAAATATATAAAAAGAAATATGAAATTACATGTATACTGGAGACCAGATCAGATACAGTTATTCAGCTGAATGAGATTCTAGCAGATGACAAAAGTATTAA
Organism: Gymnocypris eckloni scoliostomus; assembly: GCA_027564155.1. Classification (NCBI taxonomy): domain Eukaryota; kingdom Metazoa; phylum Chordata; class Actinopteri; order Cypriniformes; family Cyprinidae; genus Gymnocypris; species Gymnocypris eckloni. Next base: position 27,719,175 of record CM050427.1, on the reverse strand, counting down.
AAGTTTTCTTTCCACTTTGTTTTAGTGAAAATTATAAATTAGTTAAGAAATAAGTTGTGGTATAGTGGATCAAGTTGAGTTTAATAGTCTTTTATGAATAGTGTTAATAAAAGGCAATAAATCTATGATACTTATTTTGAAATTGGTAATTTCAGAGCTAACTTTTTTCACAGATAAGAGAAGAAATTCATCACACTCAAGCAAAGGAAAAAAACGTTATTTGATGACACTGAACACAAAATAAACCAAATACAATAGAAATGTGGCACAATGAAACTCACCAAAACCGCTGTTCCTCATTCATGTAATTTTCCTATAGGTCCACAAACAGGTAAATATAATCTTTCGTATTTTATAGGGTCTTCAAATCAACTAATAAATTACTTATTTTAGTCAGTAATCTCTTTAATCTTTCCACTTGTTCGTTATATTATGCCACTGTATGGTTTGACGTGTGCTAGTTATCCTTACAGGCATATTTTATTTGATTTATTTTATATAATCTATTTGTATTCACATTTCCCATAGGCACCTAATCAATTGAATGTATTTATTTGTAAACTGTAAAGTATTATTTTTATTTTGTTATATTTATTATCATTTACTATTATTTATTTTATTTTTACAATACGTTACAAACGTTTTCTATTTAGACATGAAATAAAAATACAAAATAGACACTAATGTTATTAAATATTATTTAACAAGGGGAAGGGGTAAGACAGAGAATTGGGATTCACCCTTAGTCTAAAACGATTCCCTATTTTATAGCTCCATCTAGTGGACAAGGCTAATATCAAATCCTTCAGGTTGCAGATGATTTAGAGCAGTGATTATAATACCCAAAATACAATTATAATAGTTCAGGAGGAGACCAGCAAATTCTAAACCAGGAGTTATAAACTGATTAGGGTTGGAGGTAATATCGGCAGGAAAGTGGACCTTAAAGACCATAGCTGAGATGCATCACACTCAGTGCATCTCAGTGTGGTATGGTAATTCCTCAAACCAGGACTGTAAAGCTCTACAGAGAGTCGTGCGCTTGGCTGAGCACATCTCAGGGTCTGCTCTCCCCTCTCTGCAGGACATCTACCTCAAACGCTGTAAAAGCAGAGCTGCTAAAATCCTCAAAGACTCAACTCACCCCGGTAACCATCTTTTCATTTTACTGCCATCTGGCAAGTGCTTCAGGAGCATGATGGCAAAAACTGAGAGACTGAGGAGGAGCATCTTCCCTCAGGCCATCAGGCTCCTTAACACAAACCCAGTTTCATAAACACTTACAAGACTCATTATTAACTGTAAAACATTCATATTCTCATCACCCGTATTGCTGCTATGTGTACATACCCGGTACAACCCCGTTTGCACATCCCTCTTGTTCATATTACTATTTATTAAGTCCCATATACTGTTTTTGCACATCTTATTTGTCGTGCACTTTTTATTCTATTGCACATTTTACTCTTTATTTCTTTTTTTACCTATATATATGCTCTTGTATTGTGTTACTTTTATATAATTTTTATTTGTATTCTTTTGCACTGTCCACTGAGCGGACCTGATTTGATTTACATTTCACTTCTGATTATACCCTGTATAATTTATTATGTGACAAATAAAGAAACCTTGAACCTTGACCTTGACTAGCTGACAGACCCTGGTTTAGAATTAGCTGTTCTCCTCCTGAGTATCAGAAATTCATACATCTATTATAACTGCTCCTCTTTTAGGTCTGAAGTTACCATGTTAGGCTATTCCTTTGATGTAACACATTTAATAATATTTAGCCACGGTTTTAACCCGAATACAACCAAAAATCATCGAAAAAGACACAAGGAAAATTCCAATGACTTAAAATACATTATATAAAAACAATGAGGCAATAATGATTGGCTAATTCATAATTGTATGGTTTCATTGAATAACACTGTTAAAGTACATTATGAAATACTAAATAAACAATTTATGTTACAAATGCCTGTAAAGGGATCCAAAGGCCTGGTCATTGCTGCTGCTACACTTAGCCTATATAGGCTATTGACCAAGCATTTAATTCAAAACTCCACTTAATCATACCATTTGTATCACCTTTATATATATATATATATATAAAGAGAGAGAGAGAGAGAGATGACACAGCCTCTATAATTTATTCAACAGCAAAAAAAAACGTGGACATCACAACCCTTACAAAAATTAAAGCATGTTATCTTAGTAAAAATGCTTAATTTTATTTTACTTGAGACTATAAAATCAATCAGACAACCGTATTAATAAAATAATAGCCATAGGTAACTGTCTAAAGCAACAATTGCAATTTGTAAATAATACAATTTATTTATTTATTTGCTTTTAGATTTTATTAAAGTTATATTTTGAAGTTATATAGTATTTTATTTTACTTCCATAATATTTGAGGAAGGGGGGCACAACAAGAGGGCACCCATTTGACCAGCAGTGGCCCTGTACACACACACAATATTGCCACTTGTTAGTTAACTAATTACTGAAAAATCTGTCTTTATTAAAAACTGGTTTGACAAAGGTGTAATTTTTGTTTTAGACTTGTTAAAAAAGGATGGTAACTTCTACTCCTATTCCGAATTTTCAGAACTCTTTGAAGTGGATACCTCACCTAGAGTGTATGAATGGGTTATTAATTCCATTTCACCCAAATTGTTACATTTGGTTAGGACAAATTGTTACATATCTTTAAAATGTGAAATGCCAAAAAAAAATATTGGAGGTCTGGAGCTTTGTAATATTAAATGTAACAGTTTCTGGATTAGAAAAACCCTTATTAAGAAGTTTAGTTGTCATCCTAAAGCATTTTATAAGTGGAAACTAAATTACCCTTTTCTTTCTACAATTAAAATTTGGGCTGGTATTAACACGTTTCTGTTACCTAACAAGATGAAAGAACTTCACTATAAAATTCTTCATATGTACTATCCTTGTAATTCTTTACTCTCAAAATTTAAGTTGGACTTCTCTTCACAATGCACATTCTGTAATTCTAACTTGGAAACAATATCACATTAATTTTTTTAATGTGATTATGCAAAGGATTTATGGAAAGAAATGTCTTGGCTTGTTTTCTCAGCTTACAACAAACTCTTTAGTTTTGAAATAATTAATGTACTGTTCTTGATTTGGGAATCAGGATCAAATGAGCTGGATGATATGTTACAATTGTTAACTCTCTGTGGCCTATTTCATCTTCACAAATGTAAAGTTACTGATTGTATGCCAATTGTAGGATTTTTTTGTATTGATTTGAAATTATTTTATGAATCTCTATGCTCATCACTTAACAAGAAAGCTGCTAAAACAACTATATTGATGGAAAAAATAATGACTTCGTTGTAAGGGTTACCTCCTGAGTATCTTTTGAAGTTTATATTTTATGTATAATTTAATTTTCATTTTAATTATAGTTTATTTTAATTAATTTATGATTTATTTCTTTAATTATTTCAAAAGATGTTAATGGTAACTATTATTTATTTGTTTTGTAGTTATATATATATTTTTTGTTATTATCGTTTAGGTATTTACTGTTTTATCTTCTGGTTTTGTATGTACTTTTTTGCTTTGAATGTATCCCCTGTGAATGTTATGTTTAATAAATAAATAAATAAAAATAAAAAGATGCGACGTATATATCAGGCATCATATGATGCGACGCACTTAGAGACGACGTATATATCAGGGGTCATATAATGCGATGTACATAGAGATATATATCCGGCGTACCTAGTTCAGACGTACCTATCACACGTCAGTTTTTATGTAAATTTCTCACGTACGCCGCCGTCACGTAGCCGCCTATGATTGGTTCTACAGTGACGTCGCCGTGGGTCTGTCGTCTGCCCTTCCTATTAATCCCATTCAAAATTTGACACGGTCTGACGGCGACGGGAGGGTAGACTGCCCCTTCTCCTGCTAAGCTTAGGAAAGGCATTATTAACACTCCATATTCATGTACACGCTGATGCTCGCAGAAGCCTGCGTTTGCGTTTTATTACACCAAGGGACCACAGCGAAGCCACCGCTTTATTGAAGCATGTAGCGAGGACGCGTCTGTGACGTCACCGCTGCACATAGCGTTACGTCACGTGCTGGTAAATCCGTCGCGTTTCGTCGCGCGCCGACCGGATTGCGATCTTTTCTCTAATAAAGCGGGACGTGGTCGTGGAATGACGCCATTGCACGACATCTCTCCGCGCAGCAGCTGCTGTTTTATAGACGCTGAGCGCCGTGAAGGATGGAGAACCGCGAATATCAGCAAATAGATCCGCAGGCGCTCGCGACGCCTCCGCCGCGACCTCTGGCCGAACACAAGCCTAAACGAGTCCGGAGGAAATGGGAGGTTTTTCCCGGGAAAAACCGCTTTTACTGTGACGGACGCATCATCGTGGCGCGTCAGAGCGGCGTGCTGCCGCTCACTCTGGGGCTCATCCTGCTCATCAGCGGACTCTTCTTTATATTCGAGTAAGTCTGCTCCCTTTGGCTGGCATACAGCGTGGTCACTAAGTTAGCCCATCTAAGCAAGAAGTGCCATCTGAAAAAGCACGAGGAACGCTGTAGTATAGGCCTGGGAAAGTCACAGGTGCATCTCAGGTTTAATAAAAAAAAAAAGAAAATCGTCTTAAACATGAATGTTTACACAACTGCTTCAAAATGCCCTTGAATTTGGGGATTGAAATGAAATTTTTTTTCACTCATCAGCCAATTTGGCTGTTAAATTTTTAAGTTAACGTTACCGGCCATTTATTACTTCTACTAGCCCCCAAAAAATGAATTAAATCCAACAGCTTTAAACGGCTGTCTAATTTTACACTGGACGTGCCGTGACAAAACGACTGTTGTAAATCGTTTTGTGTCAGTACGGTGTGCGATATTGACAAAAAATAATATCTCAATATTTTCTGGGATTTTATCGATAAAGATAATAATTAGACGATATTTTTGCTGAGTGTGTTATTGTGCTGATAAGGACTGCCATGGATTGCTGACTCCTAGTCTTTGATGTTCTTCATATTCTGTGTGGTTAGTTCACAGCAGTTATAGACATTTATATATTAATTTTTTTTATTTTTAAATTGCACCGATCTTGTTTAGCCTGTATATGCTCCCACTAAGTCAAATAATGAGAACGAACCAAATTACCTATCACAGCTATGCTGATGATACCCAGATTTATCTAGCCCTAGCCTTATCTCCAAATGTCTATAGCCCCACTGACTCCCTCTGCCAATGCATTGATGAAATTAATTGTTGGATGTGCCAGAACTTTCTCCAGTTAAACAAGGAGAAAACTGAAGTCATTACATTTGGAAACAAAGATGAAGTTCTCAAGGTGAAACAGCTAAAAATCAAGTAAACAATTTTGGGGTGATTCTGGAGACAGACCTTAGTTTTAGTAGTCATGTCAAAGCAGTAACTAGATCAGCATACTATCATCTCAAAAACATTGCAAGAATTAGAAGTTTTGTTTGCAGTCAAGACTTGGAGAAACTTGTTCATGCCTTTATCACCAGCAGGGTGGATTATTGTAATGGTCTCCTCGCCGGCTTTCCAAAGAAGACCGTTAGACCGCTGCAGCTCATTCAGAACGCTGCTGCCAGGATTCTGACTAGAACCAGAAAATCTGAGCATATCACAATTAGGGCTGGGCGATAGTTCGATAACGATAATTATCGCGATATAATTTTCCTCTAAAACGATATGACTAAGTTCGAAAAATGTTCGATATAATGTTTATGCGCCAAAAGCGGAACGAAACCACGTGACTCATTTGAATCGCGCCACACGGACCGTTTATCCGCTCGGATCACAGTTCAAACTGCCGCGCAGCACGAGCTCAAGAGAGCAGATGTGTTTACTCGGTCACGTGAACACTAAGCAGTGCTGTGAGATCCAGTCAGTAGGCGCGTTCGACTTAAAGCGGCGCTGCACCGAATGGTCAGTGTAAGACATCAGAGTACCGCGAGAGCCATTCGAAAGCATAGGTTTAATCTGCTCTTATCGCTCTCGCGGTACTTTGATGTCATACACTGACCATTCTGTGCAGCGGAGCTTTAAGTCGAACACGCCTCATGTGAGAACACAAGCCGAACATGAGAAACACTGTGCAACGAGACAGTCAGAAGGCTTTTCAATATGCACATCGCCATTATTTACCATGGATTTACTGTAGTAACATTTACTGCACTATGGTATTGTGGCAGAAATGTGGGATATTCACATTTAATATTATTACAGGAGTAATGGTATATAATTATAGTAAGTATGTGTGGTTAAGGCAGCTATAGCATGTGTACATTTATACTGAATGGTTTTAGACTACTATCTTTCATACCAATAGCCTACTTAAAAACCATTGTTATATTTTGACCATGTTATTAAGGTGCTATATGTGTGGTTTTAACTGTTTATCATTATTTAAATGTATGTTACTATAGGAGACCAATGCTTAATAAAAATAAAAACTTAGTCAGAATACATTATACCATATAATACTGAGGTTGCTACAAATGTAAAGATGTTACTGATTTTGATAATGAACAAAAATGTTACTGCATCCTAACTCAAGCTACAATCAAATGTGTATTTCTAAGAGACAAAAAAGTGATATTATCATTCATATTAAGAGGCAACCCAAACCGGTTTCTTGATTTTGAAACAATATCAACTCATTAGAACATGCAGAAACTAAGAAATACATATCTATTTAGATAATTATTGTGTTAAGGAAAATTAATGGTCTGGTTTCTAAAACTTTCACTTTGGAGCAAAAATCTGGCTTTAAACTTGAAAGAAATAAAGATTTGACATTTATCGTGATAATTATCGATATCGACTGATATGAAAATAATTATCGTGATAATTTTTTGGGCCATATCGCCCAGCTCTAATCACAATCCTCAGGTCCTTACACTGGCTTCCTTTTAGGATTGATTTTAAAGTACTTTTACTCGTTTATAAGTCACTCAATGGCCAAGGTCCTAAATACATTACAGATATGCTCACTGAATATAAACCTAACAGAGCACCCAAATCAGTAGGATAGAGTCAGTTATGGCGCTTTTCCACTGCATGGTACGGTGCGGTTCGGCACGGCCCGGTACGGTACGGCTCAGTTCGGGTCGGTTTGCATTTCCACTGCAGTTTAGTACCGCTATAGAGTGGGCGGGATTAGTCACGCGTCGTTATAATTGCGCCGCCTCTACTGCTGTGACATCATCGTAAACGCCCACAAACAAACTCACAACAAAGAAAGGAGACGGAATAGTGTTCTTCATTCTCGGCATGTGGATGTTTTAACAGCAATGGAGAGGTCTATGAGAACGCCAGATTTACCCCAGCAGCAGAGACTGTGGTGCAGTGCCACGGGCTGTAGATGAGGAGAGCAGGGATGTTCGTGCAGGTGTGCTGCGTTACTTGATTAGTTAACTATTCATGCAGCGTGTTCTGTAAAGTGAATTATCAATAAACTTTTGAATATTTCAAAATATACAATGTATCCCTTGTTTTTTTTTATTTATGTGATGGTTTTATAATCGTGGCATTAATCATTTGTCTTTTCAAGAGGTTCATTACGTGCTCATACAATAATACATATTTAATATAGTCTGGAGGTACACTTATTCGATCAGATTGTTTTTAATTGAAGCAAAACACAGATACAGAGGTAAAATATAAACAGAAAACATACTCTGAAAATATAGCAAGTTCAAAAGTAACGTTATATACATAAGGCTTTTCCTTACATCGGCGCCATCAAGCTCTCACTGGATCCGCTCCTCGGCTATCAACGAGAAGAACATCTGTACTTCCTCAACAGACAACGACACTGCTATTTTGTGGTTGATGCAAAAATGTGCGTTTGTTTAAACAGAAGTTGCGTCCGATCCTTCGCTGGCTGTGCTGATTTAAATCTAGCGGGTAGGGCTGTAGAGGAGGGTCTCGTGTCGCAAGTTCAGTGACGCAGTAATGACGATTTTCTCCGGCCAATCAGTGATCAACAGAGTTTACACGTCACGTTTTGGTAACGGTACGGCTCGCTTGGAACCTCGGCTGAGGTGGTACTAAAAAAGTACCAGGTACAGTACCCAGTGGAAAACCCCCCAAAAGTGAACCGTACCGTGCCGTACCATGCAGTGGAAAAGCGCCATTAGAAATGCCAAGGGTTCACACAAAACAAGGGGAGTCTGCTTTTGCTATTTTGCCGCCCGCATTTGGAATCAGCTTCCAGAAAAGATCAGATGTGCTAAAACATTAGCCACATTTAAATCCAGACTCAAAACTAATCTGTTTAGCTGTGCATTTACTGAATGAACACTGCTACTGTGTTAACTGATTGCACTGAAATGTATGTATAATAATGTTCTATTCTTAACTGTTTTAAATTAATTTAAAATCAAATTTTATATATATATATATATATATATATATATATTAGGGATGGGCATTTTAAGCAAATGTAATATTCGATAATCGCTGGGTATTATTCGACATTATTCCCCTCCCGCATGTACCCGCCACCCACGCCAAGACACACACACACACACACACAGAGAGAGAGGGGAGAGAGACCATCCAGGCTTTCAATCTGTATGATAACAAACTGTTTAGTTAATTAGAGAATAGTCTATCTTAACCCAAGAAAATTAACGATTGTAAAGTATGATTGCTGAAACATATTAATATAACATAACCGAATGACGGCATTTATTAACAGAACAGTCCGTCGATTATCAACTGCTCATAAGGCTAGGACATTTCTATATGAAAAATGAACATGAACATTCATATTATTAAAAGAAAAATCTTAAATCTGATTAATCCATCAACTTATATGTGAACATTAATTTTAACGCTGTCTTCATAACAATAACCTATTTCATAGATACACAATATATTAAATGAACATGTTCACATGCTCGAAGACAGGAGTGTTGTTCACAATTAGTTCGCAGTGAAAGTTTGAATTGAAACAAGGAACAATATAGAGCAGAATAGCATTCTCAGAATTTTCTTTGGAGTCTGAGTCCTCTCTCTCTCTCTCTCTCTCTCTCTCTCTCTCTCTCTCTCTCTCTCTCTCTCTCTCTCTCTCTCTCTCTCTCTCTAGCTGAGCCATTTAAATAGTTCAGTTTTGGTTTTTAATTGCAAATTGGTCATTATTGTGTTTCCTTTCTTTATTAATTTAATTTAGAAATATGTTTGGAACATCCTTTGTTTGTTAAATTCAAGTTTGATTTTTTTTTAATACCAAGCGGCCAGCGCAAGTTTGATCAGTTTATCTTTCTCAAATAAATAACTAAATAATTAACGTCATAATATTTTAAGAATAAAGTCAAAATTACGATCATAAAATCATGTTACATTGCCTGAAGTTAAAGTTAAAATTACACCTGTATACTCTGCCAAAAAAATTATAATAATAAGTGTGGCATCCAACCTGTAATTCTTCACATTTAACACGAAAAACAACACAAATATTTTGCATATAAATATAATATATCAACCAGTGGAATATTATTATTTCAGCAAAAAACGAATAATTTGAATGCAGGGAGCTCATCACGGCTTCATTAATGGGAAACAGGACGTGAAGGCGACGGAGAAGCACTCTCGTGCAAAGTTTTGTTAACTTTGGTTTATTATTTTGAGTTGTTTGGGACGCTGTAGCAAACGGCCCTCTCACAATATAATGTTTAACAGGTCTATTGTTCACGCAATCAGGCTGCACGTATCAAGTTCCGTGCTCCGGCGTGGTTAAGCGCCACACATAGTGTGTGTGTGTGTGTGTGTGTGTGTGTGTGTGTGTGTGTGTGTGTGTGTGTGTGTATGTATGTGTGCCGCGCCCGAGTGCCGACAGTGCAGTTCGCGCATGTACTGAAAGGAGTTGTCTTTCGCGCCCAAATGCTTTTTAATCGCTTACATTTTTAAACAAACAAGGCTTAAAACGCATGCAAATTATACAATTTAGTGACCACCTGCAGTGACCCGATCTGGTAAGTGACAAATCCGAGCGTCCTTCACGCCATCGGATAGTCTTTATTGTCAAGCCCTGGTACACCTTTAGAAAATAATCGCACAACCTAATCGATATTCTATAATTAAATAGAATATTCGAATATTCGATAATCGTGACCCATCCCTAATATATATATATATATATATAAATCCTGCAGTCAAAGAACGCACTTTAAATGCGCACGCACTAGTTAGTCTAACCAGACTTCATCACTTAGTCGCGTATGCGTGCGCTCTGTAGGTGTGTTTTGTTTGGTTTCGCAATGTACTTGATAATGTCATGATGTTTCACGAGGTCAGTCTACACAGATTTGGCTTGCATGAATTTCCACAAGAAATTAATGAGAGGACCTATCTTATGAAAAGTAACCCGCCAAATTGGCTAGTGATTTGACGACATTACCTGCCACTGCTAATTTTGACCCGCATTTGGTGGGTTGGCGGGTGTTAATTTCAAACCCTGATTAAATGTCTGCGAGATGTCTGTTAAAGATCTCTTGACCTGGAAAGCATCTGCTGTGTACAAAAACATATTTCAGATGTTAGTTTTACATACATTCTAATCTAAATCATAAACCTATCTTAACTGTTTGCCTACAGAACCACCTCTGGCTCTGCACCCCTTTACCTAAATGCATTACTTCAGACTTATATGCCCTCTAGAAGCTTGCGTTCTGCAAGTGAACAACGCATTACTGTACCATCCCAAAGAGGCACAAAATTACTTTCACTGGCTTTTTCATTAACTGTTCCCATCTGGTGGAATGACCTGTCTAACTCAATCTGAGCAGCTGAATCATTACCCATCTTCAAGAAACGGCTAAAACACATCTTTTCCATCTTTATTTGACACTCTAACACTCTCTATTCTAATTTTATTTTATCTAATCTGTCTTTTTATTAAAAAAACACACACATTTGACTCTCTATCAATTGCATATTTATTCTCTAACGGCTAGCTTTTCTTGTAACACTAACACTAAGTTTATTTTTCTATATTCTATATACTCGTTGTCTTAAAACAATAAAAAATAGATACAAATAAAAAACCTTCCTATGTGTACTGCATTAGGCTAACCAGGACTTGTAATAGCACTTGCATGTTGTTGCTCTATTGTTGGTTTTGATTACTTCTATAATGTCCTCATTTGTAAGTTGCTTTGGATAAAAGCGTCTGCTGTAGGTGAACCAAAAATAACTGATAACAGCTCTCAGTGATATGTGTCGGGTCCCCGCTATATTAGCAGCAACATTCACAAACGTTTACAAAACAAGCGGGAACCCAGTATGCCTGTAGCCTTCTCTATTTCTGTTTTATCACGTGATAGAAGGTCTAAGGCCTTCTCAAGCCATACGGCTGACCCATCTAATCTGCGGCCTGTAATGCATCAGTCTAAGATTGCTGTAGAGACTAAATGTAATTCCATCAAGTTAGCATTTTTAAACACTCGCTCACTAAAAAATTAATCATTTGTGATCAATGATTTAATAACCACAAACAACCTGGATTTTATGTTTCTAATTGAAACATGGCTAGAAGACAACTGCAGTGCAACAGTCCTCACTGAAACAGCCCCTCTTAACTTTAATTTTATAAGTGTCTGCAGGACTGTTAGGAGAGGTGGAGGTAGCTGCTCTGTTTAAAGATGTTTATCAAGCAAGTGTCGTTTGGTCAGTACTTGTCTTTGAATATCTAGGTATTGTGCTGAAAGGTGCCCCACGCATTCTGTTTATCATCATTTACAGGCCTCCAAAATACTCTCCAGCCTTTGCTGAAGAGTTCACAGAACTATGTTATCAATGATTTCCTCAGAGTTTGACTGTTTTGCTATTGCAGAGGATTTTAATATTCACATAGATAATGCTGACATCAAAACTACAAAATAAATTATAACGGTTTTAAACACTTTTGACCTGATTCAGCATGTGCATGGACCCACACACAATCTTGGACACACTCTAGATTTACTCATCAGTAGAGGTCTAAACATTTCATCCATTGTCATTAAGGATGTAGCTCTGTCTGATCACTTCTGTATTTTCTTTGATATAATGATCTCTGTCACCACTGAATCTAGATCTGTCTCTGTCAGAAAGATATGCATTAATGAGAACACTAGTGTGCTATTTATGAAGGCAATATCTTTAACACCAAGCATTTCTGCAGACTCTGCTGACTCTAAGTGGACGTCCATGACATGTGGAGTCCCACAAGGCTCAATTCTTGCACCGCTCTTGTTTAGCCTGTATATGCTCCCACTAAGTCAGATAATGAGGAAGAACCAAATTGCCTATGACAGCTATGCTGATGATACCCAGATCTACCTAGCCTTATCTCCAAATGATTATAGCCCCATTCATTGACTCCCTCTGCCAATGCATTGATGAAATTATCAGTTGGATGTGCCAAAACTTTCTTCAGTTAAACAAGGAGAAAACTGAAGTCATTGCATTTGGAAACAACGATGAAGTTCTCAAGGTGAATGCATACCTTGACTCTAGGGGTCAAACAACTAAAAATCAAGTCAGAAATTTTGGGGTGATTCTGGAGACAGACCTTAGCTTTAGTAGTCATGTCAAAGCAGTAACTAAATCAGCATACTATCATCTCAAAAACATTGCAAGAATTAGATGTTTTGTTTCCAGTCAAGACTTGGAGAAACTTGTTCATGCCTTTATCACCAGCAGGGTGGATTATTGTAATGGTCTCCTCACCGACCTTCCAAAGAAGACCATTAAACAGCTGCAGCTCATCCAGAACGCTGCTGCAAGGATTCTGACTAGAACCAGAAAATCTGAGCATATCACACCAGTCCTCAGGTCCTTAAACTGGCTTCCAGTTACATTTAGGATTGATTTTAAACTACTTTTACTCGTTTATAAGTCACTCAATGGTCTAGGACCTAAATATATTGCAGATATGCTCACTGAATATAAACCTAACAGACCACTCAGATCATTAGGATCGAGTCAGTTAGAAATGCCAAGGGTTCACACAAAACAAGGGGAGTCCGCTTTTAGCTATTATGCCGCCCGCAGCTGGAACCAGCTTCCAGAAGAGATCAAATGTGCTAAAACATTAGCCATATTTAAATCCAGTCTCAAAACTCATCTATTTAGCTGTGCATTTGTTGAATGAGCGCTGTGCTACGTCCGAACTGACTGCATTGTATTCTATGTATAATCCTTTTCTATTTAACTGTTTTAAATTTCATTTTAAATCAATTTCTATATCATTTTAAAATTCCTTGTTTTATTATTTTTAACTCCTTGTTTTTATTGCTGTGAATGATTATTTCACTTTCTTTTACATAAAGCACTTTGAATTACCACTGTGTATGAAACGTGCTATATAAATAAACTTGCCTTGCCTAAATTACTAAATAAATAAACATCTTAAAGATATCTAATATACGTCTATTTGACATCTGATAGGAAACTTCCAATAGACATATTGCAGATGAGCAGGCATTAAAAACAAAGTGTCTTGCAGATGTAAATGCAGCCGTAGAAAAAACAAATAGACATTTCCGTGATGTGTGGCATGCAAAAGCTTGGGAACCCCTTGCAGAATCTGTGAAAATGTGAATAATTTTAACAAAATAAGAGAGATCATACAAAATGTTATTTTTTTTATTTAGTAGTGTACATGTTTACAAAAAAATGTGAATAAATAAAATAGATGCAATTATTAAAATAACCTCCTTCAAAAGTTTTTAATACTGTGTGGTTACCCTGATGATCCACGACTGTTTTGTGATGGTTGTTCATGAGTCCCTTGTTTGTTCTGAACAGTTAAACTGAGCACTGTTCTTCCGAAAAATCCTCCATGTCCTGCAGATTCTTCAGTTTTCCAATATCTTTTGCATATTTGAACCATTTCCAGCAGTGACTGTATGATTTTGAGATCCATCTTTTCATTGAGGTTTCATTAACGCATCTATTAATAGTGGTTCAAACATTCACAGATGCTCCAGAAGCATCACAATGCATTAAAAGCCGGGAACCAAGAATATACATTCTAAATCATAAATATCTTAAAGATATCTAATAAATGTCTATTTGACATCTGATCGGAAGCGTCCAATAGATGTATTGCAGATGAGCACACACTCTAATAAATACGTCTTGCAGATGTAAATGTAGACGTCAGATAAAGATTTGTTTGTCTGTCTGTCCAAACCTGTTTGGTTACCAACAGTGCTTGGTAGATTACTTGCAGTCCAGTCCGTTGTATAGATTACTTGTATTGTGTTACTAAAGGTAATAAAATCAGACTACTTTTTGACTTTTACATTACTTTTGACTTTAAAATGTAAAAGGTGAAAAAGAAGAATAAAGTGGAATGTGTACATTATGAATGATTTATTGCTATTTTGTGAAATGTAAATAATGTTATCATGTAAATACGAGTATTTTATATAATGTAATCTAGTTAACAAAAAGTCTGATTATGTAATCCAGGTTACGTGTAATCAGGTACTACCCAGCACTGGTTACCAATATTCTCCAAGAAATCTTATTTTGTGTTCACAGAAGAAAGAGAAGGAAATAGAAATGAAAGTATTTGCATGTTTAAGTCAAGCATAAACTACATAATGAAGATAATATTGAACTGCAACTGCGAGATAAACCAGTAGGTTTCCATTGTGACAACTTACCCCTTTATGTGACAACACCACCTCCCTCCCCGGTATAGCTAATGTCTATGTTATAGGTACCCTATAGGCAATACCTTAATTGTTCTGTTTTTAATAATAGTAACTAAATATTCAGTAGGCAAGATATTAAACTGAGAATGAACTATTTGATATATATTCACTGGTGCAAAACGTGTAAGAACTTTCCTCCTTTTCTGATTCATACAGTAATCGAGATTGTAGTATGAATCTGCATGTGACTGTCTCTCTCAGGACGTTATTTGTATTGAGGCCAATTACAGGGACTTAATTAACAATGTATTACTTAAATGTGGCTCATTTAATGTTGGTGTTAATCAAACACTTTAAAGCTTTTCCCATGTGGATGCAGCACATTAAGAAGAATCTGAGTTGGATTTTAATGTTCAAATCTTTTGTTATTATGTTTATTTTCAATGTTCTGCAACACTTTAGACATCAGTTTGCTCGTTCTCTCTTTATAGGTCGATTGTTTAGCGTTAGACTTGGGATTGGGAATCCAGAGCTGCAGGGAATGGAACAGTTTAATGGAGCAGTACAGAATTTAAAAGTCTCCTTGTTCCACAATCAATGTTTTCCTAATTGAGGCGTTGTGTTGTTCCAGCTGCCCGTTCCTGGTGAAGCACCTCACCAGCTGCATCCCGGCCATCGGAGGGGTCCTGTTTGTGGTTGTGATCATCTCTCTCCTCCAGACCAGCTTCACGGATCCGGGGATTCTGCCCCGGGCCACACCAGAGGAGGCCGCAGACATAGAGAAACAGATCGGTGAGGGAGCACACATCCCATCTACACGTATCCGGATTACTAGCGCACTGCATAGTGCACTTTATATGCTGCATACGTCATACAGTTATCATCTACATAAATAAATTGTATTGCTTAGCATGTTCAATTGGCTTAATATCTTTAGACGGTTGATTATATAATGAGCTAAGAATGAGACTTTTGATGTTGCTTCTGGTTCATTCATCACTCTTGATGTGTAGGGCATTGCATTATGGGATATAGGGCTCAGTGCAGTGTGTTCTGTTACATCTAGGCAAATGTATTAGGTCCTCCATATTCATGCATACAGATATTCCTATGTAGAGAATCATGTTATTCCAAATCTTCAACTTTAAAACCAAGACAAAAATCTTATGAAAGAAATTGGCAAAGTAAATAAACTACACTGTAAAAAATCAGCTTCAGTTTTAGCTTGGTTTCAGTTGTTCACAAAAATGAGTAAATGTAACTTAAAAAGTAAGTGTTCGTGCTGCCTAAAATGCTTTAGGGTTAAGTTTAGTCAACTCAGATATTCAAGTTGTTACGCTTGTGCAACATGTATCATTTCAAGTTGACTACAGATATACTTAGGCAGCACAAGCACTTTGTTGAGAACTTTATTTCTTTTTTTTTTTTTTTACTGTGTATGAACAGAAATAACATTGGTTGACAAACGAAAAAAAAAAAAAAATTGTTTTAAAATTTAATTATTGTTATTTATATGATGCATATTTTGCGTTTCACTGCACCTTTCCGTTGTTTTTCTTTGTAAACATGGACTAGATGGATGTCTTTGACTTTGTGTCGTTTGTAGCATATATGAGCGATTCCACAGTTTCTGTCCACAAGGGGTGTAATGAACAATATAGATTGAATAATACGCAGTTGTTGTCATTTTTTTATTTTTAGTTCACTATTTTATTTAAGATAGATGTAAGAAATAATAAAGTTAATTGTATCCCACTAAGCCTTGGCATTATCGTGTAATGAGACTTTATTTTATTTCCGTCCCCAGAAATTGCGGATGTCAGGGTGGGACATTCATTGCGTCTGGATTTTTCCTAAGTCATTTATTTAATTTCCTTTAATAAAATCCTGAATTTTGGCGCATAATATTTATTTTGGTGTGTCTTCTACAAGATACTACTACTAACACTGAAAGTATAATTCCTTAATCCACCACGATGCAATGGAAACATTTACTAAGGTGTTACGCTTCTGTCCAAACAGTTACTAACGTTAAACTATGATTCTAAAGGAAACAGAGATATAATTTTTCCATGTAATTATATCAATAGCAAAACAATAAAAACATCTTGTGTGGGTTAAATTCTTATATGCGTTGCTACATGATAAATTGTTAATAAATCGGGATAAAACAGGGGCAGAGATTTTCTGTCCAAAAATCATAACGCTCATACATTTTATTCTGACGCTGAATTTTCATCTCCTAATGTCTCAATGGTTCCCTTTCAAGCTGTCACGAGACATCACGGAGATTACTCCGTTATGGGAACTCCTTCCTCAACCTTTCCTGAAGACCTATTGGCTCACGCCAGTCAATGACTGGCCAATTGTCGCAGCATGCAAATATGACGAGCTCGAGAGGCAGTATAAATGCAGCGCCCGCGACAATACGTCAGAATCTGAATCTTTTCTTCACCTTGCTGAACCTAGGTTATGGCTTAAAATGTTACAACTCACGGTTAAGGTTCGCTCATTCGAGGGCAGGCCTCATGGCTGCTCCTCTGCAGCGTTCAGGTGAGTATGACATTTCTTAAGGTAGTCCGCCTGCCCTCTGATCAGCGGTGGACCTCGGGACTCAGGTGATGAGCTCATGCAGACTGAATGTCCGCATTCCTCTCACCGTCGAACCTGCAGGACAGGACATCAGCCCGGCTTCTCACGCCCCTTCCATGGCGGTGCGGAGAGCCGAGGGCAGATGCGGGAGCAAAGGGATCTCACGTCGCCGCAGATGCTGCGGAAGAACCCACTGTGTAAGCATGCAGCCCCGCCTCAGGCGGCGTTCTGCTGTTTGCAAAGCACAATCGCTCCTCTCTCATTCACATGATAATAGCCCCTCATTAGCGGCTACCGTGTGTTGGAACAACCTCTCATTACACGATAATAGCCCCTCATTAGCGGCTACCGTGATCGGGACAACCTCTCATTCACGTGATAATAGCCCCTCATTAGCGGCTACCGTGTGTTGAACAACCTCTCATTACATGATAATAGCCCCTCATTAGCGGCTACCGTGTGATCGGGACAACCTCTCATTCACATGATAATAGCCCCTTATTAGCGGCTACAGTGGGTAGAGGACATTTATAATTCACATGGTAACAGCCCCTTGTCAGCGGCTACAGTGTGTAGTGAACTTTTTATAATTCACATGATAGCATCGGCGGCGCCTTGTGTGTAGAGCACATGTTTTTCTAATTCACAAAGCGCGCGAAGGCGATGGGATCTGATGCTCCTGCGCTGAAAGCGCGCGAGCATGTGAGGAGTCACATGACACCCCTGCGAAAGCGCGCAAGGTGAGGAGTCACATGACACCCCTGCGCCCGAAAAGCGCGGGCGAGGAGTCACCTGATGCCCTGAAGGCGCATCCTATCAGCCTCCCAGATTTCGCCGGACTATTACGCCAGTTGTTTACGCCCTTCACGTGGTGTTCAACTAGGTCGTATAGCAGTCAGCCTGTAGTTATTACAGCCGCTATATTGTGGATCGCGCGAAGGCGGAGTCACCTGATGCCCTGAAGGGCGATCCTATCAGCCTCCCAGATTTCGCCGGACTATTGCCAGTTGTTTACGCCTTCACGTGGTGTTCAACTAGGTCGTATAGCAGTCAGCCTGTAGTTATTACAGCCGCTTAGAGGATCGCGCAAGGCGAGTCACCTGATGCCCTGAAGGGCGCATCCTATCAGCCTCCCAGATTTCGCCGGACTATTACGCCAGTTGTTTACGCCTTCACGTGGTGTTCAACTAGGTCGTATAGCAGTCAGCCTGTGGTTATTACAGCCGCTATATTGTGGAAGACTGCGGGCGAGGAGTCACCTGATGCCTTGAAAGGGCGCATCCTATCAGCCTCCCAGATTTCGCTGGACTATTACGCCAGTTGTTTACGCCTTCACGTGGTGTTCAACTAGGTCGTATAGCATAGTCAGCCTGTAGTTATTACAGCCGCTATGTTGTAGAAGACCCCGGATCGAGGTCTTCTGACAAGTTAAGAGACCCGGGAAGAGGCACCACGACCAGTGCAGGAGCCCTCAAGCTGTCTCAAAATTGTAAAATGTGTGGGACGGTGTGTTCATTAAAGCATCGTTTGCACGAGGAGCTTCCTCCTCGCTCAGTCACCACCGCCGCCGCCCTCCCTTAGCGACCGGACCCACTGCCCACGGGTTATAGCTGCCAGCCGCTGTAGCCGCTGTGTGTCAGTTCATGAGCGTGAGAAGCGATTCCAAGAATCTCACGCTGGCTGCTCTGCATAAGAGCGAGGGTACACCCTTCAATTCAGACACAGACCACCCGCTTCAATGGCGTGGCGAGTCTCTAACACTGACTCGAAATGCCCTTATCCTAACAAGAGCTATACAATTGCTCGGGAAGGAGCAATAGAGCAATTTTCAGCGAACAGGCGGGACGGCTGTTTTTGTCCAACCGCTGTTTGGGGTGCCTAGAGAGGGTAGACTCTGCCCGATTCTAGATCTCGGACCCATCAACAGGCGCTTGGAAAGCGTCCGTTCAGGATGCTAACGCTAAGCAGATCCTGGCGACGCCCGGGGACTGGTTTGCGTCCGTGGGATTTAAAGGACGCGTACTTTTACATTCGGATAGCACCGCATACTCAGACGTTTTTCTGAATAGCTGTCAACTGTCAGGAGAAGCACAGTTCCAATACTCTGTTCCCCGTCCGGCTGCTCCGGCCCCACGCACTTTCAAAGTGCATCAATGCAGCACTTCCCACTCAGATCGAGCGGAAGGCGATCCTCAACTATCTGGACGATTGGCTGATTTTAGCTCGGTCCCTGGATACGCTTATCAGCCACATAGACTCTCTGTTTATTCACTTGGAGTCCCTAAGCTTATGAGAACCCGCCTCGCGAGATCGCGTGGGGGATGAGACCCTGCCTCGTGAGATCGCGTGGGATGAGAGCCTGCCTCTCGTGAGATCGCGTGGAGATGAATCCAGCCTCTCGCGAGATCGAGCCGCGGCCAATTGTCTTCCCTGCGCCTTTCAGGCAGGGCAGCTCTGTTCAGTTGAGGGTATTACAGCGGCTGGGGTAGTAGTGGTAGGGAATGCCAGCCGGGACTGTAGCTGGAACCTCAGAGCCAGTGGCACTTAAATCGCCTGGAGCTGGAAGCAGTCTTCTTAGCTCTAAAGGATTTTCAGCCACAGCTGGACCAGCAAAATGTACTGATTCGCACCGACAGCACGCCTGTGGTTTCATACATAAATCTTTGAGGGAGCGGAGGTGGATCTGTTCGCCAGAGCGAGAACACGCATTGCCTGTTGTTCTTCACTCCCCGCTGACATCACGCTGACCAGCAGCTAGCCCGTATGCATTTCCTCCGATCAAGGAATGTTACCGCTGGGGTTATGAGAGATCAGGGTGGAGCGAGCATCAGGGATACTCATCGCCCTGAATCCAGCCTGGGTTCCCAGACTTGACGGAACTGCTGGAGGCACCGCCTTGCCGTTCCCCGGCAGGAAATATATGCTATCCCAGGTCGAACCTGAAACTATAGAGCCATCATGTGTGATCGCTTCAGGGGTATCAGAGAGGGGCGCCTTACAGTCTCGCACGCTCATGGGAGCGCGAAAACCCTGTACAAAACGTTTGTATGCTTCAAATGGGAGTGTTTGTGAAGGAGTCCGGCTCATATCGACCTGACTACTTGCACCGTATGTTCTGAGTTTCCCGCTGCACAGACTGGATAGTGGATCGTTACCATCGACACTGAAGTTTATGTCGCGCCATTGCCGTGTCCGCCGCTGCAGATCGGGCAATCGCTCGGTAAAAAGACTACATCCCCATGTCCACTTTCGCTTTCCGCTCTGGGACCAGGAAGTGGGGTAAGAGCTCTCATTGCAGCCATTGGGCTTTAACATCCGTAGGTTGAAGGAACTATTCCTTAAAACTACAGTCCTTCTAGCCTTTGCTTCGCTAAGCGATAGAGCATTACACGCTTTTCTGTGGACAGCGACTGCATTCGATTCGGTCCCGGGACTGCAGTGTCACCGCCGAGATTGGAATACGTGCCTAAATCACTGTCTACCCCTTCGAAAGGACGGAGACGGTTCGCCAGCCTTTGCTACTAAATCATCGCCTCACAGAGTGCGGACGCCCAGACTGCAGTTTGCCCGTCCAGTGTTTGTGAGATTTTACATTGACCGCTCAAGCTGTTTTCGCAATCGATCCAGTTTCTGGATGCTATGGTGGTGTACGAACGGCCGAGCCGTATCGAAGCTGAGTCTGTCACAATGGATTGTGGACGCTATCAAGGAGGCATATACAACCCAAGGTTTGGAAATTCCTCTGTGCATTGAGGGCTATCGTTCCACCTAGCGTGGTTGAGATGTATGTGTATTCAAGATATTGCTTGCCAGCCGGTGGTCTTCGCAGAATATCTTCGCCAGGTTTTACAAGCTGGACGTTCAGTCCTTAGCCTCCCAAGAGCGGTCGGTGAGTAACTAATTCATGTTGCTAAGTTACCTTTGTGGGAGGTGCTGCTTGTACAGTACATTACGCAGCCCTTATGAGGTGTTGTTGTCGGCCCTGAGTTCAGTGCCGCGGACATGGTCATGTTATGGTATGCTGCTCAAACACAGTTACTCTGTATAGCTCCTATAATACTGCTATGGCTGGATGTGTTCTGCCCTGCTCTCAGCGCAGCCCATGTAGTCACTTGCCAGATATGCAAATTTTGTATACCTGAGGTGTAGGAGCTCATTGGCTTATCTCCATCTATCAGCTGGAGCTCTGTTATTGGTGGGAATTGTATCTGGTTCAGGCTGTCCGTAGCCTCTCTCACGGCGGGATTGAATAACGCTTCCCATAACGGTAATCTCCGTGATGTCTCGTGACAGCTTGAAAGGGAACGCCCGGTTACTATGGTAACCTGGTTCCCTGAAAGCGGAACGAGATCGCCGGATCGCTGCTAGTTCAGCCAAGCGGCTCAGTTCAGATTCTGACGATTGTCGCGGCGCTGCATTTATACTGCCTCTCGAGCTCGTCATATTTGCATGCTTTATGACAATTGGCCAGTCTTTGACTGGCGTGAGCCAATAGGTCTTCAGGAAAGGTTGGAGGAAGGAGTTCCCATAACGGAGTAATCTCCGTGATGTCTCGTTCCCGCTTTCAGGGAACCGAGGTTACCATAGTAACCGGAGCGTTCTCATGTCAGAAATAAGATTGTCTAGGTCACGCATGCTCTGCATGGCAGGAAGAGTTAACAGGATTTCACGGATTTCGGACGAATGTGGGTAAGTTTGTGGCTTCTGTCCAAATGTTTACGAACGTTAAAATGTTACGAACCTGATAAACTTTGGTTAAATAAACATTAAATAGGATCATTATGATGAGAAAGGATAAAAGAGTGTGCAAGTCGGATGATTGCTAGTGTTTTCGGAACGAAAGCGGCGTCGTGTTCATCGTGAAAGAGCATGCATGGATGGTGGTTTTATACATTTTGACAGATTCTGCACATCTGTTCAACTTCGAACGTTGTTTTCGGAGTATTTTTGACTCAATAAGCTGTTCATGAAAGTCAACATCGTCAATGATTTTGCTGACTTTTTTCCGTGTTTTTTTTTTTTTGTCCAATGTTCGTAAGAATATAGCTTAGGCTGTCGAAGTTAACACGTTAATAGTGCGTTAACACAATCTCACTTATGCCATTAGAATAAACTGTCGGCGTTAATCGCATAGGTTTTTAAACTACAGTGAACTGGGCTATAATGTTAAGGAACACACGCAGATTTTCCGCACCGACGGCACACAATAAAGCTAGTTCAAACATTAGCTTTGTGGTAAAACAGCCTGTCAAGTGTTCCTTCATCATGTCCAAATTATATACAGTCTTGTTCGTTACACAGAATCTGTACCAATATCATGGACCATAAGCATCACTTGGCCGCTGTTTGGGCTCCTCCTCAGTGCATCCTATAAATGTTGTCATGTCTTTCACACATTCAGTCTGTTTTTCTTCATTAGTAAAATACAATTGTATAGGAGGAGTTGAATCACGTAGACAGCAGATTAAGTACAAATATTAATATGCAATAGCGCATAAATTTCAGAATTTCAGAAACGGACTTCTGATACGTGCAGCCTGATTGCGTGAACAATAGACCTGTTAAACAATATATTGTGAGAGGGCCGTTTGTTACAGCATCCCAAACAACTCAAAATAATAAACCACAAAGTTAACAGAACGATGCACGAGAGTGCTTCTCTGCCGCCTTCACGTCCTGTTTCCCATTAATGAAGCCGTGAGGAGCTCCCTGCATTCAAATTATTCGTTTTTTTGCTGAAATAATAACGTAATATTCTACTGGTTGATATATTATATTTATATGCAAAATAGTTGTGCTGTTTTTCGTGTTAAATGTGAAGAATGACAGGTTGGATGCCATACTTATTATTATATTTTTTTTGGCAGAGTATACAGGTGTAATTTTAACTTTAACTTTAGGCAATGTAACATGATTTTATGATCGTAATTTTGACTTTATTCTTAAAATATTATGACGTTATTTATTTAGTTATTTATTTGAGAAGGATAAACTGATCAAACTTGCGCTGGCCACTTGGTATTTAAAAAAACAAAAACTTGAATTTAACAAAAATAAGATGTTCCAATCATATTTTTAAATTAATAAAGAAAGGAAACAAAATAATGACCAATTTGTTATTAAAACCAAAACTGAACTATTTAAATGGCTCAGCTAGAGAGAGAGAGAGAGCGAGCCTCAGACTGCTGCAGGGATCTTTTTTTTTTTTTTGTGATGGAGACATTGAAACAATAGCACTTTTTGCGATGTGTAATAATTGTACTTATATGCTGCTGTTTAATAAGTTCAGTTATTTGTTTTAGATTTCAATTAATTAATGTGTGCATCTTTTAATATCTATATGCAATCTAATCTAGTTTGATCCAATATTTATATGCTTTGAAATGTACGCTGTTGTAGCTTTTATTATATTGATAATTTTATACTGATTTGTGGTACATGTATATGTTTAGTTGGTGTAGTACTTATGAGCCAGTGGAACGAAATTTCGTTCATATGTGCACTCTGTGTGTACAGTTGAATGACAATAAAATAGCTACCTACCTACCTATATTCCTTCCCTTGTTTCAATTCAAAGTTCACCGAACTAATTGTGAACAGATTGCACTCCCGTCTTCTTCCCGAGCATGTGAACATGTTCATTTAATATATTTGTTTATATGAAACAGGTTATTGTTATGAAGACAGACGTTAAAATTAATGTTCACATAATAAGTGCGTCATTCAGGTAGGGTTGCACGATATACCGGTACTAAGATAGTATCGCGATACTAAAGCTTAAAAATACCCGCGGTGCCATTGCATTTTTTAAACGGTAGTATCGTTCATACCGTAATACCGTAATATATGTTGTATGCACGGCTGGCACACTATTTAAAATGCTGGCATGCATGTTCAAATTAACAGAAACGTAGTTTGCCAAATGCCTTTTTGCTGTGCTCTGTGTAGTATGGTGTGTGTATACTTTATATCGTAATGTCTGAACGATTGCGGCTGCTCGCTCGTCTCTCTCTCTCTCGCATGCGGATGCGCGCTTAACTCGCTCGTCTCTCTTCCGGGTCCTGAACTCCCACATTAACACTATCGTTGCCGGAGCAAAACAAATAACAGCAATTTCCCATTGATTATCAAGTCTGTGCGCTACAATATGGTGTTTCCTTTTGTGTTCGAATCTGAATCCGAATCGTTGGCTTGGGTGAATCACTGATTCACTAAACCATTCATAAAACAGTCATTTGATTCGCTCCGGCAGTATTCAGCCGTTTTGAAAGAATCGTTTGAATGACTCAGTGATTCAATAACGAACTGCTGTCACCTGCTGGCCGTTTTACCAGTTTCTTTTCTAAAACTAGGCATATACATGTTTTCCAACATATTTCTACATTCAGAATTTTGTATTTAAAATACATTAATCCCATAAAATATTTTATTCAATTATAAATAATAAATACAGTCTAAATGTACAAATGCCACATCTAAATGTCACTTCATGCTGCTTCTGTGCAGTGCTAAGATGAGTTTTGTTGACCTAATTTCAGGAAAACAATAGCCAGTCATTAATTCACATTAAGTATTCAGAGAAAAATATTGTCTGTTTTAATTTATTTATTTATTCATTTTTTATTCATTTTGTAGAATTTAATTTTAAACTGACAACACTGCATGGATGGTATCGTGATACTACTTGGTATCGTGATACTTCAGCTGGTATAGTATTGTACGACATTTTATGGTATCGTGACAACCCTACATTCAGGCGGTTCACAATATGTTTTAGCGCGTAATATGTTTTAAGAATGATATTCTGTTTAGCGCGCAATATGTTTTACGCTTAATATTCATTGATGCATTAATCAGATTTAAGATTTTCTTTTTAATAATATGAATGTTCATGCTCATTTTTTAAAAAGAAAAGTCTTAGCGTTATGAGCAGTTGATAATCGACGGACTGTTCTGTTAATAAATGCCGTCCTTCGGTTATGTTATATTAATATGTTTCAGCACTCATACTTTACAACCATTCATTTTCTTGGGTTAAGATAGACTATTCTCTAATTAATTAAACAGTTTGTTATCATACAGATTGAAAGCCTGGACGGTCTCTCTCCCCCTCTCTCTCTCTCTCTCTCTCTCTCTCTCTGTCTGTGTGTGTGTGAGTGCGTCTGTGTGTGTGTGCGTGGGTGGGCAGGTGCATGCGCGGGAGGGTGCGATTTTCGAATAGTATCAAATAATACCCAGGGATTATCGAATATTACTTTTGCTTAAAATGCCCATCCCTAATGTTTACAAGCTTTACACGTTTTCCTCAATTTGAAACACTGAATGAGCTTTTACATGAAACAGACTAACAGTCATCATTCATATTTCAGATTCTTAATTTTAAGAAGTGTATTCAAGAAATGAAACAGCTATTCTGTAAATTAAGTTTGCTGTGGTGTTCAGAGCATATAATTAAACACATAATTATAAATTTTAAGTGTTAAAAAATAATTAGTCATAACTCTTATATCCTTTGCAAACATACATATATATATGGACTTTATTTTATTATTAAAATTTGATAGTAAATGATGACAGGTTATTTTAATGTGTTATGAACTTGTTCTATTCTTTGCCAGTTTTCATGAAATGGTATTATTTTGTGTTACAGAGGCAATCTTGCAGGATTGTTAAATTGTTTTCCGTCCACGTTACACACGTTATAACTTTGCACACTTGTAGGAGTTCCTTTGGCTTCTACATTTGGCAAATACATTTGAAAAATATACCTGTGGTATTTGTTAGTAATTTAGCTGGCTTTCAGTTTATGAACATACCAGAATCAAAAATGCACCTTTAAGTTTATAGAACAGATAATATTAGATGGCCACCCTGCCTGCATGGAAGTCCTATTACCAGTTTTGTGACCCATACACAACACATGACTCATAACTATACCAAATTAGGAGCAAAGCAAAACATGAACTGGGATTCAACCAGAATTGTATTAAACTGAATTAGATTAAGTACACTTTCTGCTTGAATTTACACAGTTTTTCCGTCCATGTTACATACGTAAATTTTTACATCAACTCAACTTTGATCAAAGTTTACTAGTTTACCATTGCCAGATTTATCCTGCCTTTCACACAGCTGTACCCCAGGTTTTCTCAGGATGTTAACCTGAGGACAATGGCTTTCTCCATGAAGATTGATTTTGCAGGCTATTGTCCTTGTAGTTAGGCCTAAACTGTGGAATCGCCCATATCGCATAATAAGGCCTCATAAAAACATGCCGTTCATTTTGAAATAAGTTCAATATTTAAAAAAACACATCTGTAGAGATTAAATTCCATTGCACTGCAATGTGCATTGCGCTTTATATGTAAACTGTGACCAGAAATAAATTGGCATTGGTTGGGAAAAAAACACATAACAAACTGTAGTTTTTGAAATTGAATTATTATTTGTTATCTGACCTGTGCCTGTGTAAAGAATGGGGCAACGAATCAGTTTGGATTAATCATTTTACACAAGTGTGAAAGATTTCCTAATACTTATTTTGCATTGGGTTCAAGTTGGTACCGTGGATTTGCTGCATTGACCATCTGAAAGCTGCTTGGTTTGAAAGTGACTTCTGTGTGAACCTCATACAGGTGCATCTCAATAAATTAGAATGTCATGGAAAAGTTAATTTATTTATAACTCAAATTGTGAAACTCGTTTATTAAATAAATTCAATGCACACAGACTGAAGTAGTTTAAGTCTTTGGTTCTTTTAATTGTGATGATTTTGGCTCCCATGTAACAAAACCCCACCAATTCACTATCTCAACAAATTATAATACTTCATAAGACCAATAAAAAATATATATTTTTTTGTGAATTGTTGGCCTTCTGGAAAGTATGTTCATTTACTGTATATCTACTCAATACTTGCCAGGTGTTCCTTTTGCTTTAATTACTGTCTCAATTCGGCGTGGCATGGAGGTTATCAGTTTGTGGCACTGCTGAGGTGGTATGGAAGCCCAGGTTTCTTTGATAGCGGCCTTCAGCTCATCTGCATTTTTTGGTCTCTTGTTTCTCATTTTGCTCTTGACAATACCCCATAGATTCTCTATGGGGAATCTATGGGGTTCAGGTCTGGTGAGTTTGCTGGCCAGTCAAGCACACCAATACCATGGTCATTTAACCAACTTTTGGTGCTTTTGGCAGTGTGGGCAGGTGCCAAATCCTGCTGGAAAATGAAATCAGCATCTTTAAAAAGCTGGTCAGCAGAAGGAAGCATGAAGTGCTCCAAAATCTATTGGTAAATGGGTGCAGGGACGTTGATTTTCAAAAAACACAATGGACCAACAGCAGCAGATTACATTGCACCCCAAATCATCACAGACTGTGGAAACTTAACACTGGACTTCAAGCAACTTGGGCTATGAGCTTCTCCACCCTTCCTCCAGACTCTAGGACCTTGGTATCCAAATTAAATAAAAAACTTGCTCTCATCTGAAAAGTTAACTTTGGACCACTGGGCAACAGTCCAGTTCTTCTTCTCCTTAGCCCAGAATAGGGATGCAATGATACCATTTTTTCAGAACCGATCCGAGACCGCGAATTCTGAGGATCGGCCGATACCGATCCAATCTGATATTAGTGCAGTATTTTTTTTTAATGTAACTTAGAATTTCTATACTTCTCTGTGTTGACCCGATCGTCCCTCTTCTCTGTGTTAAACACAATCTATTACAGTGTTTCTCAACTGGTCGGTCAAAAGTGCTGGGTATGTAGCCCAAAAGTGGGTTGTGAGACCGTTCTGAAAGGGTCGCGGATTGTTTACAACCAAAGAAACGACATCAACAAAAAATGTAATTCTAAATGCTTTTCTGATGCGAGACTTTTATTTTACAAGACGGCATGAAAGCTGTTTGACACTGTCAAATCATCTGACTCAGATGCAGTTTAAGTAAAGAAAGAGTGCCTGAGAAAAGGCTCTGTCCCGATTCAGTATCTGCAGTCAGATGAGATGTTGACAGGTTTAATGTCATTATTCCATGTTATTTTTGTAACGTTATGAAATAAAAGTCTCTCACCTCAGAAAATGAACTATCCTGTCCTGTCAGATGTTATAGTGTGCTGGTAGCGCGCGCTTTCTTCTAGCACGCAGCGTGGTGCCGCTGTACATCACTTCAAAATGCAGAAAATATAAGCATGCTACAGTACAATAAAAGTACAGTACCAATAAATCACATAACTGGTACTGCGTGTGTTAGCTGGTAAGGATTTTCATGACGGTATGATATTCATTCTATTCAGGAGCAGTTTCCACGTTTCATTAACAGTCACCTTGGTTGTTGTGTTATGTTATTTTCACTTTGTGTCATTTGGTAGGCTATATGTTTAAATGAATGTGGAGGCTCATACCAACTTAATTGTATTAACAAAAATGGGACTGCTATTTAATAGTCTTGCCTTATATTTTATTCAGTATATTCTATTCAGTATATTTTATTCAGTCATGGTCTTAGTCATAGTCAACAGTCTTAACTTAATTTTTTTGTGAAATAAACTTGCTTTGTTTTTTAAACTTTTATATATATATACAGTGGGGCAAAAAAGTATTTAGTCAGCCACCAATTGTGCAAGTTCTCCCACTTAAAAATATGAGAGAGGTCTGTAATTTTCATCATATACCTCAACTATGAGAGACAAAATGACCACAAGTGGTGAAAGTCGGCCAGTTCACCTCCAACTCCATCACCCTGAACATAGGAGCCCCACAGGGCTGTGTCCTGAGCCCCCTGCTCTACTCTCTCTACACACACGACTGCGTGTCCTCACACAGCTCCACTTCTATTGTTAAATTTGCTGACGATACTGTGGTTCTGGGCCTCGTTTCCAACAATGATGAGGCCGCATACTTGCATGAGGTGGAGAGACTCACATCATGTTGCCAGGACAACTGTCTCTCTCTGAATGTGAGCAAAACCAAAGAGCTGATTGTAGACTTCAGGAAGAGACAGCAGCAGCCCTACACTCCTCTTATGATCAGCTCCTGTGGAGAGGGTGAGCAGCTTCAAGTACCTCGGTGTAAACATCTCCGAGGACCTGACATGGACTGCACTAGGGCTGTGCGATAAATCGAAATAAAATCGCGATTTGAACTTGCACGATTTCTAAATCGCTTTATAGCACGATTTTTTCTGCGCCCCCGCCCCAACCTCCCGCAGTATGCTATCCGAACCAATCAGAATGCAGCAGAACAGAACAGACTGGGCATACAGACAGATAGTATGCTAAAGAAACAGGGAAGATGAGTTCAGAACAGGATAAGGACTTGGTGGCCAAAAAAAATGCATGTTGCATGCAGAGCACGTGGAGCGGGGAGCGTAGCGATCATATTTCCTTCAGAGCGGAGAGCATCTTTCTGAAGATTGCGCTCCGCTCGCTCAGCCCAAAATGCCCCTTTGGTAATTTGTTAATTCCAGAATCTGTGGAATAGGCTAAGCAATAGTTTGTCTAAGCTAATGTTTCTAAAAGCAAATTCTAAAATCCTGTGAAGATTGGCAGATGTTTTAATAGACCGCATTTCCCCGCAGTTTTGGTCTATTTTAATTTTAGAAAGGGTTTCTTTTATTTACGCCATGAAATAATTATTTGTCAAGTGCATTTCATCTTGTGTGTGCTTTCATGGGCCTGATAAGTGTTTTGTGAAATTCTATATCTGCATTTCATCTTGTGTGCGTGTTTTGAATATGAAGCGTTGTTTTAATGGAAAAGTATACTTTTTCAGTTATTTAATTTTTTACGCAAATGTTCCAAGTGGCTTCAAAACAAGACATGTTTTTAAATTAAGATTTTAAATTTTATACATTTAAATTAGGGATGTTCATTTCGGTTATTTTTCCTAACCGTTAACCGACAAATATTTTAAATTAGAACTGAATTAAATTAAAAAGTATAAGTGTCTGTGACCTGTAAACGATATTAACATCTGTTTTTCGAGGATTAATTTCACATGCGCAAAAAGCAGCAAACAACAGAACATGAGGATTCACCTGATCATATCATATTACATAACACACCTGCAGCATTTCTGCAAGCAGAGAAAAACTTAATTCACCTAATTGCTGGGTTGAGCCTTTTGGGTCATTTTTTGGGGTTATTTGTTCAGTGTTTGGATAGTTTGTGTACATTTTATTTTATCTATATAATTGTTTCTGTGCAGTATATCATTCAAATTTATGCAGATCAACATTTGCAGAGTGAATCACTAAACGAACGTCGCTCGCGTCTGTCTTATTGCATGATGAAGAGTCTGATGCTTTGCATAAAATAAACGATTATATTTATAAAGATACAGAACACAAATACTTTGGATATTAAAATATGTCCTCAGAGCTGTTTACTGTTTGATTTTGGGTAGGCTTTGAAGGCAATCGCAGTTCATTTCGTCCACGAGTGAAGCGCAGGGCGGTGGTCTTATCCGTGATCAGTTCCCGCCGAACACGACTCCAGCTCGGTGTGAGAGCCAGCGCTGTTACGGTGGAACCAGAATTACAGAGTGTTGTCGATTTATTCGTGAATTACCTCTGTTTAATGTTTAATCTTTACTTCTAAGGTTTGTTAAATGAGATTAAATAGGCAATGTGTAGGCATATAGCTTATAAAAAAAAGCAAATGAGAAATAAAGGAAGTTATCACGTCTGGAGTATTTTACAGAAGTTTAGAGGATTTAAGTTAATCTGTAAATATTATTTCATGCATAAAGTAAAAAAAGAAGAAAAAAAAGCGAATATTATAATAGAAACGAATAAAGCCATTAGCTGAGTTAAATCATCCATTAATGATGGGTTAAATAAACAATCAAATTTACTGGGTAAAATTAACCCCAAATGTACTCTTTTACCCAGCCCAAATTGGGTTGTTTTTAACCCAGTGTTTTTTAGAGTATGCAGAGTTTGTTCATTATTGTGCTGCGCGATATTGAAGTAGACGGCAGAAAGATGCATTCTATTTTTTTTGTCTTATTTTACAAAAAAGCAAAGATTCTTTTTTTATTGAATGTACACAAATAAAAGCAGACCTTTTACAATTCCGATTATCTTCATGACTAAGAGGAGTTGCTTCCACTGTTGGAAGGGGAATAAATCCAGTGATTGCTTCAGCGCCGCATGCGCTCACATTTAAGCATTCTACCAAATGCAGCCTGCTCATTTATCATTATAAAAAACAACCGGTCAAACATATGGAAAAAACACACTGCTCTGTTTAATTATGTAGTAAAATCTGTGCTGTTTAGCGTTATCACCGTACCGCCGTGAAGTTATGCAAAACATTTTGTTGGATGTAAGGGAGGGCGTAAATAAAAGGTAAATAATATTTTGGCATTTAAATACCTCGAATACGGGAACATTTGATTTTGTATTGAAGGAGAGACCCAACATTGGTTTCAGTTTTGTTTTAGCCTAAATTAGTTTTGGTTTGTCTTTATAGCTTCTTATTTTTAATTCTTGTTATTTTCTAGCCTATACTGTTAATTGAAAGGATTTGTTGTGGAGTGAGGGGAACTAAAATTGCCTAGCTATGTTTACAGTGTTTATTATAATGTTTGTAATTCATGTTGGGCTATTTCTGAATGAATTAATAAAATGCGACTTATAGGCGACTTGGTTTTTTCTCTCTCACGCTCTCTCTAAAAAACGTGTTTTTTAAACGTGTATAGCTTATTTTAATCATGCAGCAAACCTTTTAAAATATTTTGATAAATTACTAAAAATAAATAAATAAGTTGCTTTAAACCGTTTAACTGATTGTATTAATGGGTCAAAATTATTATCGGTCGGTTAACGGTTAATGAACATCCCTAATTTAAATTAACAATTTCACCCTGAAACATAACCATTTCTTATCGGACTACTGCTTTAATTGAGACATTTATTCAATAATTTCACTATAAACAGGAAAAATAAATAGGCCTAACATTACTGGAGACATTTAATGTGAGCGGGATTCGGTTTACTGGTGAGCCTGAGCGGAACATTAGCAGAGCGTTTGCTTTGGCCGTGAACGACTGAGTGGAGCGCACACACACAAAGCGGAATATTGAACCGCTCCGCTCACATGCTCTGGTTGCATGTTGTTTTGTTGGATTTGATTACTCACATATACATATAATATATATATATATATGTATTTTACCATATGTCTGTTCTAGAGACATGTTACAAAACTTTGTAACATGCAAATACACTTTCCCTTTTTGGGAAAGGTCTAATTGGTTTCCTTTGGAAATATGTTTCAAATTCACACAGAATGCATTTATAACTGTAAAGCATGTCTGTTTGTGTCAAAATCGTGATTAAAAAATAAATAAAAAATCGTGATCGTTTATTTTTGTCCATATCGCACAACCCTACTCTAGAGCAGTGATGTTTTGGGGCTGTCGCTGGGCAACACGGACTTTCAACTCCCTCCAAAGATTTTCTATGGGGTTGAGATCTGGAGACTGGCTAGGCCACTCCAGGACCTTGAAATGCTTCTTACGAAGCCACTCCTTCGTTGCACGGCGGTGTGTTTGGGATCATTGTCATGCCACGTTTCATCTTCAATGGCCTTGCTGATGGAAGGAGGTTTTCACTCAAAATCTCACGATACATGGCCCCATTCATTCTTTCCTTTACACAGATCAGTCGTCCTGGTCTCTTTGCAGAAAAACAGCCCCAAAGCATGATGTTTCCAGCCCCATGCTTCACAGTAGGTATGGAGTTCCTTGGATGCAACTCAGCATTCTTTCTCCTCCAAACACAAGTTGAGTTTTTACCAAAAAGTTATATTTTGGTTTCATCTGACCATATGACATTCTCCCAATCCTCTTATGGATCATCCAAATGCTCTCTAGCAAACTTCAGACGGGCCTGGACATGTACTGGCTTAAGCAGGGGACACGCCTGGCACTGCAGGATTTGAGTCCCTGGTGGCGCAGTGTGTTACTGATGGTAGCCTTTGTTACTTTGGTCCCAGCTCTCTGCAGGTCATTCACTAGGTCCCCATGTGGTTCTGGGATTTTGCTCACAGTTCTTGTGATCATTTTGACCCCACGGGTGAGATCTTCTTGTGGAGCCCCAGATCGAGGGAGATTATCAGTGGTCTTGTATGTCTTCCATTTTCTAATAATTGCTCCCACATTTGATTTCTTCACACCAAGCTGCTTACCTATTGCAGATTCAGTCTTCCCAGCCTGGTGCAGGTCTACAATTTTGTTTCTGGTGTCCTTTGACAGCTCTTTGGTCTTGGCCATAGTGGAGTTTGGAGTGTGACTGTTTGAGGTTATGGACAGGTGTCTTTTATACCGATAACGAGTTCAAACAGATGCCATTAATACAGGTAACGAGTGGAGGACAGAGGAGCCTCTTAAAGAAGAAGTTACAGGTCTGTGAGAGCCAGCAATCTTGCTTGTTTGTAGGTGACCAAATACTTATTTTCCACCATAATTTCAAATAAATTCTTTAAAAATCCTACAATGTGATTTTCTGGATGTTTTTTTCTTATTTCAAGGTTGGTTGGTTCAAGGTTCTTTATTATTTGTCACATACACAATCATACAGGGTATAATCAGTAGTGAAATGTAAGTCAGGACAGGTCCACGCAATGGAAAGTGCAAAAAAAAAAAAAAAAAGGAATAAAACAATGAAACATAACACAAGAGAATATATATATATAAATATAGGTGAGAATGAAAATAGGAACAAATAATAAAATAAGGAGTAAGATGTGCAATGAGATAAAATCATAATACAGTATACTGTGGATTAATAAATATTAATATAAACACGGATGTGCAAGAGAATGTGCAAATAGGTTGTACGGTATGTACACATAGCAGCAGTGTGGATGATGGAGAATAATGGATGTGTACAGTTTATTAAATTGAGTCCTGTGGATGTTATGATGCTATGATGTTATGAGACTGAGTTTAGGAGCCTGATGGCCTGGGGAAGAAACTCCTCCTCAGTCTCTCAGTTTTTGCCATCATGCTCCTGAAGCGCTTGCCAGATGGCAGTGAAATGAAAAATGGTTACCAGGGTGATTCGAGTCCTTGATGATTTTAGCAGCCCTGCTTTTGCAGCGTTTGAGGTAGATGTCCTGCAGAGAGGGGAGAGCAGACCCTGAGATGCGCTCAGCTAAGCGCACGACTCTCTGTAGAGCTTTGCAGTCCTGCTTTGTGGCATTATTATACCACACTGAGATGCACTGAGTCAGAACACTTTCTATGGCCCTGAATAGAAAGTTTTCAGGATAGCTAAGTGAGACCCTGAATTTCCTCAGCTGTCGAGATGGTACAGTCTTTGCCTGGCTTTCTTGACCTGTGTTTGGATGTGTGCAGTCTAGGGCTGTGCGATATGTACAAAAAATATATATCACGATTTTTTTATTTTATTTTTTATTTCGATTTTAATCACGATTTTGACACAAACAGACATGCTTTACAGTTATAAATGCATTCTGTGTGAATTTGAAACATATTTCAAAGGAAACCGATTAGACCTTTCCCAAAAAGGGAAAGTGTATTTGCATGTTACAAAGTTTTGAAACATGTCTCTAGAACAGACATATGGTAAAATACATATATATATTATATGTATATGTGAGTAATCAAATCCAACAAAACAACATGCAACCAGAGCATGTGAGCGGAGCGGTTCAATATTCCGCTTTGTGTGTGCGCGCTCCACTCAGTCGTTTCACGGCCAAAGCAAACGCTCCGCTAATGTTCCGCTCAGGCTCACCAGTAAACCGAATCCCGCTCACATTAAATGTCTCCAGTAACGTTAGGCCTATTTATTTTTCCTGTTTATAGTGAAATTATTGAATAAATGTCTCAATTAAAGCAGTAGTCCGATAAGAAATGGTTATGTTTCAGGGTGAAATTGTTAATTTAAATTAGGGATGTTCATTAACCGTTAACCGACCGATAATAATTTTGACCCATTAATACAATCAGTTAAACGGTTTAAAGCAACTTATTTATTTTTAGTAATTTATCAAAATATTTTAAAAGGTTTGCTGCATAGTTAAAATAAGCTATACACGTATAAAAAACACGTTTTTTAGAGAGAGTGAGAGAGAAAAACCAAGTCGCCTATAAGTCGCATTTTATTATTTCATTCAGAAATAGCCCAACATGAATTACAAACATTATAATAAACACTGTTAACATAGCTAGGCTATTTTAGTTCCCCTCACTCCACAACAAATCCTTTCAATTAACAGTATAGGCTAGAAAATAAATAAGAATTAAAATAAGAAGCTATAAAGACAAACCAAAACTAATTTAGGCTAAAACAAAACTGAAACCAATGTTGGGTCTCTCCTTCAATACAAAATCAAATGTTCCCGTGTTCGAGGTATTTAAATGCCAAAATATTATTTACCTTTTATTTACGCCTCCTTGCATCCAACAAAATGTTTTGCATAACTTCACGGCGGTATGCGGTGATAACGCTAAACAGCACAGATTTTACTACATAATTAAACAGAGCAGTGTGTTTTTTCCATATGTTTGACCGGTTGTTTTTTATAATGATCAATGAGCAGGCTGCATTTGGTAGAATGCTTAAATGTGAGCGCATGCGGCGCTGAAGCAATCACTGGATTTATTCCCCTTCCAACAGTGGAAGCAACTCCTCTTAGTCATGAAGATAATCAGAATTGTAAAAGGTCTGCGTTTATTTGTGTACATTCAATAAAAAAAGAATCTTTGCTTTTTTGTAAAATAAAAATAAAAAAATAGAATGCATCTTTCTGCCGTCTACTTCAATATCACGCAGCACAATAATGAACAAACTCTGCATACTCTAAAAAACACTGGGTTAAAAACAACCCAATTTGGGCTGGGTAAAAGAGTACATTTGGGGTTAATTTTACCCAGTAAATTTGATTGTTTATTTAACCCATCATTAATGGATGATTTAACTCAGCTAATGGCTTTATTCGTTTCTATTATAATATTCACTTTTTTTTCTTCTTTTTTTACTTCATGCATGAAATAATATTTACAGATTAACTTAAATCCTCTAAAGTTCTGTAAAATACTCCAGACGTGATAACTTCCTTTATTTCTCATTTGCTTGTTTTTATAAGCTATATGCCTACACATTGCCTATTTAATCTCGTTTAACAAACACTAGAAGTAAAGATTAAACAGAGGTAATTCACGAATAAATCGACAACACTCTGTAATTCTGGTTCCACCGTAACAGCGCTGGCTCTCACGCCGAGCTGGAGTCGTGTTCGCCGGGAACTGATCACGGATAAGACCTGCCCTGCGCTTCACCTGCGGGACGAAATGAACTGCGATTGCCTTCAAAGCCTACCCCAAAACAAACAGTAAACAGCTCTGAGGACATATTTTAATATCCAAAGTATTTGTGTTCTGTATCTTTATAAATATAATCGCTTATTTTATGCAAAGCATCAGACTCTTCATCATGCAATAAGACAGACGCGGCGATCGCGTTTAGTGATTCACTCTGCGAATGTTGATCTGCATACATTTGAATGATATACTGCACAGAAACAATTATATAGATAAAATAAAATGTACACAAACTATCCAAACACTGAACAAATAACCCCAAAAATTACCCAAAAGGCTCAACCCAGCATTTAGGTGAATTAAGTTTTTCTCTGCTTGAAGAAGTGCTGCGGGTGTGTAATATGATATGATCAGGTGAATCCTCATGTTCTGTTGTTTGCTGCTTTTGCGCATGTGAAATGAATCCTCGAAAAACAGATGTTAATATCGCTTACAGGTCACAGACACTTATTCTTTTTAATTTAATTCAGTTCTAATTTAAAATATTTGTTGTTAACAGTTAGGAAAAATAAATCAAATGAACATCCCTAATTTAAATGTATAACATTTTAAATCTTAATTTAAAAACGTGTCTTGTTTGAAGCCACTTGGAACATTTAGTAAAATTAAATAACTGAAAAAGTATACTTTTCCATTAAAACAACGCTCATATTCAAACACGCACACAAGATGAAATGCAGATATAGAATTTCACAAAATACTTATAAGGCCAATGAAAGCACACACAAGATGAAATGCACTGGACAAATAATAATTTTGTATGAAATAAAATAAACCCTTTCTAAAATTAAAATAGACCAAAACTGCGGGGAAATGCGGTCTATTAAAACATCTGCCAATCTTCACAGGATTTTAGAATTTGCTTAGACAAACTATTGCTTAGCCTATTCCACAGATTCTGGAATTAACAAATTACCAAAGGGGCATTTTGGTCTGAGCGAGTGAGCGCAATCTTCAGAAAGATGCTCTCCGCCTGAAGGAAATATGAACGCACGCCTCGGCCTCCGCTGCTCTGCATGCAACATGCATTTTTGGCCACCAAGTCCTTTTCCTGTTCTGAACTCATCTTCCCTGTTTCTTTAGCATAATATCTGTCTGTATGCCCGGTCTGTTCTGCTGCATTCTGATTGGTTCGGATAGCATACTGTGGGAGGTTGGGGCGGGGGC
Organism: Gymnocypris eckloni scoliostomus; assembly: GCA_027564155.1. Lineage (NCBI taxonomy): Eukaryota > Metazoa > Chordata > Actinopteri > Cypriniformes > Cyprinidae > Gymnocypris > Gymnocypris eckloni. The sequence goes on along the minus strand of CM050427.1, from coordinate 27,681,366 downwards.
GCAGAAAAAATCGTGCTATAAAGCGATTTAGAAATCGCGCAAAGCTCGAATCACGATTTTATTTCGATTAATCGCACAGCCCTACTCTAGAGGAGATCTGCATGGAGGAATGGGCCAAAATACCAGCAACAGTGTGTGAAAACCTTGTGAAGACTTACAGAAAACGTTTGACCTCTGTCATTGCCAACAAAGGGTATATAACAAAGTATTGAGATGAAATTTTGTTATTGACCAAATACTTATTTTCCACCATAATTTGCAAATACATTCTTTCAAAATCCTACAATGTGATTTTCGGATTTTTTTGTTTCTTATTTTGTCTCTCATAGTTGAGGTATACCTATGATGAAAATTACAGGCCTCTCTCATCTTTTTAAGTGGGAGAACTTGCACAATTGGTGGCTGACTAAATACTTTTTGCCCCACTGTATATGTGTATATATATATATATATATATATATATATATGTATATATTAGGGGTGGGCATAGATTAATTTTTTAATCTAGATTAATTTTGGAATTAATCTAGATTAATCTAGATTAAAATGGCTCATTTGAATTCTGCGAAGGCATTCAGAATATGTGTGCTACCCAAATAATGGCTAAAAGTAAGTCTTTGAGAGCGGGTTTCTCAAGCCAGGTGGCGCATTAGACCAGGGCTCATCTCCTGTTTCCAAAATGCATCACAAACTGCTTGAGAAAGCTGTTCTACTATGATAATTGGTGATGAAAATAAACTATGTTCAATAAGATGTACTTGTGTTTACTAACTGTTTATTCAGTTAAACATGAATTTTGAACTGTAGGCCTACATAAGAGGTCGTGATGAACTGTTTACAGTTTCCATTGGGAAGCTTCTTAAAAATAAATTTTCCTGAAGCAAACCCGGCGGCTTCATAGCTGCATCCATGTTAACGTCACGTCTGATGTGGTAATTTCACAGTAACGTTAGGCATACACACAGGTTGAAGCAGAGGGTGACACGGAGTGAATTCTCAAGTTCACATGAGACCTAAAGCGCATCCTGTTTGCTTAAAAGCGCAGCGTTTCGTTGTTATTCTGAGTGCACACAAATAAGCGTAGAGTCTTTACAGATTCGAAAGATGTATTGGGCTACTTTTATCTGTATGACCAAAAATGACGGAGATTTTAAGAGCAAGTGAGCGCACGGAGCCTGTCCTGCAAACAAGCAGCTTCCACACAAACACTTCAATAGCGCACATTTCTCTAGGTTAACATCATATTGAGCGGCCATGTAAAGTTGCTACTACATACATCTTTCAGAGGAAAAGCCATATTTGAGGTTGATGAATGATAGGTGAGCGTTTGGATGTCATGCCCGATTGTATTACCACATAGACCAGCCGTTAACAATCTGTCCATCACGGACTGCGAGCCTCTAGTTCGAAGACTCGTTCTCGCCCCCTACAGTGCAATTGGGCTAGGTATACATCCGCGCTAAAATATCAGGGTGAAAGTCATCATAGCTTGCGTAGTATAGACCCAGCTCCCAACCCAACTTTGAGAATAGATTAGCGGCGATATTTTTTATCGCCGATAAGAGTCTCGCGTTAACGCAGCGTTAACGCCGATAACAACCCACCACTAATATATATATATATATATATCTTTCCTAGCCCAGATAAGATGCCTCTGACGACAACTGTAGCCAAATTCCTTGACACGTCTGTGTGTGGTGGCTCTTGATGCTTTGACCCCTGCCTCAGTCCATTCCTTGTGAAGTTCACCCAAATTCTTGAATCGATTTTGCGTGACAATCCTCATAAGGCTGCGTACCTTTTCCGCGCTCATTTGACTCACGCCTGGCGCTGAGGCAAAGCTGCATTGCGCGTCTGAAAAGTCTCGTTGGATGTGGATGCAAAAAAATACACTTAAATGAAGGCATTTCTTGTCAAGAAAAAGGGGACGACAACTGCAGTTTTGAGCAGGGTGGCCAAGCTTAGAACAGTGGTGGCACTGCTGCATGGATGAACCAAGTGATCACAACATTGTGATCGCACACCTCAAAGGTTGAGGAATGAAACAGATAAAACATTTTTATTTAGGAATAGAATCACGTTAGTGTTTGAGTCATGTTCGCGATCTTTAACGATCTATTAAATTAATGTAATGTTGGTGGTGACACCTCTCTTGCAACATATTTAGCTATCACAGATATTATACTTAGCTTTTTTGGCTTCTGATTGCAAATGCAGGCAAACCTTGGAGGCTTAGATTAGCGAGCAAGGTCCTGGCAGATCACTAGGTCACACAGATGAAGGAAAAAAAAAGCACACAGGAATCGATAGGTGGAATCGAAATTTTAATTTGACAAGTATCCGATTCTGGAATCGGAATCGATTTTCGATTCCCAACCCTAGTGTCGACGCGTCACACATTTAGCCATGCCCATTGCGCGAGTCTGCAGTTATCCCTACTTAAGACTGTTTTTCTGCTATGTTTAACACAAACAAGACTCTACAGCAGAAGGTAAAGGCTAGTATGGCATCATCACTTCATAGAGCATTCTATTATTATACGACCGTCAGCACCGCATATATATACAGTGGGTACGAAAAGTATTCAGACCCCCTTAACTTTTTCACTCTTTGTTATATTGCAGCCATTTGCTAAAATCATTTAAGTTCATTTTTTTTCCTCATTAATGTACACACAGCACCCCATATTGACAGAAAAACACAGAATTGTTGCCATTTTTGCAGATTTATTAAAAAAGAAAAACTGAAATATCACATGGTCCTAAGTATTCAGACCCTTTGCTCAGTATTTAGTAGAAGCACCCTTTGATTTAATACAGCCATGAGTCTTTTGGGAAAGATGCAACAAGTTTTTCACAACTGGATTTGGGGATCCTCTGCCATTCCTCCTTGCAGATCCTCTCCAGTTCTGTCAGGTTGGATGGTAAACGTTGGTGGACAGCCATTTTAGGTCTCTCCAGAGATGCTCAATTGGGTTTAAGTCAGGGCTCTGGCTGGGCCATTCAAGAACAGTCACCGAGTTGTTGTGAAGCCACTCCTTCGTTATTTTAGCTGTGTGCTTAGGGTCATTGTCTTGTTGGAAGGTAAACCTTCGGCCCAGTCTGAGGTCCTGAGCACTCTGGAGAAGGTTTTCGTCCAGGATATCCCTGTACTTGGCCGCATTCATCTTTCCCTCGATTGCAACCAGTCGTCCTGTATCTGCAGCTGAAAAACACCCCCACAGCATGATGCTGCCACCACCATGCTTCACTGTTGGGACTGTATTGGACAGGTGATGAGCAGTGCCTGGTTTTCTCCACACATACCGCTTAGAATTAAGGCCTCATCAGACCAGAGAATCTTATTTGTCACCATCTTGGAGTCCTTCAGGTGTTTTTTAGCAAACTCCATGCGGGCTTTCATGTGTCTTGCACTGAGGAGAGGCTTCCGTCAGGCCACTCTGCCATAAAGCCCCGACTGATGGAGGGCTGCAGTGATGGTTGACATTCTACAACTTTCTCCCATCTCCCGAATGCATCTCTGGAGCTCAGCCACAGTGATCTTTGGGTTCTTCTTTACCTCTCTCACCAAGGCTCTTCTCCCCCGATAGCTCAGTTTGGCCGGACGGCCAGCTCTAGGAAGGGTTCTGGTCATCCCAAACGTCTTCCATTTAAGGATTATGGAGGCCACTGTGCTCTTAGGAACCTTAAGTGCAGCAGAATTTTTTTTGTAACCTTGGCTTGTAAGTGTTTATGAAACTGAGTTTGTGTTAAGGAGACTGATGGCCTGAGGGAAGAAGCTCCTCCTCAGCCTCTCAGTTTTTGCCATCATGCTCCTGAAGCGCTTGCCAGATGGCAGTAAACAGAAAAGATGGTTACCGGGGTGAGTTGAGTCTTTGAGGATTTTAGCAGCCCTGCTTTTGCAGCGTTTGAGGTAGATGTTCTGCAGAGAGGGGAGAGCAGACCCTGAGATGCGCTCAGCTATGCGCATGACTCTCTGTAGAGCTTTGCAGTCCTGGTTTGAGGAATTACCATACCACACTGAGATGCACTGAGTCAATACACTTTCTATGGCCCCTGAGTAGAGAGTTTTCAGGATTGTTGGTGAGACCCTGAATTTTCTCAGCTGTCGCAGATGGTACAGTCTTTGCCTGGCTTTCTTAACCTGTGTTTGCATCTGCTGTCTCTTTTTGAAGTCTACAATCAGCTCTTTAGTTTTGCTCACGTTCAGAGAGAGACAGTTGTCCTGGCCCCATGATGTGAGTCTCTCCACCTCATCCAAGTATGCGGCCTCATCATTGTTGTTAATGAGGCCCAGAACCACAGTATCATCAGCAAATTTAATGATAGAAGTGGAGCTGTGAGAGGACACGCAGTCGTGGGTGTATAGAGAGTAGAGCAGGGGGCTCAGGACACAGCCCTGTGGGGCTCCTACGATCAGGGTGATGGAGTTGGAGGTGAACTGGCCGACTTTTACCACTTGTGGTCTGGCGGTGAGGAAATCTTGAAACCAGTCACAGAGTGAAGTGTTTAGGCCGAGGTCTGAAAGTTTGACAGCCAGCTTGGTGGGGACGATAGTGTTGAAAGCTGAGCTATAGTCAATGAATAGCAGCCTGACATAGTTGCCATTTGTGCTGTCAATGTGTGTGAGGGACGAGGAGGTGGGGAACAACAGAGGTAGCGAGGGACTCATTAAATATGGAAGTAAACAAACCAGCAAGCTGATCAGCACAGGACCTCAGAACGCGGCCAGTAATCCCATCAGGTCCTGCTGCTTTCCTGACGTTCACTCTCCTTAGTTCCCTCCGAGCCTCGTCCTCTGACAGGGTGAATACATTAGGGTCGACCGATATGTGTTTTTCAGGCCCGATACCGATTATTACAGATCAAGTAGACCGATAACCGATATTTTGAACCGATATACGTGTCTGGTGTAGTAAAAGTACCAGTTTAATATGGAGCTATTGTTTCAGCTCCGGGAATTAGTTATTAAATATTTAATATGCTCGATTAAGCCCTATTAATATTTCTTTACAGTTTACACCTTATTAAGTGCTTGTCCAGCAATCACTAAAAGTACATTCTGTTAATCTCAATTAAAATCTCGCTTACATTCCCGTGGCCCCAGGTAACGATACACGAGATTAATAATTTCTAGTTTAGAGCTAGGTTGCGTTATCTTTAGGGCAACTAAGGATAAAAATACTTATAATCACATTCCAGAGACAATTCTTTTATGAAATGAAAACGATTTATTCGTGATACTGCTATTCTAACATAAATGGATTAACTGAGAAGACATAGACATACACACACATAGGCATACGAGAGTTTTGAGGGTAACTGTGGGTGAAAGAATACCATTCTTTCTACTTCATAGCTTAACTAACCAGGAAAAAGATCACGAACAAATACGTATGTTTTGTTACTGCATTCAGATCATATTTTAACCAGTTCAGTCAGGATTAGGAATTCAGTTTGTACTTGCTTGGATGGGTTTTAAAGCAGGCTCGGAGTTGGTTCGTTTTCCCGCGGGAGTTCTTTGTTTCGGGCGTCACGTGTTCAGCTCGGGCTCCTTCGGTTGTTCTCGTGTGGAGACTTGAGATGGCTGCGTGACGTCACCGGGGAAAGCTCTCCTCCGCAATCGTTGACTTCGTGGCTCCGTTACGGCTTTGGCACGGTCTTAGACCCCCTCCGATGGTTGGTTTCGTCGTGAGAGTCCAGCGGGCCGGCTTCCAGGTCAGCCTGAGCACCAGAGAGTTGCAAGAGGGAAGAGAAGAGAGCACGCGAACGCGCCTCGTCTTTTCAACTGTCCGGTTTGGACGTCCCCAAAGGCGGCTGGTCCAATCAGAGCGTCGGTACGGGGCGGAGCCCCGCCTGCCCGGCTGGTTTTTGCAAAGCATTTTCAATGGAGAAAAGAATAACTTTTGATCCCTGTATTAAAACTTTTATCAAGTTTACACATTTATAATATCACCACATTCGTTATCGTACTGATTCATGAAATTTTGCCACCATTCATAAAAGTCTAAACACTACCTAAACATTCCAGCTTAAAGTATGATTAGAAATCAGCCCACGTTTTCCTAACTTAATATTCATATTCCACAAGCATATGAGAGAAAGAGTACACATTAATATCCATATATTTCTTTGTGGATGCTTTGAAAGTCATGAAATGAACGAATGTCTTTGAGAAGCATTCTCGCTACGTTCCTTTGTTCCACAACAGGAAGAAAACGCGCGCTTTTTGCGCTGAGGCGGAGGAGGGGCTTTTAGAGGGCTGCTGATTCTTTAGCTGCCCCCCCCCTTCTGGTGACTTGTAGAGTTGAATTCCTGCCGATATATCTTACACTGGTGTAAAAATGAAAATGAATGCCAAAATTAATAATAACAAGAGCTCTGACAAAAAACTTTCTTTAAATGCTTTTAAACATGTCTTTAATTCTGAAAACTGTTAATAACAACAACATTAAATAAACAGTAATATTAATCATATTAATAATAACATAAGTGCAGGGATCACCCAGAAGCATTCTGTAAACATTTTGTAAAACTTAAAGTAAACGTATTTAGCGTATTGTGTGATTATTCTCAAAAAAAGTTTTAATAATTGTTGTAGTTGTATTACGTATATTCTACTGCACCACAGTAATATATTCGGCTAAACCGAACTTATATTTTGACAGGTTGCCATGAGGACCTTTTAAGTTTCTGTAGCCTATGTATATATGATATGACGATCGTTTTACTCAAATGAAATGGTCAAATGCTCATGAAGTGACTCTCCGAGCAGTTCTGGGGATGTTGTTCATGTATTTATGTCCTCATTTAGTGAGACGGCAGATGCTGAAAACACCGCGAGCATCACACGCTCGAGTATGTATGTGTGCAGTAAATGAAACCGCACGTCTGTGTCATTCATTAACAGAGATGCAGGATTCATATTTAAATAGTGTTTTTGCGGCTTAATATTTATAGATACTAGTCCATAGCGCGAGTCGATTTAAGTGTACTGACCTACTTTTGATTAATTCATCCAAACTTCGACAAATTCCAATCCGCGTTATACGGTAAATTCCATTATATGACTGCATTCCGCGATTCCGCCCGCATTTTCCACATCGCAGACATCATAGGTTATATTGAGGTGTTTTGCAACTTCAGTGTAGTGGATTGTGATTTATTGCAACTTCAGCAACATCTGCTGCTGCCTTACCTTTGAGAGACAACTGATGCGTGATCACTGAGCTCCAGTTAGCAAGTGCTTTCGTGTGAGACTGCCTTCAGTTTTCCGCGTTGATTGGTCGGACTCGTGACTCCCTACATATCAGATGAGCGGTGGGCGGAGATTGCTCTAGGCCACAGAGTGTTGAGCTCAGACAGGCTGCATCGGAGCCAAATAGTGCATTTAAAAATTAAATAATTTCACCTGTATTATTTATTCACCAATAAATAATGTCACCTGTAAATAGTATGTTTGTTTGCATAATAAAAAAAACCAAAAAATATCGGCAAATCTGTTTTGAAAATGGCCGATATCGATAATCGTAAAAATGCTTAATATCTGCGCCGATAATCGGTCGACCCCTAGAATACATGATCATCGCTGCTCTGTCTGCTGCTTCCTGACGTGCTGATCGGCAGAGTCGCGCCGCCATTGCATTCAAAGCGGCTGTAGAAGGTGTTTAGCTCTTCGGCCAGCAACGGATCTGCTCTCACCTCTGCGGAGGAGTTATTTCCAGAGGAACAGATGGTCTTCAGACCAGGGACTGAAGACCCTGCCACATGCGTCGAGAGTCATTGAGCTGGAAAAGTGACTCAATTCTCTCCCTGTACAGGCGTTTAGCGGCTCTGACTGCCCGTCTGAGAGTGTAGCACGATGACTTGTACTCACTCATGTTTCCTTACAAAATACCGGCGTTGTATGCGGCAGTACGATGGTTAACCGCATCACGGATTGTTCTGTCCACCCACGGTTTCTGATTTGAGAATGTCCTAAACCTATTCATTACTGAACAAAATTACTATTGTTCAGCAGAATGTACAAACTACTACAAAAAATTATGAAAATTGTATTTAAAAAAAAATAAAAAAAAATGTTTAATATTTTTTTCTTTAAAGGATCACACACACACAATTAGGCTGAAACTTTAAAGTTAAGTTGCACAATGTTTAGGTTTTATAAATTTTTTTATTACTAGTATTTTGATTTATGGCTTAGTTTTATTTTGTAGTATGTTTAGCTTTTTAAACTAATTTGAAATTGGATTTGCATTTTGAATGTAATATGACAATTAAATTAGTGTTATTAATATATAACATTTCAGCAATAACATTTTATATTTTTCTAAAAGGGAAACCAATTACTTCATTTTAAGATACCTGCCTTAATTTCTCTTGAATATTTAGTATTGCTCTTTAATAAAGAAAAAATTATCCAATTACTGGATTAATTTATGGAATTTTCTGTAGAATACTGAATATAAACCTATAGACCACTCAGATCAGTAGGATAGACTCAGTTAGAAATGCCAAGGGTTCACACAAAACAAGAGTCTGCTTTTAGTTATTTTGCCGCCTACAGTTGGAATCAGCTTCCAGAAGAGATCAGATGTGCTAAAACGTTAGTAGAGATCGACGGTCGGTAGAGATCGACCGATATATCAGTTGACTGATAATTAAGCATTTTACCATAATCGGTTATCGGTTTTGTAAAAAAAAAATATATCGGTTTTGAATGTTTTTTTTATTTTTTTGTCACATACATAATTATTCAGAGTATAACCAGCAGTGAAATTTTGTTCTCTGCATTTGACCCATCCAAGTACACACACACCTGGAGCAGTGTTCACTCAGGAAATGCTCCAGCACGGCCACCGCATGTAACTTTGAACAAGATTCACTTGTTTGAAACACGCAAAATTATATTAACATTTACTATAGAACCATTATTTCGCCAATAAACATCTAAATAAATGCATCTCTATCGAAATTAATTATTTATTATCTCCGCAAGCGATCCAGTTTGAGTATAGTTCTGTGTAAATGCATAGATAAATCGCACTGTCAGCAGTTTTCATAATCTAGAATGACAAAAACATTTTAATAATTCTGATAAAACATGCCAGTTAAGAAATGCAATAAAATACGATGTTTTGTTTGTTATAGCTTATTTCAATATTCCAGAGAATATTAATCAGAGAATTAGTATTATCCAGTGAATTATTTTTCACTCTTTATTCTATTAAACAGCTTATACACCTAAAACTGTAGTTTAAAATGAAGTTGATATTTTGCTTGAGCTTTCCCTCTTTTCCTTATAGGTTTTAAATAGCCTGTAAGCACCATGCGCGTTTTACTTTGACTTTAATATCAGCAGCAATTCGGCGTCAAGCAGTGTTTAAAATAGCAAATGCTGTGGAACCAAATAAATGAGAAACAAATGTTTTTTTTTTTTAAACATCAATTAGATCAGGGGTAATAGATCGCTCGCGCTTTAGGTCAGTGTTTCTCAACCAGGGGTGCGAGAGATCAAACTCAAATACAATACATTCACTAATACTATGACTCGCATGTTAAGTAATGTAAAAAAAATATATAGCCTATAAATAAATAACAGTACCACCTCTCTACGTATTCTTTGTTTAGGAGGAGAAATACGGTTCTCATGGCGCTGTGAATACAAACTGAACAGAAACCGCTGTATGAGAACATGATACGCAAACTACAGCTCTCGCTGGATAAAAGAAGCCAGTGTCACACTAGTACACACATGTTTTAATGGGCAAGTTTTGTAATCAAGCTAAAGCTGATTACAGTGACATGATCGTGCATTAGACGCGCGTTATGTCCGTTATAAATGATGCGCAAACGAACCGTGTATGTGCGCTCTCGTTTACTCTAACATATTTCTGCTTGAATACAGCTCAGTATATAGTTGAATACAGCGATGTGAATAATAATAAAACACTATTTTATTTATTATTATTAAATTAATGCAACATAAAGATACATCACAACAAGCCTTTTAATTATTTATTTACTTTTCACTAGGTAGATCTCGTGAGTTTTCTCCCAGACTAAGATTAATGTCAGACTCAGAAGTCAACAGGCATAAAACGGGCGCTTTTACATTTGGTTTTGAAACTCTTCCGCAATCGCCTTGTCTGTGTCACCTCACTCTTCTTGTCAGTCATCTCTTCACGTGATAAATGAAATCTGATCTGTGATGCAGAGGTCTGCTGGGGACTATTTTAGGTTTTATTCTGCACCCACCCGCTCCCTCGATATATTCACTGTTTGTTCACATTTCTGATGAAAGACAGAGAGATAGGCTAACAAATAAAAGTTTAGTCTGCACAAAATTGTATTTTATTCGTCTTGTCAAGAGTCTTGAATTTTATTGACTGATAAATGTCAATAACATTTTGCTGCCAACACGGAATAAAGTTTCACAGAGAGGAAAAAAGTGATATAAAAATTGTAATCCCTATTTTTATTCGTTTTGTCAGGATATAATTCGTTTAGGCTAACATTCAGCCTACAACACAATAGGAATAAAATGTAGGTTTAGCCTAATAGCTATTCTATTAGTTTTGTCAAAATACTAAATTAATTTAACATCTTGCTGTTAACACAGTGAAAAGTGCAGCAGAGAAAAAAATAATTAATTCGACACAGTCTGTCATTTAAAATGATAGGATAAGCATAATACCAAAAAAAGAAAAAAGGAAAGAGAATTGCACGTCCTTCAAGGACAGCGCATCCAGACCTGCTCCATACTTATTCTGCTCTGTCACTCATCACAACCTGCCTGTTCTGTCTGAGAGCCGTATATTAATTAATGGTGCTTGCCATATATGGCAAGGCAACATTAGTGTTATCCGCTATTTCCAAATTCCACTTTTTGGTGCGCTACTCCTCCGCAGTTTTGTCACAGAGCCATGAATGAGGTGTCAAAACGCGGCCTAATCGAATGGTGTGCTATGACTTTTATAAGCGATCGGGTACAATGTTCGCCCCAGGTAGCGCCAAAAAACGCATAGACTTAACATTGCGAAAATTTGACGCCTCGTAGCTCAGAGAGTGGATTTCACAGAAATGTGAAATTTGCCACATTTGAAGAGGCTGGCAGGCTCTATAAGACCATACCTCAAAATGGCGTAAAAGTTGCACCCTGGCAGGAGCATCCCAAAGTTGCCCCATTGATTTCTATGGTAGGTAGACGCCCATGAAATGGGCCCTACACCATAGAAACCGCTTTCAATTGAACATAACTCTGGATCACAGTGTCATAGAGACAAGGGGGTGGGCTCATTTGACTCAGACGACCAATCAGCATCTCAGGATCATTGTGAAGCTATCAAGCCACGCCCCTAGCAACCATTTAGAGCACCTTAGCAACACGTCCCATAGACTTCCATTGAAAGAGATCAAAGGGATATCTTAGGATAGAAGTGTCATAGAAACATGAGGGTGGGCTCGTTTGACTCGGGGCAGCAAGCAGCCAATCCCGAATCACCTCAACACTCACTGGCCACGCCCTAGCAACCATTGTCGAGCACCTTAGCAACCAAAATTCACAGAGGAATATCTTCCATTCTGAATATCACAGAGGCGTGGGAGTTAGTTTATATCATTCATACTGACAAGAAGCCTTTGGAGTATCGTGATTGCTAGCTGCCAAGCCACTCCCTAGCAACCAAACAGAGTACCCTAGCAACCGTTTTGCAAGACCTATATCTCTGCATCAGAACATCGTATAGAGATGGGGTTGGTTTATACATTCACACTGACTTTGGAGCTTCATGATTGGCAGCTGCCAAGCCACTCCCTAGCAACCAAACAGAGTACCCTAGCAACCGTTTTGCAAGACCAATATCTCTGCATCAGAACATCGTATAGAGATGGGGGTTGGCTCTTTTGACTCATGCTAGCAAACAGGACTTGCTACATATGCTAGCAGTGAATAGCTACATGCTAATAGTGCTTAGCTAAGTGCTAAATCATGCCAATAAAATGCTACAAACTCCATAGTAACCATCTGTGACAACTACCAACCACCTAGTAACACCATAGCAACCACCCAGATTACCCTAGCAACGCCCTAGCAACCACCCAGAACACCCTAGCAACACCCTAGCAACCACCCAGAACACCCTAGCAACCGCCTAGCAACCACCTAGCAACACCCTAGCAACCACCCAGAACACCATAGCAACCACCTAGCAACCGCCTAGCAACCACCCAGGAACACCCTAGCAACCGCCTAGCAACGCCTAGCAACCACCCAGAACACCCTAGCAACCACCTGGCAACCATCCAGGAACACCCTAGCAACCACCTAGCAACACCCTAGCAACCACCCAGAACACCCTAGCAACCACCTAGCAACACCCTAGCAACCACCCAGAACACCCTAGCAACCGCCTAGCAACCACCCAGAACACCCTAGCAACCACCTAGCAACACCCTAGCAACCACCCAGAACACCCTAGCAACCACCTAGCAACCACCCAGAACACCCTAGCAACCGCCTAGCAACCGCCTAGCAATGCCCTAGCAACCACCCAGAACACCCTAGCAACCACCTAGCAACCATCCAGAATACCCTAGCAACCGCATAACACCCTAGCAACCACCCAGAATACCCTAGCAACCGCCTAGCAACCACCCGGAACACCCTAGCAACCACCCTAGCAACCACCCAGAACACCCTAGCAACCACCTAGAAACCGCCTAGCAACCAACCGGGTGGTGTTTTTTGCCACTGCAAGCACCATTTCACATTTTCTTCTGGAAATGTACATTCTAGTTATATTTGCTAGCCTGCTCTGAGCATCTTTGCACCCGCTGTGCACAGACAATAAAACGAAGCACTGGTCCATGTGTGCAGCGAGCGCATAACGGTCCGGGTGCAGGCTGAACTGATTGATAAGAATAAAGCGCAGATATACTGTTCTGAAATGAAGTCTGGGAACGGGATATTGTAAGACCACCCGCTCAAATTCAAATTGCGCCAGAGTTACCGACAGTTACCCCCTTGTATTCGGGAAATTAATCCCGCGGCGTAAGAAATCTGGTCGGGACAGCCGGCAATGCAGACCTAGACTGCTGTGATGCACGGCTCTCGTTCGTTCGGTGCACTGCGTTGAGCAGCAGCGTTCAGTTTTAATTGTAGTGTCCTCTAACTGAACAAATTTATTTTTATTACTATAAAAACATTCTAAACGATGGTGTGGGGACGGTGCCACGGTGAGCAAGTGGCGTAACGGTGTTGCGGCTTAACACCGTATAACCGTAATCACGTCTATCGTGGCAAGCCTACTTCACTCTGTTATTTATTTACTTTATAACAGTAAATAAATATCGGTTCTGCATATCGGTTATCGGGTACATAAACGCATAAAATAATCGGTATCGGTTATAAAAAATCAATATCGGTCGATCACTAAGCGTTAGCCACATTTAAATCTAGACTCAAAACTAATCTGTTTAGCTGTGCATTTACTGAATGAACACTGTGTTACTTTGTTAACTGATTGCACTGAAATGTATGTATAATCATTTTCTATTCTTAACTGTTTAAAATTTGTTTTAAATCAATTTTTATATAATTGTCCTTGTTTTTATTGTTGTGATTTATTATTATTATTATTATTATTTATAATTCCTTGTTTTTATTGCTTTGATTATTAATGACCATTTCACTTCCTTTTATGTAAAGCACTTTGAATTGAGTGCTAAGATTGTTTTTGCATGCAGTACAAATACCCTACAGCGACATTTTAGTCACACTGAAAAATAACTAAAGATTAACGTCATACTAATTTAAGAATAAAGTCAAAATTATGATAATAAAATCATTACACTTACACAAAATAAGAAAAAAAAAAAGTCTGTGGCATCCAACCTGTTGTTGTTAACACGAAAAATAGCAATAAAACATTAAATATATTTTCAAACTCAAATTTATTGATTTCATGAGACATTCATTTGTATAAATTGTTCAGATTTATTTTTACAATATGCATTCAAGTATTTATTCATATTTATTTTGTGATGCAAATATTAAAGAGGAAAATATAATTGATTCACATGCAGCTTGAACTGAGGCGAATGTAGGCAAGGCAAGTTTATTTATATAGCACATTTCATACACAGTGGTAATTCAAAGTGCTTTACATAAAAGAAAGTGAAATAATCATTCACAGCAAAAAACAAGGAGTTAAAAACAATAAAACAAGGAATTTTAAAATGATATAGAAATTGATTTAAAATGAAATTTAAAACAGTTAAATAGAAAAGGATTATACATAAAATAATGCAGTCAGTTCGGACGTAGCACAGTGCTCATTCAACAAATGCACAGCTAAATAGATGAGTTTTGAGACTGGATTTAAATGTGGCTAATGTTTTAGCACATTTGATCTCTTCTGGAAGCTGGTTCCAGCTGCGGGCGGCATAATAGCTAAAAGCGGACTCCTTGTATTGTGTGTGAACCCTTGGTATTTCTAACTGACTCGATCCTAATGATCTGAGTGGTCTGTTAGGTTTATATTCAGTGAGCATATCTGCCATATATTTAGGTCCTAGACCATTGAGTGACTTATAAACGAGTAAACGTACTTTAAAATCAATCCTAAATGTAACTGGAAGCAAGTGTAAGGACCTGAGGACTGGTGTGATATGCTCAGATTTTCTGGTTCTAGTCAGAATCCTGGCAGCAACGTTCTGGATGAGCTGCAGCTGTCTAATGGTCTTCTTTGGAAGGCCGGTGAGGAGACCATTACAATAATCCACCCTGCTGGTGATAAAGGCATGAACAAGTTTCTCCAAGTCTTGACTGGAAACAAAACATCTAATTCTTGCAATGTTTTTGAGATGATAGTCTGCTGATTTAATTACTGCTTTGACATGACTACTAAAACTAAGGTCTGTCTCCAGAATCACCCAAAGATTTCTGACTTGATTTTTAGTTGTTTGACCCTAGAGTCAAGGTATGCATTCACCTTGAGAACTTCATCTTTGTTTCCAAATGCAATGACTTCAGTTTTCTCCTTGTTTAACTGAAGAAAGTTTTGGCACATCCAACTGTTAATTTCATCAATGCATTGGCAGAGGAGTCAATGGGGCTATAATCATTTGGAGATAAGGCTAGGTAGATCTGGGTATCATCAGCATAGCTGTGGTAGGCAATTTGGTTCTTCCACAGGCTAAACAAGAACGGTGCAAGAATTGAGCCTTGTGGGACTCCACATGTCATGGACGTCCACTTAGACTTATGCTCTCCTATACTCGCATAATAACCTCTCCCTTCTAAGTATGACCTGAACCATTTGAGTGCCATCCCAGAAAGCCCGACCCAGTTTTCCAGTCTCTCTAGAAGTATGTTATGATCGACAGTGTCAAATGCAGCACTAAGATCTAGTAGTACCAGCACTGATATTTATCCAGAATCAGAATTAAAGCGAATATCATTTATTATCTTAATGAGTGCTGTCTCTGTGCTGTGATGCACGCGAAACCAGATTGAAAATTATCCAGATATCCATTTGAGTTTAAGTAGTTGTTCAGCTGATTAAAAACGACCTTTTCAATAATCTTACCTATGAAAGGAAGATTTGATATTGGTCTATAGTTGCTCAACATGGTGTTATCAAGATTGCACTTTTTTCAGAAGGGCTTAACAACTGCAGTTTTCAGGAAGTTTGGAAAAGTCCCAGAAAGAAGTGAGGTGTTCACCACTTCTAAGAGATCTGCTTCTAAACAGTTAAGCACACTTTTGAAAAAGATGTGGGAAGTGTGTCAAGATAGCAGGTTGACGATTTAAGATGCTGTACTATTTCTTCCAAAATTTTGCTATCAATTGTTTTAAAACAGACATAGTCACTTCTTTTGAGATTGCTGTCGAATCTGTGTGACCTCTGTATTACAGGAAGATGTGTCAATCTCCTTCCTGATATTACTGATCTTCTCTGAAAAGAAGGAAGCAAACTCATTGCATTTGCTGTCAGAGAGCATTTCACTGGGAATCTGACTTGGGGGTTTGTCAGTCTCTCAACAGTAGCAAAAAGAGTGCAGTGTTGTTTAAGTTACTGTTTATAAGGTTTGAGAAGAAGGTCTGTCTAGCTGTGGCTAGTTCCAAATTGAAAGCATGAAGGCTCTCTTTATAGATGCTATAGTGTATTTCTAGTTTTGTCTTCCGCCACATCCGCTCAGCTTTTCTGCATTGTCTTTTCATATTCTGAACTGCTGTTGATTTTCTCCAAAATGATTTTTGTCTGCCATTCTTCTTGCTGACCTTTATCGGTCCAATATCATCAATAACATTCTTAACTTTTGAGTTAAATGAATCCAGGAGAAGATCAACAGAGTCTGCAGAAATGCTTGGTGTTAAAGATATTGCCTTCATAAATAGCACACTAGTGTTCTCATTAATGCATCTCTTTCTGACAGAGACAGATCTAGATTCAGTGGTGACCGAGATCAATATATCAAAGAAAATACAGTGATCAGACAGAGCTACATCCTTAATGACAATGGATGAAATGTTTAGACCTCTACTGATGAGTAAATCTAGAGTGTGTCCACAATTATGTGTGGGTCCGTGCACATGCTGAATCAGGTCAAAAGTGTTTAAACAGTTATAATTTATTTTGTAGTTTTGATTTCAGCATTGTCTATGTGAATATTAAAATCCCTGCAATAGCAAAACAGTCAAACTCTGAGGAAATCATTGATAACAGTTCTGTGAACTCTTCAACAAAGGCTGGAGAGTATTTTGGAGGCCTGTAAATGATAATAAACAGAATGCGCACCTTTCAGCACAATACCTAGATATTCAAAAACAAGTACTGACCAAATGACACTTGCTTGCATTGATAAACATCTTTAAACAGAGCAGCTACACCTCCATCTCTCCTAACTGTCCTGCAGACACTTATAAAATTAAAGTTAGGAGGGCTGTTTCAGTGAGGACTGTTGCACTGCAGTTGTCTTCTAGCCATGTTTCAATTAGAAACATAAAATCCAGGTTGTTTGTGGTTATTAAATCATTGATCACAAATTATTTATTTTTAGTGAGCGAGTGTTTAAAAATGCTAACTTGATGGAATTACATTTAGTCTCTACAGACTGATGCATTACAGGCCGCAGATTAGATGGGTCAGCCCGTGCTTGAGAAAGGCCTTAGACCTATCACGTGATAGAACAGAGAGAGAGAAGGCTACAGGCATACTGGGTTCCCCTTGTTTTGTAAACATTTGTGAATGTTGCTGCTAATATAGCGGGGACCCGACACATATCACTGAGAGCTGTTATCAGTTGTTTTTGGTTCACCTACAGCAGATGGAGGAAGGTTTGGGCCCTTGCGTTGTGGCAGCGGTCGGAGAGCTCTCACAGGAGGAGGCGGGAGAGCTGAGCCTGCAGTCTTTGGTGGTTGGGTTACCTCACTACAAATGATGTAGTTACCTCGCTACAAATAAAAGGGTGCAAAACACATTCATAGTTTGTATTTGATCTTAAAATTCACAGAAAGATGAGACTTTGTGTTATAATAAAAAACACAAAGCTTATTGCGATTATTCGGAGGTTTGTGTGCAATGAATGGACTTGAAAACATTAAATATTATTTCCAAGCATTTATACCGTAATTAAAACAGCTTGTGAATAGTCATGTAATGGTATTCACATCAGAAAAATCAACAAGTTAAGTGAGATGGAGCCCATTTCATTGAGGGGCTGACGTGTGTGTGTGTGTGTGTGTGTGTGTGTGTGTGTGTGTGTGTATGTTTGTGTTTTTAGACACAGTGGAGTGTAATTTAAAAAGCAGTGTCTAGAGTAGCATTGTTTTTTTTCTTTAAAATTTTTAATAACTGTGACATGGTTGTAGTGTGCTTTTATTTTAAATTATTGTACTCTGTGTGACTTATACAACTGCAAAGCCAATATAATAATTCCCGATACAAAGTTTTTTTGATTGCCTCCTTGCTTAATGCTTTTAATGTAGCATATTATTAATGTATCTTTTTTCATTTGAAGTGGTGAAAGCAGTACTTTTAAATAAAGCATTGCTCTAATGATTACACTACATGGATATTATCAAGCATATAACACAAACAGTTCTCCTTGCACCGGTGGTTTTGTTGTTCTAGTGCGAGTGTTCAACTAATTTCAAAAGACAAGAAGTGTTTGAGCTGTTTAGAGCCAACTCTGTTCATCTTCAAGAGCATTAAAAAATCAAAATGATCCCAGCTGCAGTTTAGTTGTTTTCTTTAATGCTTGTTATTGAAATTCCTTCCTGACTTCTCATCCTCTGCTGGAAATGTGTTTTTCTCTCTCACAGACAACCCGGCGGGCTCATCCTACCGCCCCCCGCCACGCACGAAGGAGGTCGTCATCAATCAGCAGGTGGTTAAACTCAAGTACTGCTTCACCTGCAAGATCTTCCGGCCGCCGCGCACCTCCCACTGCAGCATGTGTAACAACTGTGTGGGTGAGAGGAGCTTCCAGAAATGTACAGCAGCGCTGACATTCAGAAAATCTGAGGCTGCTTTTAATGATAATTATTAGTGGCGATTGCTTATGCAAGTGTCATTATCGCTTATTGCTCATACTAAAGATTACAAGTTAAAGGGGTCATATGATGCTATTTTAAAGATCATTATTTTGTGTTTGGTGTTATAGAATACGTTGTCATGCTTTAATGTAAAAAAAAACTAAAAACAAAACTTATTTTTGAAATACTGTACATTATTGTAGGTCCTCTATGCCCTGTCTCTCTCAAACACTTTTTCTACAAAGTCCCTCCTTCAGACAAGCACAGTCTGCTCTGATTGGCCAACTGGCACAGTGCATTGTGATTGGCCGAACACAACAAGCATGGGTTGGAAATGTAACGCCCCTTTCCATAATAGAGAGCTTCAGCTTTCAAAAATAATAATAAAGACTAGGGGTCGACCGATTATCGGCGCCGATATTAAGCATAAAGTCACGAGTCCGACCAATCAACGCGGAAAACTGAAGGCAGTCTCACACCGAGAGCACTTGCTAACTGGAGCTGCCTCAGTGATCACGCATCAGTTGTCTCTCAAAGGTAAAGCAGCAGCAGACGTTGCTGAAGTTGCAAAACACCTCAATATAACCTATGATGTCCGCGATGAGGAAAATGCGGGCGGAATCGCGGAATGCAGTCATATAATGGAATTTACCGTATAACGCGGAATGTCATTGAATGTGTCGAAGTTTGGATGAACTAATCAAAAGTAGGTCAGTACACTTAAATCGACTTGCGCTATGGACTAGTATCTATAAATATTAAGCCGCAAAAACACTATTTAAATATGAATCCTACATGTTCTGCATCTCTGTTAATGAATGACACAGACGTGCGGTTTCATTTACTGCACACATACATACTGAAGCGCGTGCTGCTCGCGGTGTTTTCAGCGTCTGCCGTCTCACTAAATGAGGACATAAATACATGAACAACATCCCCAGAACTGCTTGGAGAGTCACTTCATGAACATTTGACCGTTTCATTTGAGTAAAACAATCGTCATATCATATATATGTAACGGATGTAGCTATGCCAGTAAGGGCTGTGTGTAAACCTCACTCTCCTGACCTCAAAAAGAGGCGCTCTAGCGACTGACGCTAGAGGCTGTAGCCTTTGGCGTTCCTTGTTAGAGCGCCCGCCTCCCGCACCGGAATCCCGGGTTCGAGACCCGCTCCGACGAGTTGTGGCAGTGTGGACCCGGGGGGGTTACATATACATAGGCTACAGAAACTTAAAAGGTCCTCATGGCAACCTGTCAAAATATAAGTTCGGTTTAGCCGAATATATTACTGTATACGTAATACAACTACAACAATTATTACAACTTTTGTTGAGAATAATCACACAATGCGCTAAATACGTTTACTTTAAGTTTTACAAAATGTTTACAGAATGCTTCTGGGTGATCTCCTTATGTTATTATTAATATTATTAATATTACTGTTTATTTAATGTTGTTGTTATTAACAGTTTTCAGAATTAAAGACATGTTTAAAAGCATTTAAATAACGTTTTTTTTGTCAGAGCTCTTGTTATTATTAATTTTGGCATTCATTTTCATTTTTACACCAGACACGTATATCGGTTCAAAATATCGGTTATCGGTCTACTTGATCTGTAATAATCGGTATCGGTATCGGCCCTGAAAAACACATATCGGTCGACCCCTAATAAAGACAGTTAATATAATGTCCTTCGTTTTACCAGCAGTTCAAGCTCGAAGGGGGAACAGAGTTGCGTGACTGACACAGTGATGATGCTCGTATGTGTTTGCAAACAAGCCACGATTAAGAAAACGGACTCCACTGTGACCCTGTCTCTTTCTCTCACACATGCGTGACGTAAGCACACACACACAACGTGCAAAACTCCGCATTTGAACAGTCAAAGCAAATACTAATTACAAAACATACTTACAGCCGCTGATTCAGAAGTGCCAGATTGTCAAAGTCAGAGTTACCTCGTCTCCTAGGTTCACAAAACTGTCATCCATAAAATGCGTTACTGTTCTGTTGTAAATAATCTGTATTTACAGACAAAATATATCAAACACCACTGCCTCTTTTCGTTTTCATTTAAACATATTAATAGCCGCAGAAAGGTTGTTCAGAGAACGTACATACATTACAATGAAACAAAATATTATATCAAACATTGCCTATATTCATTTTAACATATCAATAGAACAGTAGAATGAAGACCAAAGATTACCTGTTCGGTTTACCCAAAACAAATTATATTTTATGTTTAACCACTACAGAGACATCAGAGCCAGCCAAAAATGTCAGAAGGACTAGCCGAGGTTATGCTCCTCCAGTGTTGGGGAAAGTTATTTTTAAAAGTAATGCATTACAACTTTTGCATTACTCCCTAAAAAGTATCTAAGCATCGTTACTTAGTTACTTTTTATGGAAAGTAATGTTACGTTACTTTCACGTTACTTTTAAATATGAGAAGGGCTTTATTATTTTTTATACAAGAAGTTCTATTTATAGCAAATGTAAAAGCCTTTCACACCAAAAGTGCAATAAATAAACCTCAGGATGAAGAAAGAGTAAATCATGCCTGTACAAGAGAATGCAGAAGTTCAACACTCTTAAGCAATAATAAAACAACGAAGCACAATTGTTAGTTTATCTAAAGTCATTTTTGCTTATTAGTATGGTTGAACTGGATCATCAAAGGTCAGCAGAAAAACATTGGTTAATAAAATGTGATTAGATATATTTGTGTTGTTTAACATATTTAATTATTGCAGGTTTGCTTCATATTCTGAGTTTGCATTTCACTGTTTTAATTCATTTTAATGAATACTGAATCAGTTTTTGTGAGTGGGATGAATTAATACACATTCACATTTAGTCAGAATTACAGTCAGTCAATAAATGGAATTACTGTTACTGGCGTTACTTTTTTGAAAAAGTAACTCAGATATTTTCTTGTAAATTAAAAAGTAATGCGTTACTTTACTAGTTTCTTGAAAAAAGTAATATTATGTAACTCGTGTCACTTGTAATGCGTTATTCTTAACACTGCTCTCTCTTCAGGATACATGAGCATTGAGCACCCGGTGATCGCGTGGAGCTCACGTCCGAAATCGGCGAAGAAAATTTTCAAATAGGCGCTGTCTTAATAAATATACCACAGATTTGAGTTTTAAATTACTACATTCTCACCTGAAATACACACGTCCAGTGTAGGCAGGCTTTAGCGGCGCACTGCTCGTGTCCGGTATGACACGGTTTTACTCCTCTATCAAGAAGAAACAAAGCAACCTCGGTGTCCAACCTCGCAGGCCTTCCACTCCTTGAGTTCTCTCCAGCATCGGAAAGCTGATCCGATATTTACACGGGTCCTACTTCTTGCCTTATCATTCCGCAGATGTTTTCCTCTTCTGTCCTTATCTGCCATCTCTATTTCTGTCGCTCGGCTGTTCACTGAACACTCTCTCATCCACATCATGAGTAGACACACCTTACTGCTGATTGGCTGCAAGTTTGTTTTGGTACTGCCCCGACTCGGTTTTCTAAAACGCTTTTGAAAGATTGCTTACCCTGCCTTTAATCAAACCAACCAGCTATGAGATCAGCTAAAGGGTACAAAATGTACCCATTAAGCACAGACAGACTTTCTTAATTTAATTACGTATATCTTAATTGAAATGCTTTTGTCATTTAAAATAAGATAAAAAATTCTGTGTGAGAGATTAATATTTTATTTTAACATCATTTTTTATACTGAAACCAATATCTCGTGCACTAAAAATGTCTCAATTTATATTTTGGTGAGCTTAATAGATGCGTTTACCCTATACCATCTATTAACAGCACTGTAGCTCACAGTGGCTCTGTCTTTAAGGCCTTGCAATTTTGTTGAAAAAATTCCTCTAGGAAGAAAAGTAATATCTTTTTACTTCACTGTTGCTCTTGATTTTGTACAGGCAAACACTGCTCAGAAAATATAACTATACAATGTGGTTACTCCTAACATTCAATATTAATTGCCAGCAGGGCCGGCCCTGGCGAATTTGCTGCCCTAGGCAAGATTTTACCTGGTGCCACTTGCCTCACATTATTGAATATTAACTAACTTGAACTAACAATGAACAATACATGTGTAACAGTATTTATTATTAATAAATTATTTTTTATAGTGTAACTATAAAAATATAGGTGCTGCCTAAGTCACTTTATAAATTTAACACAATAAAAAAATAAATAATAATTACATCTGGTATTCTCGTAAAACTGTATTAGCACACAGTAGGCTACTGTTTAATCTTCAAAATAAATTTAAAAATTTTCTATTTCCAGTGGATGCAGCAATTTTCTACTTGCCTATTCTAATGTTTTTACCATGAATTATAGCCTACTGAGAAATGTACATCTTTAAATTGAATTTTACATTAATTTTACTTGTTTAATAAGTCCAGTTAACGTCCTATACAAACATTACTAAATTTGCCAATTCAAATAAAAAAATACAATACATTCCCAAAAGCTACACAACTGTAGCGTTACAATTTATTGTCATGTTACATTAAAAATTACACTTATGTTACAAACTCTCTGGCACTTGAGAGATTATTATTATCTTATTTGAAACTTTTAGACTATAGGCTTTCTAGACAAGGCTAACATAGTTTGTTCACAAACTTTTACCTCATCTAGAGCCCTTAAATGCATATCTCATGTCTTTAGCGAACCGGGAGATCATTCACTACCTTCTCCCTCCTTCATTTTTGAAAGTTAGACATCAAATTTCTTAGTAGGTATTCATCAATATATGCATTATAAACAATAATGAAATATAAAAGAGTGCCTGTTTTCTGATTACTTTTTATGTGTAAATATATTTTTCCTGCGTGATATATTCCTAAATATCTGATGATTCGATGTGCACTGATTCTTTCTTCCTCCAGGTGGCACTGTTTAATAAAAAATTACGACGTGATGTTTCACTCAAAATTACCGCAGGCATAAAACAAAAGAATATCATCAGAACTGGTTTGAATTGTTTTACTGGAGCAATTACTGTACACATTTGTCATTTGATGGTGGATGTAGTGAATAAGCAGCCGGTAAACAAAATATTGATTTTGAGTTATTGAAAACGATCGTTTTGAAAATATGGTAGAGATCGCGAATATGAGCCAGTGGAAGTGCGCTCTGACGGTGACAGCGATGGTAAAATCATCTGCCCAAATTGAACCCTTCCAAGTTTCAAAATGTTACGAAATAGGCTTTGTTGTAATCTTCTGCAATTTTCCTTAAAATATTAAGGGTTTTCTTTGTCTTTTTTTTTTGCTATTGCAGAGGTTAGAGATTTGCCCGTGCTGGATATATACGGGTCTCTAAAGACACGACTATCATGATTGGCGAAACATTTATGCATTTAAACGGCTAGTTTATTTGACCATAATCATTCATTACATCACATTACCTCTGTCTTTGTCCCGTTTTATTCTTCTCTTATTTAGTTTTCTTCCCTAGGCACCAGAGGGCTTCGGTCTTTGGACACAGTGATTCATTTATAAGTGAAAATCTTTTAAAATGAGGTAACTGATGTATGTGGAAGTGCGGCTATCCTGGTTGAAGATCATGTGTCGAACTGAGGAGAGCAATGACATAGTTGTTTTTGTGGGACGATCGCTTTTTGTGTAACATTTTAAATGTATAGTATTGAAGTAGAATTGTTAATAAAAAAAATACATCTTTACTCATTTTGGCGCCCCTATGGATCGGCAGAGCCCCTAGCATTTGCCTATTCCGCCTATGCCACGGGTCGGCCCTGATTGCCAGTATGTTTATTGTGTGCAGTTTCACTCTTCTGCTTGTGAATCCATGTAGGATGTTATTTTTCTCAGATTTAGCTGTGTAATTTATAGCATTAGGTTCATGAAGCCGGTTTGAAGTGGTCTGCATTTTGGTTTGATCTCTGAAGCTCTCACTTGTTCTTAAGCCAGCAGGTCTTTTAATTTCTGCTGTAATAAATCATGAGCCTGTGTGAGACAGCCTGCTGTTGTGTGTGTTTGACAGAGCGCTTCGATCATCACTGCCCCTGGGTTGGCAACTGTGTGGGAAAACGAAACTATCGCTCCTTCTACACCTTCATCGTCTCACTGTCTTTCCTCACGGCCTTCATCTTCGGTTGTGTAACCACACACCTAGCTCTAAGTATGTGTGATTTCATTTTCTTGACAACTCTTTCTGTATCTGTGAGCTCAAACAAATATATACATGCCTGAGTGGTGTGTGAATTTAACATCTGTTCAGTGAGGTCATAGCGCTTTATAGTTAAGAGATCTTTATATATATATATATTGCCTTTCCAAAAAGGACATTAGAGACATTAACAAAAGATTTGTATTTGAAATTAATGCTGTTCTTTTGAACTTTGTTCATCAAAGTATCATAAAAATCCTAATAAATTATGCTTTTTCAAAAATGCGAAGCAGCACAACTTCTTTCCAAAAGATAACAATTGCATGTATTTCTTGAGCAGCAAATCAACATATTATAATCATTTTTTTGGTGGATCATGTGACACTGAAGACTGAAGTAATGATGCTAAAAATGCAGCTTTGATCACAGAAATAAATACAATTTTACAATATATTATAATAGAAAACAGTTATTTTAAATTGTAATCATATTTCACAATATTACCGTTTTTACTGTAAAAATTATACCAAGCTAAAACTTTTGAATATTAGTGTAACTTATAGTATAGACACTTACTTCATGAGTTGCATCATGGGGTGTTTGAACAGCATCGAATGGGTTTGAAAAAAAAAATGAAAATTGAATATAACATTGTTCCAAATTAAAACAATTTATACAAAACTAATTTCCAGTTTTTAAGCATAAACCATTTTATTTAGATGATAGACTGGTAGCTTTTAAATTTTTAATGTAAAGAGTTGGTTTGTTTGCACTATGCTGTATATAAGGCAAGCACAGATGTCAAATGAGCTGGTGAGAGGCCATGTGAATCTTTTATTGGAACTAAATAGCTTAAGATCTGATAAAAACTTTTAGTGAATAATGCTCTCTTTTTTAGGGTCACAAGGAGGAAATGGGTTGGTGCCTCCAAGCGAGTCCTGCCAGATATCCTTTCATTTGTTGTTTGATTTCAGATGTTTAGCTTACAAAAGTCTGTTATTGCCATTAAGGAATGTGCTGGGTTAAATAAAAGTTAAGTTCAATGAACAAGAAATAACACAGGATGACACAGAAAATAATGTCAAATTTTGCCTCAATTTATAAAAACAATCGGAAATTGGGTTTGTTGGAATGTGCTTACAATGTAAATATATTGGGCAAGTCATACTGGGGGAAAAAAACATCTATATTAGAGATCGACCGATATATCGGTTTACTGATATTTTCCTGATATTTAAGCATTTTACCATAATCGGTTATCGGTTTAAAAAAAAACAAGATTTGTCACATACACAATTAATACAGAGTATAACTAGCAGTGAAATGTGTTCTCTGTATTTGACCCATCCAAGTGCTCACACACCTGGAGCAGTGGACACTGTTCACTCAGCGGTTGATGCCCGGAAAATGCTCCAGCACAGCCACCTCATGTAACTTTTAACAAGATTCACTTGTTTGAAACACGATAAACTATATTAACATTTACTATAGAAACATTATTTCGCCAATAAACATCTCTATCGAAATTAATTATCTATTATCTCCGCAAGCGATCGCAGTTTGAGTATAGTTCTGTGTAAATGCATAGATAAACCGCGTTGTCAGCAGTTTTCAAAATTTAGAATGACAAAAACATTTGAATAATTCTGATAAAACATGCCAGTTAAGAAATGCAATAAAATACAATGTTTTGTTTGTTATAGCTTATTTCAATATTCCAGAGAATATTATTCAGTGAATTATATCCACTCTTTAGTCTATTAAACAGCTTTTAAACCTAAAACTGTAGTTTAAAATTAATTTGATATTACTTCTGTCCTTTATTTTCTCCATTTGAAAACAATAGACATTATTTAGCTTATTGTTAATATCAGTGTTGCTGATGATGCTTTTTATAAATAAAATGTTTTTGTTGTAATTTTAAGATTAAATTTTACATGAAAATGTTCATTTTCAACATTTATTTGTTGTTGTTAAGATGACTGAAATGAGGAAAAACTAAAGTGATGGATGGACATACTTCACTCTGTTATTATTTACTTTATGACTTTATAACGGTAAAAAAATATCGGTTCTGCATATCGGTTATCGGTCACATAAACGTACAAAGTATCGGTATCGGTTATAAAAAAATATAAATATTTTATACTCTAAACTATATATATATACACAGACACACACTCACCGGCCAGTTTATTAGGTACACCTGTTCAATTGCTCTGTAACACAAATTACTTATCAGCCAATCACATTGTAATGCATTTAGGCATCTAGATGTGGTGAAGACGACTTACTGACGTTCAAACCGAGCATCAGAATGGGGAAGAAAGGGGATTTAAGTGACTTGAACGTGGAATAGTTGTTGGTGCCAGACAGGCTGGTCTGTGTATTTCAAAAACTGCTGATCTACTGGGATTTTCACGCACAACCATATCTAGGGTTTACAGAGAATGGTCCGAAAAAGAGAAAATATCCAGTGAGAGGCAGTTATGTGGACGAAAATGCCTTGTTGATGTCAGAGGTTCAGAGGATAATGGGCAGACTGGTTAGAGATGATAGAAAGGCAACAGTAACTCAAATAACCACTCGTTAGGACCAAGTTATGCAGAATACCATCTCTGAACGCACAACACGTCGAACCCTGACGCAGATGGCCTACAGCAGCAGAAGACAACACCAGGTGCCGCTCCTGTCAGCTAAGAACAGGAAACGGAGGCTACAAATCGAGCAGGCTCCCCAAAATTGGACAATAGAAGATTGGATAAAACATTGCCTGGTCTGATCAAGTCAAGTCAACTCACCTTTATTTATATAGCGCTTTTAACAATACAAATTGTAACAAAGCAACTGCACAATATCAAAATAGGAAAATAGTGTGTCAATAATCTAAATGACAAGATTTAACACTCAATTTTCAGTTGAAGGCATTTCATTATTGAATTTAGTGATGGCATCGTCCAGCTCAGTTCAGCTCTAATAGTATCTGTGCAATCAAGTCGGTGATATCGCTGGAAATGAAGTGTCCCCAACTAAGCAAGCCAGAGATGACAGCAGCAAGGAACCAAAACTCCATCGGTTACAGAACGGAGAAAAAAAATCTTGGGGGAAACCAGGCTCAGTCTCCTCCAGTTCTCCTCTGGCCAGGCGAACCAGTAGTTTGTTCCAACTGCAGCAAAGTCAGATTGTAAGGGCTCCACTGTTTCCAGTGGTCTTTTCACGATAGCTGTCCAGGTCCTCACTGGGGATCAGTATCTGGGGCTCATCTAGGTGCCCTGGTCTCTGCTGACGTTCAGAGCTGTAGAGGTCGTCTCTAGGTGCTGATCCACCATATGATCTGGATACGGACTGGATCCGTTGACTGCAGTGATCATCTGGGCTGGATAAGGACCGGATCGGGTGGCTACGGTGACCTCGGAATAAGAAAGAAACCGACAAATATTAGCGTAGATGTCAATCATCTTACGATGTAAAAAGTACATTGTGTTTTATGGGAAGTGTTCCCTGTTCCGGTTGACCTAATTAATGCAGTCTAACAATCCTTTAACGGATTTGAATATTAGAAGCGTATTAGTGTGTTAAGTGTACGCCAGGTTAAAGAGATGGGTCTTTAATCTAGATTTAAACTGACAGAGTAGTGGTTGACCGATATCGGCCATTTTCAAATAGATTTGCCGATAATTATTATTATTATTTTTTTATTTTTTTTTTTATTATGCAAACAAACATACTATTTACAGGTGACATTATTTATTGGTGAATAAATAATACAGGTGAAATTATTTAATGTTTAAATGCACTATTTGGCTTGATGCAGCCTGTCTGAGCTCAACACTCTGTGGCCTAGAGCAATCTCCGCCCACCGCTCATCTGATATGTAGGGAGTCACGAGTCCGACCAATCAACGCGGAAAACTGAAGGCAGTCTCACACCGAAAGCACTTGCTAACTGGAGCTGCGTCAGTGATCATGCATCAGTTGTCTCTCAAAGGTACAATACGATTGCAATAAATCACAATCCACTACACTGAAGTTGCAAAACACCTCAATATAACCTATGATGTCCGCGATGTGGAAAATGCGGGCGGAATCGCGGAATGCAGTCATATAATGGAATTTACCGTATAACGTGGAATGTCATGGAATTTTTCGAAGTTTGGATGAATTAATCAAAAGTAGGTCAGTAAACTTAAATCGACTCGCGCTATGGACTAGTATCTATAAATATTAAGCAGCAAAAACACTATTTAAATATGAATCTTGCATCTCTGTTAATGAATGACACAGACGTGCGGTTTCATTTACTGCACACATACATACTGAAGCGCGTGATACTGCGGTGTTTTTCAGCATCTGCCGTCTCACTAAATGAGGACATAAATACATGAACAACATCCCCAGAACTGATCAGAGTCACTTCATGAGCATTTGACCGTTTCATTTGAGTAAAACGATCGTCATATCATATATACATAGGCTACAGAAACTTAAAAGGTCCTCATGGCAACCTGTCAAAATATAAGTTCGGTTTAGCCGAATATATTACTGTATACGTAATACAACTACAACAATTATTACAACTTTTGTTGAGAATAATCACACAATACGCTAAATCGTTTACTTTTAAGTTTTACAAAATGTTTACAGAATGCTTCTGGGTGATCCCTGCACTTATGTTATTATTAATATTACTGTTTATTTAATGTTGTTATTAACAGTTTTCAGAATTAAAGACATGTTTAAAAGCATTTAAAGAACGTTTTTTTTGTCAGAGCTCTTGTTATTATTAATTTTGGCATTCATTTTTACACCAGACACATATATCGTTTCAAAATATCGGTTATCGGTCTACTTGATCTGTAATAATCGGTATCGGCATCTAGGCCTGTCGCGATAGTCGATATATCGACTTATCGCACGATATATGAATATGAGCGCGATCATTTTTGGTGCCGCGATTATATTGCGACTGATAATTTTTTTATAATTAAAAATAATGATTATATTAATTTTTACATAAAAATGAATATCACCAACATTTTAGTCGATCGATCTACCTCTGTCATCACGTCTGCTCTCTGTGGCGGAGGCGGGGCTTAGGCAGCGTCTCCCCCACACACACGCACACAGAGCGGACAGCGACAGGTGAAGAGAAGACGTGAACCCACTGCGTTATAAAGTGTTTCGTGACAACTACAGCCAGTTAGGAAGAACAAGTCCCAATGGACTTGGTTTCAAAGCCGCAATCTTCAGCTCTGGTGTGGGATTTTGGCTTTAAGCCGAATGAGAGAGGAGAGCCAATTAACGTGAATGAGCCGGTATGTCGACTTTGTTTAAAAACAGTGGCAACGAAAAGAGGCAACACAACTAACCTAAAATCTCACTTAAAACATAACCATCCCACCCAGTTTTTCAATCTGGGAACAACAACCGCAGCTGGAGCTGGATAGGGGTCTTCCAGACAGTTATCTGTTACAGATGCCTTTTCCCGACAGTGTAAATATAAACGTGACAGCGCGAAATGGTGCACACTCACAGATAGCGTAACTCGCTATATAGCCAAAGAGATGCAGCCATTAAACACGGTCGAAAAACCAGCTTTTAAAAATATGCTGCAAACTTTTTTTATTCTTAAGAATAAAATGTTCTTTGTTCTTTGAAAGAGTGCACTTGCATTATTATGCTATTATATTGTCATACTGTAATTATATAATCAGTGAAATTAAATTGTCTTAAAATGACAATAATATTGTTTATCGCAATTAATTTTGGTGCAATATATCGCACAACAAAAAGTAGTTATCGTGACAGCCCTATCGGCATCGGCCCTGAAAAACACATATCAGTCGACCCTATGACAGAGTGTTTCTGCCTCCCGAACAGTGTTAGGTAGATTGTTCCAGAGTTTGGGCGCTAAATAGAAAAAGGATCTGGCGCCGCAGTTCATTTTGATATTCTAGGTATTATCAAATGGCCAGAGTTTTTAGATCGTAGCAGACGTGGAGGACTATAATGCGATAAAAGTCTGCTCAAGTACTGAGGAGCTAAACCATTCATGGCTTTATAAGTAATTAACAAGATTTTAAAATCTATCCGATGTTTAATAGCGAGCCAGTGCAGTGTTGACAGAACCGGCTAATGTGGTCATACTTCCTGGTTTTAGTAAGAACTCTAGCTGCTGCATTTTGGACCATCTGTAGTTTGTATATTAAGCGTGCAGAACATCCACCCAATAGAGCATTACAAGAATCTAACCTTGAGGTCATAAACGCATTAATTAACATTTCTGTATTTGACATTGAGAGCATAGGTCTCAGTTTAGATATATTTTTAAGATGAAAAAAGTCAGTTATATAAATGCTTGAAACGTGGCTGTCAAAGGAGATATTGCTCCTTTGACAGCCTATCAAATAGCACCTAGGTTCTTGACTGATTATGAAGAATCGACAGAGCAGCCATCAAACGTTAGACAGTGTTCTAGATTATTACTTGTGTGGTTTTTAGGTCCGATAATTAACATCTGTTTTTTTAGAATTTAGTAGTTAGAAATTACTTGTCATCCACTTTTTTATATCAACTATGCATTCCATAAGTTTCTCAATTTGGTGTGTTTCACCTGGCTGTGAAGAAATATAGAGCTGAGTATCATCAGCATAACAGTGAAAGCTAACCCCATGTTTCCTGATGATATTTCCTAAGGGTAACATGTAAAGCATGAAAAGTAACGGCCCTAATACTGAGCCTTGAGGTACTCCATACTGCACTTGTGATCGATATGATACCTCGTCATTCACTGCTACGAATTGAAGGCGGTCAGGTAAGTACGATTTGAACCATGCTAATGCACTTCCATTAATGTCAACAACGTTTTCCAGTCTATTCAAAAGAGTTGTGATCGAAATTGTCGAACGCAGCGCTAAGATCCAGGAGCACTAATAGAGAGATACAACCATGATCAGGTGATAAGAGCAGGTCATTTGTCACTTTAATGAGAGCAGTCTCAGTACTATATGAGATGGTCTAAATCCTGACTGGAAATTCTCAGATATATATTTTTTCTCTAAGAAGGAATATAATTGAGGATATACTACCTTTTCTAGTATATTTGACAGAAAAGGGAGATTCGAGATTGGTCTGTCTTTCTGATGAGTCTTGATTTCTGCTGTGACATTCAGATGGTAGGGTCAGAATTTGGCTTAAAGAACATGAAAGCATGGATCCAGCCTGCCTTGTCTCAACGGTTCAGGCTGGTGGTGGTGTAATGGTGAAGGGGATATTTTCTTGGCACACTTAGTACCAATTGAGCATCGTTTAAATGCCACAGCCTTCCTGAGTATTGTTGCTGACCATGTCCATCCCTTTATGACTACAGTGTACCCATCTTCTGATGGCTACTTCCAGCAGGATAATGCACCAGTCACAAAGCTCAGATCATCTCAGCGCTATTATGTTAAACTGCTTTAAATTACTTTTTTTCACATAATTCTACACCCCACTCACCATAATGACAAAGCAAAAAACAGATTTATCACAACTTTGCAAATTTATTAAAAAGGAAACACTGAAAAAAATACCTACCATTCCCTTAACTCTTAAAGCACTTAGATATTATGGGCACTTTGTATTTTTTCTTTTGTTTTGGATAAATTGTTCACATGATTTATTTGTTCCTTGATTTTAGATAAATCAAAAACTGTGGCCATGATTTAACTTAAACAAGGCAATGAATTCCTAATCCTAATTTTTTCCCCCTGTGCGTGTCATATGCAGGGCTCAGCGCTTTGGTACACTTCCATTATAAGTGCAAAGTTTGTACAAACCGAGGGACTAGTTAAAATGATGCAGTTTATCAAGTTATATTTAACCCAGAATATTCCTGTACTGTGTGCTATTAATATTCATTATTGGTGAAAATTCTGAAGTTTTCCTTTACTTACTTCACTGCTCTTGAGTTGGTGGTTTGCTTCTTTTCAGTTTGGTCCATTTTGGGCCTCTCAGGCTTCCATACATACCTGGTGGCTGCAAATCTTACTACCAATGAGGATGTAAGTGTTTTCCGTTCATAACTTAAGAGGTGTAAAAGTTGTTTTTACCACTAATACACTCAACAATTTAGGCCTTAATTTATATGTAATTCAAATACAGTTTTCTATCATTTAATTGCACTGCTTTGTCGTAAATTAATCAACTTAATGTGATGCTTATTTGTTAGTCATACAAAAAGAAAAAATCATGGCACAAGTTCCACATTCATAAATATTTGATGCACGTGTTGTCAAACTGATGATGTTTTCTTAATTTGCTGGTGTAAAGTTGCAGTACATTGAGCTTTCTTGACCACTTTAGAAAATACATACAAAAACATGTATTTTTATTTATTATTATTATGTAGGTCTAAATATTTCATGGATTTTATGTGCATTTTTGTGTCCGTATTAAAGATTAAAGGCTCCTGGTCAGGTAAAGGTGGAAATGAGGACGTTGGAAATCCTTACAGTTATAACAGCATTATCAAAAACTGCTGTTCTGTGCTCTGTGGACCCATGCCACCCAGGTGAGACGTGTGTAGATGAGTTTATATTGTCTCCAGTATGCCAATAAAAACTATATCTAAAATATGAAGCCTCTGTTTATCACTGTGGCTTTGTTGTAATTTATTTGCCTCCTCTCTTGTCAGTTTGATTGACAGGCGAGGCTTTGTGCCCTCCAATGACTCCGTCCAGACCAGTCCTATGAAAATCGAACTCCCGGCTGCTAAAAACGACATAAACATGGTAGAAAGAGAAATCACCTCATGCCGACCTCCTCCACCCCGGCCTGACTTCCTGTGTCTGATCCAAAGCTAGAATTTTCTCCTTTTGCTGTGTTGTTTGATGTGCATGGGTCGCACCCTTCATTTAGATGTCAGACAGCGTTCGGCTTGCTGGGCTGCAGCCAAGTGCGGCTGTCTCAGATTTGTTTGGGGTTGAGGAGAGCTGTTTGGTCAAAGTCACAAATGAGCAGGATGAGATTTGCGTTGTTTACTTTGAGTTTGAAAGGGAAATAAATGTTTATGTACTCATTCTCTAGGGTTTGTCTCCCTCGTGGATCAGTGGGTTGGATTGTTTATGGTTTACAAAACAATGGCTGTTGCCGTCGTGGTATGTTGCACAAATGTTCATCTTATTACAGTAAAAGGAAATAAAACTTTTGGCCTCCTGTGACGCTAGGTAGAATTCACAGTTTGTGAGCAGGAAATATGCTGTAGTTTCAGGTGATGGTGTTTATTTTTGAAGCTCTTCGAAGATTCATAGACTTGTGAGATTATGACGCACAATTGTGCTCTTGAAAAACATCCGAGGATAAGCAAACGCCTCTCACAAATGTTGTTTATTTTTCATTAATTTATTAAAATTGTTTGTTTTTAGTATATTCTGAGCATGTAAAACAACTCAAGCTGTTTGTTTGGATAATTCAGGTTGTTTGATTCAAACAAACAAGCAACTTGTTTGTTTTTAGTTTTTGTATTTTAATTTGGCTGTTTATCAACTTGAATGTGCCTTGAAGTTTTTTCAGATCTTTTTGGTTTATGCTCAGATGTTGAACTTGCCACCAAAACAATAGTGCCTCTCATCAATGAACAAACAAATCAACAACTCTAGTGTTTATGTACATTTCTTTGGTTGTGAGTTGGCCGAAAGTCCATGTCATCCTGTTTTGTGAAGTCCAAAATGAATAGCTATGGTAAATATGACTTCTATTAAGCTATGGAAAAATATCAGTTTGATTTACAGAAAAAAATGCAGGTAAAGTTAAAAAGGTGCTAATACGTCTCTGCACAGTAGTGTAGGGATCCGGTACTTACACTTGACGTGTGGTTGGGTCTGTGTGCATCTGCATATATTGTGAAATAGTTTGCATGTGACATGGAAATTTCCCTATGAGATTTTATGTATTATGAATGCATGGGTTTAAATCCCTGATTTTATTATTATTATTATTATTTTTTTTTTTTTTTATGAAGAACATTGCTGACATTTTGTACTTTTTGAACAAATTTGTGCTTGTGTATATTGACAATGCATTTTAATGTTAAATAAATATTTTTCAAACTAAACCACAGAATTCTTGTCCCGCATGCATATTTGTTGTTTTGAGTATGTAGGTAAAGAGTTGTTTGTTTACTCACTGTTGCACATGTTTTCCTGGCATGTTCTGATGCGTTAGTGCACATTAGTGCTGTTACACTTATCGGTCTTGGTACATTAACTCTTGTCCTCTATATGTGTGTGTGTTTAGGAGAAAGATTGCCTGGATTTCGCCCTGTCTTGTGCCGGCTGATGGTTCTGTGGGAAGAAGTAGGGGATTGTGGGGAGGCTGGTAAGACTCAGGGGGTGTTTGGGGCACACTGAAAGATTCCTGTAGGTTGCATCACATTGGCTCCACGTGCTTTCGACCTGCATGCTGCCTGAATGAGTGCTGCTGCAAGAGCTAATTGTGATGATATACGACGGCTGATGTTTTACAGCATCAGCACATGATCAGCACTGCGCCGCCTCCTCCCATTCTAGTCAGATTGTCGAAAGCTGGCCGAACGGTCGATGTAAATCCTCAAAGCCCTGACAGGGCACACCGAGGTCTGAGCGTCTGCTTCACGCGAGGCTGTTGACTCGGAAGACAGGGCAGACAAAGAAACAGTCTGCGTCTTGAAGGGGGTAGATAGCGACTTAGGCACTTATCCCATTCTCGGCCGGAGAGTGACGCTGCAGTCACCGGGTCCGAAGCGAATACAGTCACTGTCCACAGAAAAAGCATGCAAATCCCCTATGCGCTTAGCTGAAGCGAGGGCAAGAAGGAGTGTAGTTTTAAGAGATAGCTCCTTCAAACCCACGGATGTTAAAGGCTCAAATGGTGGCTGAGAAAGAGCTCTTAATACCACCTCTAGGTCCCAGGTGGTATCCTAGGAGGGTGTAGTCTTCTCGCTCCCTTAAGAAAACTCACCACCATGGCGTGTCTGCCGATCGACTGTCCGCCCTGTGGGGAACGAAACGTGGCAATGGCTGCCACATATACTTTCAGTGTCAATGGTAACGATCCACTATCCAGCCTGTATTGCAGGAAACTCAGAACATCCGACACGGTGCAAGTAACCGGGTCGATATGAGCCTGATGGCACCATTTCACAAACACTCCCCATTTTAAGGCATACAAACGTCTTGTAGAGGGTGCTCGCGCTTCCGTGAGTGTGTTGATCACGCGAGACTGTAATGCATTTATCTCCTCTGATAACCCTGAAGCAGCCACACATGAAGGCTCCATAGTTCCGAGTTCGGGTGCCACACCGAGCCGTCCACCTGGGATAGCATGTCCCTCCTGACTGGGATCGGCCAGGGCGGTGCTACCAGCAGCTCTGTCAGGTCTGGGAACCAAGGCTGGTTCAGCCAGTTCGGGGCTATGAGTATCACTGACACTCGCTCCTCCCTGATCTTGCATAACACCAGTGGCAATATTTTGATCGGAGGAAACGCATAAAGCCTGGCTGCTAGCCAGTGCACTGTGAGCACGTCCCTTTCAGCAGGGAGTGGGACAGGGAGAAGAACAACGGACAGTGTGCATTCTTGCTCGTAGCGAATAGATCCACCTCCGCTTTCCCGTAGAGGTTCCAAATCATCTGAACCGACTCGGGGTGTAACCTCCATTCCCCTTGAGGGATTCTCCTCCTCGAAACCATGTCCGCCCCGTGATTCAGGAGACCGGGGATGTGCGTTGCTCTGATGGAGAGAAGGCGAGAGTCCGCCCATAGCAGTAAGATCGCTGCCTGCTTGCACAAAGCCCTGGAACAAATGCCGCCCTGGCGATTTATGTACGAAACCACGGACGTGTTGTCGGTGCGAATCAGTACATGCTGCCGTTCCATCAGGTCTGAAGTTCCGACCACAGTCCCGAAGCTGGCATTCCCTCGCACACCGATCCCCAGCCGAGCTTCGATGCATCTGTTGTGACCACCAGGCGTGAAGCCACCAAGCCCAGGGGGACTCCCCGGCTGAAGAGATCCGGGTTGCGCCACGGCGCCAGAGCTTCGATGCAGCCGCAGGTGACCGCGATACTCAAACGTCCCGAAATCCACGCTGTCCAGGGGACTCGAGATTTCAGCCATAGCTGCAGTGGGTGCATGTGTAATAAGCCCAGATGACATACTGCCAAAGCTGACGCCATGAGTCCCAGCAGCCTCTGAAATTTCTACAAATGAACAGAGCTGCCTTCTCTGAAGTGGCGCAGGTAAGACAAAATGGCCACCGCGCGTTCCCGCGAGAGGTGGGCTCTCCAGGGAGTCC
This sequence comes from Gymnocypris eckloni scoliostomus, assembly GCA_027564155.1. Lineage (NCBI taxonomy): Eukaryota > Metazoa > Chordata > Actinopteri > Cypriniformes > Cyprinidae > Gymnocypris > Gymnocypris eckloni. Next base: position 27,644,352 of record CM050427.1, on the reverse strand, counting down.
ATGCAAACTCCCAGATATGTAATGGACTGACTCGGGGCAAGGATGCTCTTTCGCATGTTTACACATAGCCTTAGGGACTCCAAGTGAATAAGCAGCGAGTCTATGTGGCTGAGTAGCGTGTCCCGGGACTAAAATCAGCCAATCCTCCAGATAGTTGAGGGGCGAATTTGCGCCAGGATCTGTTTCAACGTTATCATCCTGAACGGACGTTTGCAAAGCGCTCTGTTGATGGGTGGAGTTGGGAATTGGGCGGAGCCCTCCAGCCCTCTTGGGTACCACGAAATAGCGGCTGTAAAAACCGCTCTCCAGCTCATTTGGTGGGACTCGCTCTACTGCTCCTTTCTCGAGCAGACAGCCTATCTCTTGTCTCAGAGCCTGGGCATTTCAAGGCGATGTTAGAGACTGCACCACGCCATTGAAACGGGGTGGTCTGCATCTAAATTAGTGGTGGGCCGTTATCGGCGTTAACGTGCTGCGTTAACGTGAGACTCTTATCGGCGATAAAAAAATATCGCCGTTAATCTATTCTCAAAGTTGGGTTGGGAGCTGGGTCTATACTACGCAAGCTATGATGACTTTCACCCTGATATTTTAGAGCGGATGTATACCTAGCCGAATTGCACTTTAGGGGGCGAGAACGAGTCTTCGAACTAGAGGCTCGCAGTCCGTGATGGACAGATTGTTAACGGCTGGTCTATGTGGTAATACAATCGGGCAGGACATCCAAACGCTCACCTATCATTCATCAACCTCAAATATGGCTTTTCATCTGAAAGATGTATGTAGTAGCAACTTTACATGGCCGCTCAATATGATGTTAACCTAGAGAAATGTGCGCTACTGAAGTGTTTGTGTGGAAGCGCGTTTGCTGCAGGACAGGCTCCGGTGCGCTCACTTGCTCTTAAAATCTCCGTCATTTTTGGTCATACAGATAAAAGTAGCCTAATACATCTTTCGAATCTGTAAAGACTCTACGTTTATTTGTGTGCACTCAGAATAACAACGAAACGTTGCGCTTTTAAGCAAACAGGATGCGCTTTAGGTCTCATGTGAACTTGAGCGAGAAACTTCGAAACTCAGTCTTTGAAAAATATATCTATAGAGAGTGAAATGTCTAAAAAAAATAGAAGACGTGTGTGTTAGCATGGATGATTTACATGAAATTTAATCTGTGCAACACTGTGCATAAGATGGCTTTCAGTTCAATATAATAACAAAAAACGACATTTTGGGTTTTTATTCAACTAATAAGGTGGGCACGCTGTGATCTGTACTATATTTTTACTGTAATTGACAGTTATCAAAAAAAAAAAAAAAAACAACAACACGGGAATGGGAGTCATTCTTCCGGGAGTGGAACGGGATTTTCCCCAGTTTTTCGTGGGATTGGGACGGAAGAGATTAAAGTTTGTGATGCATTTTGGAAACAGGAGATGAGCCCTGGTCTAATGCGCCACCTGGCTTGAGAAACCCGTTCTCAAAGACTTACTTTAGTCATTATTTGGGTAGCACACATATTCTGAATGCCTTCGGCAGAATTCAAATGTGCCATTTTAATCTAGATTAATCTAGATTAATTCCAAGATTAATCTAGATTAATCTAGATTAAAAAAAATAATCTATGCCCACCTCTAGTCTAAATTGAAGAGTATATCCCTGCTCTATCACGCTGAGTAGCCAACGCGATATTCCCGAAATAACTTTCCACGCGCTCATGAACTGACATAGTTGAGCTGCACGTGTACGTCGGGGAAGAAAGGAACCAACGCCCTCGAGTCAGCTTTGCATGTGGACCTGAAATACCACGAGTCAAGCTTACTCCTGACAGGCTCTTCTGGAGGACTCCGGGTAAGCTCCAACTCCTGTACAGCCTTAGACAGAACCCTCATGAGCTCCTCTTGGAGGTCTGAAGGTCCCGAGCTGTCTAAATGATCGGGCTCCGATCCCGCCCAATCCTCTCTCTACGAGGCCGAGATGGACATGGTGTCATCCCCCTCCTCCTGGCCAAAGGATACGAACTCCTCGATGTTAGAAGGGGGGCGGAAACAGTCCTCGGGAAAGGAAACCGGAGAATGGGGCGACCGTTGGGTTTGGCGGCGCAGCAAGAAGGCGCTCCCGCCGCCAGGAGAGGGGGGGCCCACCAGCGGCACGCTGGCGGCAGTGAGCACCACCCCGAATAGGCTGCGAACCATATTGTGGCGGGCCGGTCCGCGCAATGTCTGCAGTCAGACTCGTCCAGCGCCGCCTAGCCTTGGGCCAAGCCCAGGCAGGCGACGCAGTGAAGGTGATGATCCAGCGGTTCGATTGGTCCCGCGCAGATCTTGCAAACTGTAGCCATTACAAATTCAACTGGTGAAGTAGAAGATTCTGATGTAATTGTTGCGGGCATCGCATTTATACTGTCTCGAGCTCGTCATATTTGCATGCTTTGCAACAATTGGCCAGTCATCTGGACTGGCGTGAGCCAAAAGGACTTTAGTAAAGGTTGAAGGGAAGGAGTTCCCATAACGGAGAATTCTCCGTGATGTCTCGTGACAGCTCGAAAGGGAACTGGTTGAAAACAACTCATTCAAGTGTTTTTGCTATGAATGGAAGGAGAGAAACAGGACTGTAGCTATCTGTATGTGATGTTTTATATAGTTTTTTGAGCAGTGGGGTTACCCAAGCCTGCTTGAATGCATTGGGGAAGGTGCCTTGTAAGGAGAGATGTGTTGATGATGTGTGTGAGTGCTGGTAAGAGTAAAGGAGAGATTGCTTGTAGAAGGTGTGAGGGGATTGGATCAAGAGGGCATGTTGTAGGGTGGCTGGAGAGGAGAAGTTTGGATACTTCTGCCTCAGTGAGGGGATAGAAGGAGAAGAGGGGAGTTTTAACAGTAGATGTGCTTGGTTTGAGTTCCTGCATGAGTGAAGCTGAGAACTGACTACTGATTGACCAAGTTTTCTTTGTGAAGAATGTGGCAAAGTCATCGGCTGTTAAGGAGGTGGTGGGGGGTGGTGGAGGGGAACAGAGGACAGAGCTGAATGTTTTGAAGAGATTGCGTGTGTCAGATGTGCTGTTGTTCTTGTGGAAGTATGAAGCCTTGGCAGCGTAGACTTCAGCAGAGAAAGATGAAAGCAAAGACTGATAGATATTTAGGTCTGAGGGATCTTTAGATTTGTGCCATTTTCTCTCTGCTGCCCTGAGTTTGGAGCGATGTTCACAAAGAACATCAGATAACCAGGGGTTAGAAGGGGCAGCACGTGCTGGCCTGGAGGAGAGAGGACATATATGGTACTAAACTAAAATATACGTTAAAGGATTAGTTCACTTTCAAATTTAAATTTCCTTATAATTTACTCACCTCCATCAGAGAGATAGTTGGGTGCTATGTGGCACATAAAAATGATTTATTACCCTCATAAAAATACCACCCAAAACTGGACACCTGTTTGTACAGCCCCCACCCTTTCGTCTCCCCCACGTGGGGGTTTTTAGACCACGTGGTGTTATCTGATACGGGGGATGTGTTGTGACATGTTTTTGTGTGTTTAAACAATAAAATGTGAAACTGTGTAAAATAGGAAGAAAGGGTCGTTTTTATTCAAGTTTTTCATACACATACATGTGAAGGCATTATATATATATACACGTAAAATGACCGATATCTATTTTTCCAGAGTGTATTAAGATACAGGTAAAAATCTAGGGTTAGTCTTACAAATGAGAAAATAAACAAAATGCGCAGATGCGTTTGTTAAAACTTAGTGATATTGTAATTCAAAAAGCAGTTAGTTCGACAGAGTTAAAGAAAAAATACGAAATCAAAGTAAATAGAAGCGTGTTACAAGGAAAGTGGGTAAAACGCAGGTAAAATTTATGGTTCATACATTTACCGAGAATCTAAAACAAGACAATCTCACAGACGTTTGTTAAAACGCCCCAGTCACAAATGATAGTCTCGGGAGGGTAACGGAAAGTTAAACAAAGTGAGTAAGTGCGGGTCAGGTCCACACGCACGACGGTTAAAGTTAGAATGAGCTCCCAAACACAGCGGGGAGACCACGCCACGTCCCACCCCTAGATCCGGAGGAGGAGGAGGCAGCAAACGGTGATTTAAAGGAATTAAAATGTTAGAAGTTATTTTTAAGTATTTTAACATGTCTTAATTAATTAACCATTCAACATCATACACCTAAATATATAGCTGAAATATATATAGCACTGGTAGTGGTTAAAGATAAAAGTGACAAATGCAATACATTTAAATGCAATCCTTCCTTTAAAATAGTTTAACCTAATTGATATTTTAAACAAACGGTCCTAAGTCGCGAAAAAGTTGTTTTATTTGTTTTAACAATGTGTTCCTTTATTTACTAGTTGTTTTTGTCAATCTTACAAACGTTATAACGCTTAAAATGTACGATCTGATATAAACTAAAAAGTGTTTGAGAGACTCTGTGAGACGTTATCAGTAGAGACAGATGCGTGAGTTTTACAACAGAGACAGACAAATACCAGAACAACACTGGGCAGATCCCCACTCATTTACATTTTAATGAGATTTTGAGCAGAACTTGTGACATTTTAGGGACGGATTTTTACATCGATGATCAAAGTAGATCCGCTGCATTCATTTATGGTACACGTCTGTACACCATTTATGGTACACCAGTTTGGTGCGGAAAGTTCAGAGTGTAAAGTATTTAACCTAACACACACACACACACACACACACACACACACACACACACACACACACACACACACACACACACACACACACACACACACACACACGCTGCTCGAGGTAACCTTGAAACAATTAAGTTTTAAAAGAAAAATCTACGGTTACATTAACTAAAAATGTTGGATACACACGAACATATAAGTGATTAATACTGTTTTGAGATGTTATAACAAAAAGGCAAAAGTCAAATAAATATATATGATGGTTGCGAATAATAATAAAGTATGTACGTGGTTTTGTTTTAATGTAAACTAAAATGTGACATTAGGTAAATTGGGTAAACAGATAGGCCTAGCTTTGATTTTTGTGTTAAAATAATAAAACGAAATGTTTATAAGTGTGTAAGAATGACGTTCTTAAACAGTTATTTATAGAATACTTATTATAACGTTTAAAACAATAATTTCACAAATTAGACAGAGTTAAAACCGCAATCAAACTTGTGATTTATATGTCAGTATTTATTTATGATGTTAGAACGCTTTTAAATCTAACCTGGCGGTGTTTTATGATCTGTTTCGAGAGACGCCCATCATGAGCAGATCTGTTTAAAATGGACATACAGAGTTCATTTAGTTACAAACTCGAACTTTCTTGACGGTCGACCATCTTATACCTCAACAACGAACGGAAGAATGGCTGGCAACTACAATGGTGAGTATTTTGACATTTCTTTTCTTCAAATATTTGAATGTGAATATTCGTTTTTTACATATTATCATTATCTACAGATGTTTTTGAGAATACCGAATTTGACGACGATCTGGAAGAAATCCTTGAAGCGATATGTAAGTGTTTTTATACTTTTTATGTCGTCTGGTTTAATGTCTAAAACAATAATAATGTTTTTCTATCATTTAATACAGTTGATGAACCATTTCCGGTTGTATATGACGGGCCCGTCGAAGGTCTTGACGGTAAGATATACAGACGTTTTGATATTCTACAACATTTTTAAAAGCTTCAGTAATTCGACAAAATATGTTTACTAAATTTAACGGCTGAACGCAATATTGATGTCGACTGTGTGATAATACAATCTACAGAGACCGGTGTGCAAGAATCCTTAGACAGCACGGAAGCGCGTCATGATCCAGAAAACGTCACAGGAGGCGTCTCCTCCCGAGGGCCGTGTGTGGAGCATTCTGTTCACACGGCTGAAGACAGAGCAAGCGAGAGCATATCCGTAGGTAATACATCCACGGACCGTACGCCTACGCAGTACGGGGTTGGCGCTTGTGTAAAACGCATCAGAATACCCGAGCAGAACGTAGAAGATGCGCCGTCCATAAGTCGCTTAAGAACTTCGGAGAGTAATGGTAAGAGTTAAAACCTAGCTATGACGTTTTATGTTTGACTTTTATTTAATAAAATAATAAAATGGTTATTGTTATTCTTTTTACAGATCGAGGTTACGACGAACAGGCTCTAACGGCATGGAATGACTCCATGGTCCACGCATGGGACCAGGCTAACTTCAGCGATTCGGAAGACGATGGTTTGTCACACGAAATCCCACAGCCGGTGTTCAGAGATCGTGATTTAAACAGAAGTCTGGATTACGATATTTTGAACCGGGTTAACAGGTTTTTGAAAGATTGTTTGACCTGGCCGATCAACGTTTAATTCGCAGACAGGTCGAAGAGGTGACGGCTAACGCACAAGCTGATGTATTTGCTATTTTAACAAATATAATAGAATGTGCCAACAACACCACACGGATGCGTTACGCTATGCCGCAGATTTCTGGCAGAATGTCACAATGATCTGTATGGAGAATTTATTCAATTGCAGCAGCGCACGGAAGGGTTGGGCAGCGGATTTGAGATTGTTAATCACGGAGCAAAATCTACGGTAAATGCGTTATCATTGATTTCAGAACGCCTAAATGTGATACAAAGAATGTTGTCCGAATATTTATTTAGACGTGAGTAGTAATTATAATGAACACTGTTTTTATTCTCACATTATTTGTATGTTAGTGGTTTTTGTATTAGTCTACATTTATTAGTGTTTTAGTCACATAAGGGTTGATTGTTTTAATCTCACATTATTTGCATGTTACTGACATTTATTCATATAAGGTTTGAATTGCTGATTTAAGTCATTTCATATATGTCGATTTATGATTGCTTATTATTTAGATTTTATTTTGGTGGTTGTTTGTGATTTATGTTGTAAGGGTTTATATCGAGTTTGTGAAAAACAGCGGCGTTTTCAAGAGCGCAAGCGGTTGTCTTTAAGGTTGAGCCATTTTGTATGTCTACATTTAAGTCATTTCATATATGCTGATTTGTGAGTTTTATTATTGATTTCATTTGTTATTTGTGATTTATGTTGTAAGGGTTTTATTTTTATCACATCTGTTTATATCGATTTTGTGAAAAGCTGTGGTGTTTTCAAGAGCTCACGCGTTTGTCTTTAAGGTTTGAACCATTTTTGTATTTTTGCTTTTAAAATAAATTTTCAAAATGAGCGGTAAGAGGTGTCACGATGTTTCACACAACGGTGTGCCAGAAAGTGATGATCAGAGATCGTCCAGACCTAGACATGATTTTCAAAATAACATAAACCAATTACACGCACTTATTGATAATCATTTACAGATGATACCCACAAATTCTCTCAATATGATCGAAAGATTACACGAAATCATTGATGAACAGAATGAATGGTTGGGTGCCTCTGTAAATGACGGTGTACAGATTGGCAGAGGTCCGTCTAACGATGACGCCTCAGATTACGATCCGTCAGCTCCAGATATGGGTCTTACGAGGCATTTTATAGACAGATTAATAAACGAAGGAGGGCGCGTCGGTGATTTTACAATTATCCCAAGACAGAGATTTAATGGTTTAGAAATTCATAGAACTTTAAATTTCAAATCGCTACAGATGATTTTGCAGCATATCACATCTTACTGCACAATATTTTGAACGAGATTATAGATTTTTCGCGGTTGATGGCGAAAACGGTTTTATGAACGTTTCTCTGCATGGTGAGAGTCTTCCCACAGATATCAACGCTGTTCTAACACCTGATAATAATCATGATGTTAATACATTCATAGATCAAATCGAACGAGCGTTCAAAGCAACGCGGATGTGGGGTGTGATTCTGCTTTACAGTTATGTGTCTCTGTGGCTCGTAATAGACAAGGTGGTGGTCGAGAAAATTATCCGATTTAGCTCATAATATGGTCATTCAAAAATAAAATGAATCTTTTCGACCGGAAATATAACAAACAATATGTGTTTTAGCATTTGTCTAGCGACTTTTTAAACCCACAGTCCCCGACCAGGAGCTGCTCAGAATAGGCAGAGACATACACACAGATCAGGGTTACGAACTGCAAGATAAAATTGCGTTTCATGACGTATCTAAATTCGAGAAGACCCTAGACTTGAAAATAGTCATCTTTCACAGATCATCTTCAGGTAAATTGGAACTGTATAAAAATACAGATAAACACATCAGAAAACCGTACACTTATATCTGCACGATGACCATTACTACATGATAAAAATCTGAAGGATTCTTAGGCTACGCGATGTGTGTGAGTATTGCTATCAAGGATTTAACGACCGCAGTTTACATTATTGCAAATTTGCATGTAACGTATGCAATACAGCTCAGTGTCACACACACCCAAAGGAATGGATACAATGCAAGGATTGCGAAATATTGTAGATCTGAGTTCTGTTATGAAAAGCATAAACAACCGGAAAGTGACGAACCTAGATCAAGATGTGACCTTTTTAAATATTGTGACAAGTGTTGCATACAGTATAGAACTAAATGGTCGGGCGATAAAATGTTAGCACACACATGTACGCCTTCCAAATGTCCGCATTGCAACGACAATTTGATAGACGAAGGACATCACAGATGTTATATTAAGCCTCTAAAAGTTGAGGAACACGACGACAAGTATATTTATTTTGATTTTGAGACAATGTATGAACAAAAACACACAGCGAATTACGTATGCGCCATATCGCAAGGGGGTGAGGTGTTTACAGCTGAAGGGGTTGACTGTGTAGATCAAATGATAAAACATTTCAGACGTCCAAAATTTGCAGACTTTACATTTATAGCTCACAATGCTGCAGGTTTCGATTCTTATATATTGCTCGAGTATTTCACAAGTCAGGGATTGACGCCGAAAATCATACTCCAAGGATGCAGGCTCGTATATATGTACGATCAAGCATTTAAACAGAGATACATAGACAGTTACAGTTTCTTGCCTATGAAATTGTCAAAAATGACCTCGGCCTTAAACCTCGACACCGAAAAAAGGTTACTTTCCACATCATTTTAATCGCAAAATGCAGATTATGTCGGACCATATCCGTCTAAAGAACATTACGGTATCTTACAATGTCCGACCACGAGCGTGAAAAGTTTGACAGGTGGTACGAGAGCGTAGAAGGACAAATATTTGATTTCAAAAAACAACTCGCAATGTATTGCAAAAATGACGTTGTGTTGTTGCGAGAGGGGTGTATAAAATATAGAAAGGAGTTTATCGAGTGTACAGACGTGGATCCATTCGGTTTGTGTGACGCTTGCGGGTTGTGCCATGAAAGTGTATAAAACTCTTTTTTTAACCAAAGACACAATAGCCCTAACGCCCAAAAACGCATATCTTAATCAATACAAGGCATATTCCACAACGTCAATACAGTGGTTGGAATATATTAAAGCAACCAAAAACGTCGACGTACATCACGCATTAAATCACGGCGAAGTCAAATTCGGTCCTTATCATGTGGATGGGTATTACGAGTTTAACGACGACAGAATAGCTTTGGAATTTCTGGGGTGTTTCTGGCACGGCTGTAACTGTCGCTTTAATCCTAGCGAATTAAATCCAGTGTCAAAAATACCTTCGGAGTGCTCAGAAGGCAGTCTGATAACAAACTGAACGCTTTTGCGAACACTTACAATCTCAAAGTGGTTACTATTTGGGAATGTATGTGGAGAAAGCCAAACAAAACGATCCTGATGTTATGGCTTTTATGAGTAATTACAGTGCACCTGAACGACTTAATCCTAGGATTCGCTGGCGGCCGTACAACGCCTGAAACTTTACCATAAGACTGCTGAAGATGAGTGCGTATCATATTTGGACTTTACGTCGCTGTACCCTTTCGTACAGTCACGTAAAACTTATCCGATCGGGCATCCCGAAATCATTTTAAAAGATTTCGAACCGGTCGAGTCGTATTTTGGGGTTATTAAATGTACGGTACTACCGCCTCGCGCTCTGTTGCATCCGCTCATCCCGTTCAAATCACCGCAGGGAAAACTGTTGTTTGCGCTGTGTCGCACATGTGCAGAAAAACAACAACAGGAGCGGTGTCAACACAGTGATGAAGAAAGATCAATTTCAGGGGTATGGACATCTGTGGAACTCTCGCACGCTATCGTTAAAGGTTATACAGTTGTCAAAATTGTGGAAGTCTGGCACTTTCCGCATACATCAGACACATTGTTCGGAGATTATGTAAAGACATTTCTCAAGTTCAAACAAGAGGCTTCGGGTTTCCCCTCGCACGTAGTGACAGACGCAGAAAAACAATCTTACATCAAAGATTATTTCGAGAAGGAGGGAATTCAGCTCGACATTGACAAAATATCTCTCAACCCCGCACGCAGATCTATAAATAAATACCTTTTAAATTCTCTTTGGGGTAGGTTCGGACTTAGATGTAATTTGCCTACCGCGGAACTTTTAACGGAGCCTGAAGATTTCGCCCGTTATATATTCGGAAATAGTCATGTCATTAAACACTTTGCATTCGTGTCAGACTCTGTGGCGCTAGTTCAGTGGTGTTATGCAGACAACGACCCCGCCCCCGCATGCGATGTTAATGTCTTCATCGCTTCCTTCACTACTGCGTATGGTCGCTTGGAATTATACAAACTTATGGACAAATTAGGACCACGCGTTTTTTACGTAGATACGGACAGTCTTATCTTTTCATCGAAAAAAGACGATTGGATGCCTCAAACAGGCTCATATCTCGGCGAGCTGACAAACGAGCTTGAGTCAGACGACAACATAACGGAATTTGCGGCAACCGGTCCAAAATCATACGGTTTTAAAACTGCAAAAAACAAAGTCACTCTTAAAGCGAAAGGTATCACACTCAATTCTTCAAACGCTCAAATAGTCACCTTAGAAAGCATGGTCTGTCTGGTCCACAATTATGTGACATCACGTGACACAACTCATCTGCTCACACGTACAGACACTATTGTACGTAATAAAAAGAAGTTCACATTACATAATAGATCAGTTTTGAAAAGGTTCAAAGTGGTTTATGACAAACGCGTGCTCTTGTCTGACTACACGACATTACCATACGGATATTAACAACATGTCCAGATCTCATGATGTGTATGCTGAAGAAGGTTTTGACTTCCGTTTGCAGTTCCCCTTCTCAGCTGTGATCTCCGGACCTTCAAGCAGCGGGAAGACTGTCTTTGTGAAAAATTATTGTAATGCGGATAAGGTGATCAATGTAAAATTGATAACATTGTTTTTATATAGTTGCTGGCAACCTTTGTATGACGAACTCTCTGCATTGTTTGATATTAAATTTATCGAAGGTATACCAAAATCGTTAACGGATGAAAATTTATTACCACCCGATAAGAAATCTATTTTAATTTGCGATGATTTGATGGAAGTAGCCTATTCGAACATTTAACTCACACGAGCGCTCACAAAATATGTACACCATAAATCATTTTCCATTATATTGATAACTCAGAATCTGTTTTTTCAAGGTAAAACCAGTAGAACTATTACGTTGAACACCCAATATATTATTTTGTACAAGAGTCCGAGAGATATGCAAATAATGGTTTTAGGACGCCAGATTTTTCCCGCAACACTAAATATTTCATGGAATGTTATCAGGACGCCACCAATCAGCCTTTTGGCTACCTATTGATTGACTTTAAAGCTAAAACGCCGGAGCGTTGTCTCAGATCGGGTTTGTTTTCAGATCATCAGGTGGTGTACGACAGAAAAATAACAAAAATGAGTGATAGGCTTTGTAAAACCTACCTCTTTAAAATTGCTATATAAGGCTTCACGAAGCAACGACGTGTTATTTTGCAATCGGCGCCAGATCAGTTGATTCTAACCTTATGCGAAATAGCTCTTAATGTGCTCAGTGGGACCATACCTCTAAACAACGCACAATTCAAGATTAAAAAGAGAAAAGAGGAAATCAAATACGCTGCAAGTAAAAGATAAGCGTTGAAAGAAAAAACGATGATTAATCAAAGAGGTGGTTTTCTACTCCCTCTGTTAAGCGTGGCCATCCCGTTTATCACCAGTTTAATAACCTCCAGACAACAATAGAAATGGAATATGCTGAAAAGCATTATGTAATTCCTCAGAATCAGATGAATAAATTGAGAGCTGGTAATGCACGTGAGACAATTCAAGAAGTTGTGGAGAGCAATTTGGACGCGTCTATAAGAAACATATTACAGAGGTCTGATTTAGATACGTACGGGAAAGCTAAACTTTATTCCAACGTCTTGCAGCGATTTTTAACGATAGTAAAACAGGGTGATTTGGCAAGTGACACTTTAACTCTTACACTCCCTAAACCGGACGGAGATTGTAGCGGTACAAATGTTAATGCCCCCATCCCAACGTCTAATAACGTTGTAGACGTACAAGATCAAATCGTCGATGAAATCTTACACAATGTACCGCAAAGGAGTTTGAAAAATGTCAAATTCATCTTGAATAAAATGTCTAATGCCAAACATTTGTCTACATGGACAAATACTGGAGAATTAGTTTTTAAAGGACGTGTAATTAATGGATCACACATGCTGGACTTGGTTAAAAGTATAACTGCACCTCATACGATCCGTGATGAATATAGACCTCGAGGTTGGAGTGAATTTCTGGATGCTTTTGCTGTTTTAAATATACCCTTTTCAACCATAAACAACCCACAAGTTAAACGCGCTATCGAGGGTCTCAAAGGAAATCAATCACACAGACCCACCAGATGTCGCCAGAGATACCAACCCCTTTGAAAAAACGGAGAGGAAAAAGGATCACGGCTACGTCACATCTTATCACCCCTGTCGGAAACGCATTTAATTCACCGACTCTTGATGCCAATGCGTGGTTATCTTTTTAATATTGTTTGTAAACATGTTTGTAAAATTTGAAATGTTTGAAAGATTTGTATTAACGTATGTGTTGTTAATAAATAAATAAAAAATGTCTGATTGTTTATTGTCTTTTATTTATACATTGAGACTTTTTGTGATTACAACACCTTTTATTAAACACACATTATAGACTTGTTCTAGTCGCATTACAACGATTTACATATTTGCACACACTGAATACAATTAAAGGTATCACAGAGACGAGGTTTCAATCTCTTTACAAATCGAACGACCATGTTATCATTTTTAATCAGATCATCATAATACTTTTTAACAATATCATCATAAATATGTCCTTTTGACGTGATACAGAAAAAACACGCAATGCTGTCCACAAGTATCTGATGTGAAATCTTGGACCTGCTTTTTAGAGTATTCCACACTTGTAGAATTGCTTTTAAAAATCACACAGGTTCTTCGGAAAACGTGGATCTGTAGGAGGGCTCTCCAAAGCTGTCGAAAACAACTAACGCCATCGCTGTTTATGTAGACGGCCACCCAGTGTTGCCCGGTTCTGTGGATGGGTCGGTGTTAAAAATAACCATGGCCGGTAAATTCTTTAATGGAGTTTTAGGCAGGTAATCGCATGGAAGAACACCCAAAAAATATGTGTTATATGTAATTTTATCCATAACACCCGTTAGTTGGACTGTATTCATCTCAGTAATAATCGACCAACACCTGTCTTCGATTGGATATTTCAACGATCGAATCAAAAATAGCGTATACGATAATGGTTATGGACCTTGTGAGAGGTTGTCTGAAACGGGCTTCTAATCTAATATTCCCCGACCGTGTTAACGATACGTGATTCGAACAATCTTCGTCGGGTGATAAATTAAACCCGTAGAGAGTATAGCCGTTGAGAAAATCCTGCCGATCTATTGCCAGAGCCTGATTTTTGAGATGTCTTCCAGTAGATAATACGAGCTGATAAAAGTCCTCACGGCACATCCGTTCTCATATTCCGCTGAAACGGTTTGGAAGGATTTGAACTCCATCACGATATAAAGCCAGAAATTCCAGATTAAAATGTTTAAAGGCAAAGGGTTTTATCAGAAGCCCCTGAAAAGCTGCATTTTCTGTCATTGCCAAAATGATAGATTTTGGTAACGTCCCAAGAAAAAGATTTTCTTGATTAGACACGCCGAGATCCTGGATGGGATCGAAAATTTTTAGACACACGCATTCTATGGGATATTTCGCTGTGGTTGATAGAAGAGCCTGCGCTGTCCTAACCGAACACCCGGCGAAACCGAGACTTTTTCACAAAAAGAGATGCGGATACTATATTGAGTTTATAAGCTATAGCATCATCACGCATCAGACAGAACTCGCTCTTTACCCTCGCCATTCGTATTTTTATATCCACACCGCCTTCAACATTAATTTTTCTTGAAAGAAAATGTCACTATGAATAGGGGCTAATAATTCTACGACATTGCTAGCGGTTGTAAACGCCGCTTCATTAACCCTACGCTTTGGTCCCGCTGGGTCTGTGGCATCCATGTGACCCGCCGTGTCTCTGTAAAACAAACCTGCAGAAAACACGCCGAGCGTGTCTCACCGAAATTGATCAGAGCTTCGATCAAACATCTATAAGGGTACGTGCTGGAGCTCTGTGTTATCAGACGGTCGCCTAGAGAAACATCCACCTGGGAGAAAATACAAGCCCCGGGTAGTTTATTAATCCGACAGGTGCACCATCCGCTATATCACCTCCGTCCGGTTATTTTGATCCTGGTGTACATCAAGGTATTATTTAGATCGATGTAATCTTCTCCCGTCCCGCAATAAAAAATTCTATCGGTGACGAATCCGTTATTGCTGATAGAGGAGGTATTTCGACGTATGTATTTTTTCAATAGACGCCTGGGTCATAGGCACTGTAAATAAATCTAGTTCAGATTTAATACATTCCTCCGACATATTGTGGAATAGAGCCATGGTTTAGAAAATAGTATTCAGGTGTCTTTTGACACGGAGGATTTTTTTACACGCTTTTTACACGCCCTCGCACGGGAACGCTAGAACGCTTTGCGACCGCGCGCCTCTTACTAGTACGCTTAACTTTCTTCACACGGCCACTCCCCACGTATTCGCTACCGGGCGGTTTAAAAGAACCGCGTGACATAACCATTAATCCGTTGCTTTGACCATTGTTGTTGTTGTTAGCGGTTATAAGATCTTGATAGGGCACTGGTTACAACGTCACTAGCTATGTTTCTCGCTGCGGTTTTTAGATGTGGCTTTACTATACTAAAACCTCTTTTCAACAGAGGTAGTGCAGTTCTGAAAAGCGCTTTGAAAATGCCTCCTATACCACTCCCGTACATAACAGGCCCACCGGCATAGCCAGGTAACCCGTTACCGGCTTGGCTACGGTAGTATGCAACGTAGCGTTCGGGGTCCATGATCGTGTGATAGTTTGTTAAAACCTATTTCACAGGTCTGAAGTGTAGTTTGGCCACAACTTTACCGTAAGTGAAACGGACGTGTTTGTTCTGATCTGCCTTTGACTTCGATGCAAATGTCCGTAATATTAGATTTATTCACAGGCGCTGTAATGCGGCTTATCAAACCTGACACTGACAAGTCGTTAGATGCTCCCTCTATATGTACAGTTCTCAGTAGTGGCACATACGAATCACCGACTGATTGATATTCGATCATGTCTGTGTATATGTACATGCTATAAAACGCACCTCTTATATCGGCCTGGTGAGGCGCGTTGTCACAGACAGGTGCGCCAGAATGGTCTTTACGACTTTGATTTACAGACCCTAGAGGAACTCCTGGTTTTAAGCCTAAAATAATGGCTAATTTTCCGTGAAATATCAGAGATGTATTCAACGGTGCTTTAAGATATGTCCTGTTTTTGACGTGATCGTAACCAATGGTCACTCTAGGAGGTAGATTTGTATTTATTTCTCTAACCAGAAACAGTACATCCTCGTAATATCCTGGTTTTAATGCATTGCATACTTTAGATATGTTTTAAGGTTTTTTCTTTAATATACATAATCACACCTCGACCTCTTTGGGGTATTTCTCATCATATCCCAGTATAGAGGGGTCCGTGTTGATAATAAATGTTGCATCCTCATCGTTAAACGTGTACCAGGTATTCGGATAATGAAATTCGATCAAACCCACTTCCCACGGTCCCTTGAGATTAATGTTCCTGTAGTCTTGTTTTGTAATTAGAAATACGATTGTCAGGGTATATGTTCATCGATGCGTTGCAAGGTAGCGAACGTAAAACCCTCCTTCACCCATGTTGTAGATTTTTCACGAATGATGGTTATGATAGACTCGTCGTTACTTTAAGGGATTCTGTATGTCCAAGATATCCCGTTCTGGCAACCATGACGAGAATTTAGGAGGCCAACCACGCCATTTCACAAGACAGAGCATCTGTTTTCCTCTCTTTTTTCGATCTAAAATCTTTTCTATTTTAAATGTCTTATCTTGGTTTACTATAATCTTTTGTAATTCTTTTTCATAAAAACAGCCATCGATAATATCGCCATCGTAGTCTTGCAACCTGTACACCGGAGGGTTTCGTGGTACGCAGGCCGCTATTGTGAAAAACTCTTCAGTGTAATTCTGTTCATAGCCCTTAGAAAACACGTTTCTGACTTTAGACACCCTAACCACATCGCCTATTTTATATCTAAAAACGGGTACGTCTTTAGGCATCCTTCCGTACAGATTATTAAACACATCCGCTTCGTTTTCTTTATGTACGTCCAGGGGTCGCATTTTAATACTTTTGTGATAACTAGCGTTATACCCATCTATAAGATCTTGTAAGATATCATAATAACGTTTTGAGTTGACAGCCGTTAAAAACCGTGAGGATCTGTCCCGAAGAGTCCTATTAAAACGCTCTATTACAGATGCTTTGACGTCACTCGCTGTAGCAAAATGATGTATGTTATACTTTTTCATCAGTTGCTGAAAATGTTTGTTAAAAAATTCGGTGCCCTTATCAGTCTGTAATTTTTGTGGCACTCGGTTTTCTTTGAGTATGGAATCGAATGCTTTCGTGACCTCCTTTCCTGTCTTATTCTTCAACGGACGAGCCCAAGCATACTTACTGAAAACATCTATACAAGTCAGTAAAAATTTTATATTATCGTTTTCTTTCGAATGTGCAGACATGTCGACCAGATCTGCTTGAAACTGCACATCTTTCCCGTACACCACTACTCTGTTACGTTTGTATTTGACAGGTGCAGTTCTGTGTAATGTATAGGCGTCCTGAGCTGCTAACCAGTCCGTTACGTCTTTATCCTTCAGAGCTACGCCGTATTCCTGTAACACACCTTGTTTTAACCGTTCTTTACCTCCCAAAGATCCTGGATCTGCAGGGTTGTAGTACACATTTTTCATTAAATCAGACATCTTACTCTGATGTTTTTCAGAAAATAATGACCACTATGTTAGTGTCGAAGGTTTTTATTTACAATGGCTGTAAAAACATTGAATACGATTGGTCACACAACATCTAGATACTGAAGGAATTTCACACACATTACAATATTTTTCTCAATCACATAATCAACTAATACATCAATAATTTTAAGCACATCCATCGATTTGTTTCTTGCCTGTATCATCACACATACATCGGTTACATAAGTACAAAGACATAAAATGTTACCTATTTTAAGACTTTCTTCAGTTTCAGACAAAAGTTCAATAATGTTTTTAACCACAGTCTGGGTTTCACACCCCTTTACGACACATTGATTTGTCATAACACTCCACTCAGTCGACATACCCCGTACAACAGACATTAGATTTTTTAATTTCATTAAACGTTTATTACCGCCATCATCATCATTGTTGATAATCTTATATAATAAATGTATTATTTCGCTCTTAATTTGATCTTTAATTAAGAATTTTGTCAGACAATTGCAGAGATTCCCCATGACTCTTCACTTTAGACAGAATCTGCAGGTTCGCTTTCCTTCCAGCTGTCAACAGCGTATACAGCTTGTTCACAGGTTTCATCCACAAGTTTCCCTGAGTTCAGCCAATCCGCCCACTATGAACATTTCATCTCTGAGTTCGCACAGAACAGCGCCGACAACCCCTGAATCCTTTGGAGGTGCGGTGATAAGCCAAACAGTTTCAA
The DNA here is from genome assembly GCA_027564155.1 of Gymnocypris eckloni scoliostomus. Taxonomy (NCBI): domain Eukaryota; kingdom Metazoa; phylum Chordata; class Actinopteri; order Cypriniformes; family Cyprinidae; genus Gymnocypris; species Gymnocypris eckloni. Next base: position 27,626,256 of record CM050427.1, on the reverse strand, counting down.
GGTTCGGGCCAGAATGAGTTTTAGAGATGGTTTACACACTTTAGCTCGCAGTTCTTCAAAATAGCCGAGAAAATAGTATGCAGGGGCCTCAGAGACAGGAATGTTGCGTTATGCGGCGATGATCGACTTCGCAGTCAGTAATAATTTTTCTTCAGATTCTGTCCACGAGATGTTCCAGAATGATACCAACTGATTTAATGATTTTATGACCCGTCACACCGATGCATCCGTCGACCGCATACGAGACGCCCTCGGTGACTGCTGTATCAGTCAGGGCGGCTTGAGAGGTTTTGTACTTTGCCAAGAATGCAAGATTGTGGTATACAAGTTCTGTACAAATTTTGTCCAACCATACATTGTTGTCCGTAGACGATCCATTAGCGGTTACGCCGTCATCCCATACAAGACTAGGACTCGCTGAGGTATTTTCTTGGGACATGTTGCCGACGTTAACGGTCGAGGTTTATATCCTCTGAGAGTCCTGACTTCTGTATTTAATGATTATAGAATGTAGGCGGAGCCACGTGAACGCCTCTCCGACTGGTCACACACCATTCCGGGTGAAACAATCTTACTTTTATGTAGTTGTATCTGTCAAACGCCTCGCACCACTTAAACAATTTGTCGATCTTTCCGAATATATCTTCTAACGCAGGTACATCTTTCCATCGAAACAAGAATTTGATGCTATAGTATTTGAGGTGATCTTCCTCAGATATTGGCCATACGCGTTCAGGCAGACCCTCTGTGTGTTCGCTACAAAGGATGTAAATGTAATCATCAGCATGTTTGTTGACGTGATCCCCCAACACTCTGTATCACATTCCGGGTGTGACTCCGTTCCATTCACCTATGAATAGAGGATCGTCGCACCCGTCTTTTAAATCACGCCAAACATAGTTGTAAAATAAATACCAGTCTTTTACGGTAAAAAATAAGTCGGGTTCATCGCAGGTGTCGTAGGTGATTCTTTCATCGCTGTCCGTGGTGCTCAATCTGACCTCTCTGTTGGTTTTGTCAAAGTTGTAACCGCAAATACGATTGCCGGATAAATGAAACTCACGTTTAACATTATCCATAGGCTCGTGTAGGAAGGTAGCCAGACACGGTCCATGTTTCATCTTCCTAGGTGCTAGAGTGAGATCAGCCATAGCAAGCTCAACAATCTTCTCGGGGGTTTTAGGCGATGTTACTTCTGCCATTATTGTAGAATAATACCTGTTTTTTCAAACTCACAAAGTCCCTTTTGTATTTTTGGTCTAGGCTAAGATGTTGTATACGCAACACTCCCTTTTTTAAACATATGATGGTTTAATTCCTTTAAATCACCGTTTGCTGCCTCCTCCTCCTCCGGATCTAGGGGGTGGGACGTAGGCGTGGTCTCCCCGCTGTGTTCGGGAGCTCATTCTAACTTTAACCGTCGATGCGTACGGACCTGACCCGCACTTACTCACTTTGTTTAACTTTCCGTACAACGAACCTCCCGAGACTATCATTTGACGACTGGGGCCGTTTTAACAAACGTCTGTGAGATTGTCTTGTTTTAGATTCTCGTTAAATGTATGAACCTTTTTTACCTTCGTTTTACCCACTTTCCTTGTAACACGCTTCTATTTACTTTGATTTCGTATTTTTTCTTTAACTCTGTCGAACTAACTGCTTTTTGAATTACAATATCACTAAGTTTTAACAAACGCGTCTGACGCATTTTTATTTATTTTCTCATTTGTAAGACTAACCCTAGATTTTTACCTGTATCTTAATACACTCTGGAAAAATAGATATCGGTTATTTTACGTGTATATATATATAATGCCTTCACATGTATGTGTATGAAAAACTTGAATAAAAACGACCCTTTCTTCCTATTTTACACAGTTTCACATTTTATTGTTTAAACACACAAAAACATGTCACAACACATCCCCCGTATCAGATAACACCATGTGGTCTAAAAACCCCCACGTGGGGGAGACGGAAGGGTGGGGGCTGTACAAACAGGTGTCCAGTTTTGGGTGGTATTTTTATGAGGGTAATAAATCATTTTTATGTGCCACATAGCACCCAACTATCTCTCTTCCATCTCATCCAATATGTTTATGTATTTCTTCAGTTGAAAAAAGATTAAGGTTTTTGATTTAAACATTCCGGGATTTTCACCCACTGAACTTCAATGGACTCCAAACAGTTGAAGGTCAAAACTACAGTTTTAGTGCAGCTTCAAAGGGCTATAAACGATACCAGACGATGAACAAGGGTTGCATTTGGGGCAGTCGTGGGCTAATGGATAGAGCATTGGACTTGTAATCCGAGGTTGGGGGTTCGAATCTCGGCTCCGGCAGGAATTGTCCACGACTGAGGTGAGACCCTTGAGCAAGGCACTGAACCCCCAACAGCTCCCCGGGCACCGCAGGGCACCTGCCCACTGCTCCAGGTTTGTGTGCACTTGGATGGGTTAAATGCAGAGCACAAATTTCACTGCTGGTTATACTTTGTATAATTGTGTATGTGACAAATAAAAAATTCTTCTTCTTCATCTAGCGAAACAATCGGTCATAAAAAATAAACAATGATATGCTTTATAAACACAAATGCTCGCCTGTTTTCGATGCACGTCCCCGACTTCACGTAATACATAATGATGTTGAAAAGGTCACACTTGACGTAGGCTCCATCTCATCTTCTCCTTCAAGTTCGAAATCGTCCGACATCTTTGTTTTACCTTGTAAACTTGAGTTGTAACTCCCTTTTTTTGTAAATGATTTTGAGTGATTTATTAAAATGTGATATAAACTAAAACATAAAACTTTTAATTTCGATAATAACTTCTAGTTGTCAAATCAAAAAGGGTCAAGAAAGGGACAAAAAAAACCTAAAAAATACAAGCAACATTTCTCTAATATTATCCAGTGATTGATCCTTTTAAGAGTGCTCTTTCTTAACATGAACTCGACTCATATTTTAACCTAGGATCTTGTTCACCACTAGATGGCGCTAGTATCTACTTAAATCCAGCCAGAGAATTTGGATTTAGTTCATGACGCCTGAGTGCCAAGAACACAGTTTGATCCATGCAACTTCTCTGGAGACTATTCTGTTGGAATGCTTACTGAAATTGTTATTTATAGTTGCCATGTTTGCTTACCAAATATTGATTAATATCATTAAATCACTGCATATAAAAAGAAAAGAAAAGCCTCCCTCACTAATAGTTCCTAAAATCATTAAAATGCTTTATTAGCTTCTTCTGGAACTGATCTGAGACATTTTCATGTTTTTCAGTGTACCCACAGATCTGATATACTGCGTTTGGAAAAGTGTTTTACTTAGGCTATTAGGCCTACTCACACAACAGAATAGAGATATGCTGCTCCAAAAATGATTATGTCTGCAGTTTACAGATTTTCTGTATAGAACACGCACAAGACCCTCTGCGTCTGACAGAATAATGAATGCAATGCACTCGACCAGTTCCAGTGTGATACATTAACTAGGAGCAATTACGTGATTTTTAGCACTCTGTCTGACTGATTATTTGATCTTACCACCTGACGTTAAGATTAATTGGATTAATAACTGTTTTCATTCTTTCTTCTTTGAATTAAGCACATAATGAGGTCATGTGATGATACAACAGTGTCATTTCAATCAATGTTGCATTCAGTTTTAAATAAGCAGCATTTCATGTATATTCTGTTCCATTCTGAACACAGCCACCGCATGATAATCACACAGCGAGCTTTGCAACACTGTAAACACATTTTTTTCAATTATATCATCTGTGAAACTAGCCCAAAACCAATACCCACTGGAAAGCAGCAATAGCTGTCAGCAAAACAAGTCCTTAGTCATGCATGCAGGTTATTCAAGCATATTATCATGTGATTTGAGTTGTTCATGCTTTAGGCACTTATGTTTGCCAGCCACAATGTGTTCACTGCATTTGATTGAAGTGAAATTAAATCAAAGATGGCAATGCATTAAGCAACTGCAGCTATTTTTTGAAGAGACAACACCATGCAGCTATAGTTTTAAAGAGATTATTGAGCTCTACGGGAGATGATCAGAAAGTTAACTATCTGGTTGTGATCAGAATACAACTAGTATACTGCTAGTATACTACACAGTATAGGGTAGAAAAGGGGCAAGATCCCCCACAAATTTATTCTCAACCACAGACGGCACAGAATCTCATAGCAGCACATTTGATGAGCAGCTATGCTATTTTTTATGTCGCCATTTCATCTGAATATCAACATTTGTGAGACAGTCATTTTAAGCTGTTTTGAGGTTAATTAGTCTAATTTTATTGAGTCTGCAAAATATTGATCTATGACATTGTATTACGTCAAAGTTTTATCAAATATTGAAAAGCAAAGTCTATTTGCTGATAAAGGATTTGTGGGCATGCACATGTTTTGGAAGAAAATTATAGTTTTATTTCTAAGTAAAAATATAAAATTAGACCCTTCTGGTAAAATACCCTTCTTTCTCTTCCATGTGGTGCCATTGCTGACAGCATGAAATGGGAAGGGGTTTTCTTTAAGTAACACCCTTTTATAGTAAACTGTCACCTGTGTAATGAATAATTAGACTCACATGTGGTTGAATTCTTGTTAAATTAGACATTTGTAGTCTAAAATTTAGCTTTGCTCCAGAGACTTTCAGTGTGTACTCATTTTGCATCACCTAATTTGAATAAAACTGAAAAATGTGTAATCTAAGTTATATTATTAACCTTACTTTCATGTGATAAGTTAAACAGATGTTATATTCAACTTAGTCTTGTCAACATTTTGGAAATTGTTTTTGTGTTCATTGAGATATTGTTTAAATTTTACTTTTCAAAGGGGTGTACTCATTTACGCTGAGCACTGTATACATTTTTGGCAATTATACATGCATAAATATTATAATACTTATTTATTATTATTACTACATTTAACATTTATGTCCCCTTACTTCTGAAATGATTGCTACTCCTCTGCTCTGTAACATCTGAATATAAAACTTTAGCTATATGCCGTGTTATCTTTATTTGGGCATCAAATATTTTGTGGCTCCATGTGAATTTTATTCGGTAGGAAAGGGGCGAAAATGGCTCTTTTGGCGTTGAAAGTTGCAGACCCCTGGCTTAGCCTATTCCACAGATTCTGGAACTAGCAAATTACCAAAGGGCATTTTGGGCTGAGCAAGCGGCACTGAGTGTATCGAGCGAGCGGAGCGCAATCTTCAGAAAGGCTCTCTCCACTCTGAAGGAAATATGACCGCTACGCTCCCCGCTCCTCTCGCGCTCCACTCCGCTCACATGCTCTGGTGGAGTTTAGGGAAATTAGTCCAGGAGGAAGGGAGACCTCTGGTGGTGAGAGTGCGAAACACAGAGCCTGGACTCATGATACACACAACCAGTGAAGTTACGTTCTTGAGCCAGAGTTTTAAAACAAACGATAATTAAATATGTTAAATAATACAAATATCTTTGATGTATTTAATCTTGTTTTATTAACCTGCAACCTACTGACCTTCCATAATTCGATTAAACTATACTAATAAACAAAAAGGTTTTTACTTAAGCATAACATTTGTTTTTCATTTTGTTTTGTGATTCAGAAGAAAGTTTTGAACTTCTTTCAACTGCATCTTTTTCTTCATGTAATCCAGTATGGGAGCACAGCTAAAAAGTTTGTTTGAGCTTTTTGAATTTACTTTTTAATATAAAAAAACAAGCTAGCCCAGATTAGATTAAAAAAGTAATGCAATAGTAACGTGACACATTACTTTCCATAAAAAAGTAACTATAATGCAATTACTTACTTTTTAGGGAGTAACACAATAATTGTAATGCATTACTATAAAGTAAATTCCCCCAACACTGCGTGTTGCTGTCTGTGGCGTTGGTCTGGCTCTGGTTTTTGCCAACGGCATGTTCAGTTGCCGTTTGTCAGATTGTGAAATATCTGATAAATTACATTTAATCTGGTGATTGTCGCTGTCTGTCATTGCAGTGTGGATTAGATCCGCCTGCCCAGTTCTGTGAAACAAAAACAGCATGCATTGTTGCAAAAATAGTGGACAAGTTGAAATCAAGTAACCATAGTGTAGTTCATTCAACCTGTGTTTAGCCTTTTACATTTAAGCCCCGCCCATATCCGATTCTATTCGTATACTAAAATAGACAATTTTGTCATCGCAACAGATACAGAAACATGTACAGCTAATGGCGCACCTCTACTGGAGTTCACATGTGCAAATGTTTTAATTTTCCTAATTAACCAGATATTATTTAATTCTAGAAATATTTTCCTTACACGATGCTCCAGCAAAGCCAATAGTATCGTGAAGGACCCCACCCATCCTTCCCACAGTCTCTTCCAGCTCCTACCACCAGGAAGACGCTACCGGAGCATCAGAGCCCGCTCCGCCAGACTGCTCAACAGCTTTTCCCCCTAGGTGAGAGGCCTGAACTCAAATCACCCCGCCCCTCTCTGAAACCCCATACAAACCCCCCCTACCTCCTGAAACATGGACCCCCCCAACCTTATCACATAAGGAAAAATAACTTTTTTGTGCAATTCAAAGTGTGCTACACACAGGTGGGTGGGCCTGTACAAACCACCTGTAGTAACACACTCTCCTCTATTCGCACTAGACACTTTCTCACACTACTGTGTGTACATAAATCCCACAAAAGACTCAGTAATATATGTATGTTTACATGCTCATGCACTATAAATCACCTTACACTGTTCCCCAGCCAGCTGCTTGAATGTTTCTCTTTTTGCACATGTACAGTATATGTGAGGCATTTGTACAGTTGTAGAGTTTGTATTTTTTATTTTATGTATAGGTAACCTATATGTATAGTATATGTATAGTCAAATCTGACAGTAGGTTAGTTGTGTATAGGTTTATACTGTTTTACTTCATTGTTGTATGTCTGAATTCATGTAGCACCGTGGTCCTGTGAGGCATGACATTTCGTTACACTGTATGTCCACACATGTAGCAGAATGACAATAAAGCTCAACTTGACTTGAAATAGAAGTTCAAGACAGCCGCTCTGCATTGTGGGCTAGATAATTCAGTGCAGTGTGCATGTGGCTCTTGTTTGCATTAGTAGCTAACAAGCAGTGCTGCATAGTAACTGATTACATGTAATCTAGATTACGTAATCAGATTAAAAAATGTTCGTACTTGTAATTAGATTACATCACATTTTATAATGCTCATAATCTGATTAGTTTTTTACTGATTAAAACAATTCTACCGTGTCTCATATTGAGTACAGTGAGTATTCACTATGTTGAATGGCCATATAATGAATGCCATATAAATTAATTTGCTATTCTCGCTTCTGAATTTGGGGACAAAAGCACGTCTCACTCACTTATACCTTGTATGAGACACATGATTATGCAATTTACAAAAAAATATTAAAATCCTGGAAGATTTTGACCATGTCATTGCTGTTGGTGTTCAATTGAATTGTTTTTTTAAGACATTTTAATTTTACTATTGCTGATTATACATAAAAAAGTCAGGTCAAAAGTAATCCAGAAGTAGTCAGAATGCATTTTGTAATCTAGATTACAGTACAATATACTACAATTTCTGTCAGGACCACTATCATCAAATATTATTGACAATTAGCATTCAGTTTGGATTGGCGGTATGGTTCTGTTCTGGGCAAGAACTCCCTGCACATCCATGCAGCCTAGCGAGTTGGGGATGGAGGAGGGTAATTAGCTATTGAGCAATGCAAAAACTGCTGATAATACTGAGGGACTTTATATATTGATGCTTAGATAGGTGTCGTATTCCTATAGCTAGCTGGGGATCAGCTGAGAGTCAGCTGATGCGAGCTTAACTAACATGACCTGCCAGAACTAGCGATACGCTTGATTTTCATCATGTAGTTTGTAATCAGTAGACTACAGTTTGTAAGTAATCCACCCAGCACTGCTAACAAGGACCTGCAATAAGATCGCAACCTTCTCTCCTCTCCACATGCCATTAATTCGCCTGCTGTTTGTTAGCTCAGATGAGGGACAACGGAAGAGGAGAAAAGCAACTCTGAAGCATTTATGAGCTCTTTAGAAAAAATAAATAAGGCGTTGGAGAGCAGCCAGGCGGGGGGTTGCACTCGTGTGGTTGGGTGGTATGAGATGAGAAGGATATCCCACGTGTGGGGCACATGAGAGGCACCTTTGTCTGGGAAACGGAGCTCCAGGTCACAGCTTTTCAACACAATTTACGCTCCTCGACAAAGCTCATGTTACTCCACTCTTGCCCAAGCATGTTCCAAATAATCGATAAAAAACAATGTATGCTTTTGATGTGAGATAAAGTGTCTTTGAGTAGCATGTGCTAGTCTGAGAAGATGAAATTGAGGCGGTGTGTTCAGTATGCCAGTAATAAGCACACATCAGGTAGGAATGGTTCTGCTTGTTTATGGGATGGGTTCTGGCCTCAGAGAGCCAGTGAAATAGTCAAATGTATATGGGGTTTGTTTGGAGATGTGGTACATTACAGTATGTCTCTGGGGCTGGGCAGTGTTTGAACTGTCTAGTGAAAGCAGAGACACAAACTGTGTGAAAGTGTGTGTCACGGACGTCTAAGGGCTGGAATACACTGCACGACTTTTAAAATCTGAACAGATTTTTAGAAAAATAGGCATCATACACTTACCGACTTTATAAATGGTGACAAAGGAAAACTGGACAAAACTGCATATAAGAAGCTAACATAAGTGCTAGCATTTACAAATAAAAGCGTATCCAGTAGAGGTCTGCTACCCGACCCGAACCCGCGGGTCCCGAGATACTGTCGGGTTTCGGGTCGGGTTTCGGGTTAATATTTAATGGATAGCTTCGGGTCGGGTCGGGTTCGGGTTTGTAGCTAAACCAAAACTATATGCAGAGGCTTTGCTGCTTTCATAGAGGCACGCACACACATATCAGAGATCGCGCACAAACAGCACGGACACTTTTATTAGTATAATAGCTTCGACAGGCTACTGACTCGCAAGTCACAACATTATATTTATCTGCAATTAGGCGGCAAAATCGCTGTTTTTGAAGTAACTAAGCCTCATTGCTTGTAGAGAGAGACGCGCCTATGCACGCGCAACTTTTTCGGTCGCTCTTTCTCTCTCTCTCTCTCTCTCTCTCTCTCTCTCTCTCTCTCTCTCTCTCTCTCAAATAAATGATTAATTCATTCAAATAAATACAATCTTATTTAAGATCTTATGTCTGATTTAAAGTAGACAGAATGCTAACGAGCCTTAACTGACAAAAATGACCATAATTTGCACGGTCATCATCTTCTTGTCCATACAAAATTCATAAACTCGGCAGAATGTATGCGACCGCTGCACCTGATGTTCACAAACTTTCATAACTGGTAAATGTTTGTGAAATGGCAGAGCCTTGATTAATCCGTTTCTTTGCATGCAATCGTGAAATGCAACCCTTTTCCTTTTTTTTTGTTATTCGTTGTTGGGGGGGATTTCGGGTCGGGTTCGGGCTTTAAATTTAACTGTGCCGCTCGGGTCGGGTCGGGTTGGGTCAGACGATCTCGGGTACGGGCCGGGTTCGGGCTTCAGTTTTGAGCCCGTGCAGATCTCTAGTATCCAGTTCATATGAGATGACAACAGACACAAAAACATACCATTCTGAAACGTCAAAGCCGCGCTTGCACAGGATCTGCGCAATCCTCCTCACTAATATTCTCTGGGTCACAATCAGGCTCAAATTGATATGCAATACTGACGACTGATCAAAAAAGATTGTGAAATACACTTGTACAATGAACAGATTTAATTATATTTACTTTAAATAGAAAGCTAAATGCTATAATATACTATTATAAAAAAGTATTATACTATAAATAAAATACGAATACAATATAATATTTTAAAATACTATTTTCTATTTTGGTTTCTGACAAATAATTTATCTTCATTATGGGAGCTCCTGAATGTCTGCACTCAAACAAGCTCTTATCAGCCAAACAGAAAAACGTACTGACCGATGGCGATAATTCAAATAGTGCAAATATTAGCCTATACATCAGCCTTGGCTGTATATCGATGAATAGTAGTCAAAGAGGCACAATCTAATCTTGATAAATCTTAGGAAGTCTACTGGAGATAAAACATATGGTGACAAACCTCGAATAGCATGATGTTGGGTCATGTGAGGTGCGAGAACAATGAGGTTTGGCGTTAGATGACATTTGAGCTTTGTGAAATTCCGTGTGGTGCCACTAGGATTGCAGAAATTACACACTTCACATTTACACCAGGAAGGAAACTAGATTAATGGGCAAGGCTTGCTTGTTTGTTTTTTAATAGATAAAAAGTTATTATTTTACAAAATGTAAAAGCCCTTTCACACCAAAAGTGAACACGCCTCAGGCTGAAGAAAATGTAAATTCATGTCTGTACAGTAGAGGGCGCAGCTCAAACAAATTGCATGAAGTATATGACGCAGGAGAAGAAAGTTTAACACTATTCAGCAAAAACACATATTTGTTTGAATTGGATCAGTAGTAAAGACACTGGTTAATAAAATGGGATTAAATACATAAATGATATTTGTCTTATTTAACATATTTAATTATTGCAGGTTTGTATAACATTCTGAGTTTGAGGTTGACTGTTTTTATTAATTTTGAGGAATAGTGATCTGTTTTTATGCGAATGAGATGAGATAAGATTTCTCTCAACATGGCAACATGAGAGCTGTCAGTCAAGACATGAAAAATGTAACTGGCGTAACTTATTACTAAAAAAGTAACTAAGATATTTAATTCTAAACTTCAAGATTTTTTTTTATTTGTCACACAATTATACAGAATATAACCAGCTGTGAAAAGTAATGTGTTCACGATTTCACACTTACATCTACTAGCACGATAAACGTAATGCATTTGGCGTGTATGGTAACACGTTGTGGCGTGCTGTCCTGGGGAGGGCTCCTAGCCGGGAATGGCCCGAACCCAGTGAACCCCAAAAACAATATACTGTAGGACAGCCGCCAGACTAAGATTACCCCCAAATACGCTTTGAGATCTGGCGGGAGCTAGTTCCAGGAGTAACTTGTGGCAGGCCGGGGGGTCTACGTGCTCTGAGGGAGCGGTTTGGCATGCATGAGTGGGCCCCACCGACCGGAGTAAACTTCGTGGTTTTGGGGCGACCGGTCGGGCGGGCTCAACCGAGGCCCAGCGATGGCTCACCGCATTGGGACGGGTGAGCCCTGCCCGCCGATGGAGGAGCAGCGTGGTTGGAGCCATGGCCAGGAGGACCCGAGTTGCCTGCAGTGGGATAGTTCACGAGTCGGCGTACCAGCCCTACTGGCCATCAGCCCCTGCTAATCAGAGGACAGAGGGCGGTATCTGGCCGAGGACCCATGAAGCCCGATAAGTCACAATACCTCCCGACGGACGGATGGGTCCTATCGGCTAGGCAGATAAAAAGAGTTTGGGACGCCCGACAAGGAGGCTCTCACAACATCCGACGGGAGATCGAGACTCACGGCATCGAATGGATGAGCGCCGCATGCGGACGGCAAGCATAGGAGCCCACCGGGAGACCGGCGTCAACGCCTTGACATGAGACCAAGGCTACGCTGCCAGACGGATAGTCTCCTCGGCGAGTAGGGAGAAGAGAAACCCGAACTGGGAAGGCCCTCACAGCATCCGATGGGAGATTGTAAGACTTAGGACATCGGAGATAAGCCTCGCCAGGCGGGGAAAAGGTTTGAGGATAGCAGAGACAGTTGAATGGTGTTCGCGGGCGGACGAGGACCGCAGCGACGGTTAGGCCTCGCCGCTGGCCGGACGGAAAAAATAGATGGGTGACTGAGACTGACGCCGAACTCACGGGAGGCCAACTCACTGAGTTTAACGGGTTAATCTCGTCCTGCCAAGGAGGAAGCGGTAAGACGCCCTCGCTGGAGGGCTCACGCCGACGCCCAACGGGGGCACAATACCCGCTGTGTTGGACGGGTAAGTGTCGCCAGCGTGGGACTAGAAAAGGCAAGGTTGTCTGGCCGAGCACCTCGCCGCGTCCGATGGGAGATCAAGACTCACCGCGTCGGACAGGTGAAGACGGAAAGGTAAAGTTTGGTCGGGATGCTTAGCCGACATCCAACTGGTGGGCGTGCCCGCCTGTTTGATGGGCTAGCTTCGCTGACGAAGGAGGAAAAGGTGAGGTTGTCCAGCCGGGAGGCTCTTGCAGCATCTGGTGAGATTGATACTTGTGAGCTGGGTGGTGGAACCTCGCCGTGGTGGACTGAAGGCTAAGCTTGCCAAAACGGCCGGGTATGTCGCGTTCGACGGGGTTCGATATTTTTGGTGCGAGCAGACGGAAGAGCGTTTGTCTGGCCGGGAGCACCTCGCCGGCGTCCAACGAGATACCAGGACTTGCTTTGTTGGACAGGTAAAGACAGGAAAAGTAAGGTTGTCTGGCCGGGATCACCTGCCGGCGCCCAACGAGATACCAGGACTTGCTGTGTTGGACAGGTAAAGACAGAGAAAGTAAGATTGTCTGGCCGAGCACCTCGCGGCGCAACCGGAGATTAAGACTCGCTGTTGGACAGGTAAAGACAGAGTAGTAAGATTGTCTGGCCGGGAGCACCTTTCGCGGCGTCAACCGGAGATCAAGACTCGCTGCGTTGGACAGGTAAAGACAGAAGAAAGTAAGATTGTCTGGCCGGGAGCACCTCGGCCTCCAACCGGAGATTAAGACTCGCTGTTGGACAGGTAAAGACAGAAGAAAGTAAGATTGTCTGGCCGGGAGCACCTCGCCGGCATCCAACCGGAGATCAAGACTCGCTGCGTTGGACAGGTAAAGACATAACAACGTAAGATGTGTGGCCGGGAGGCTCTCGCCGACATCCGACAGTAGGAAAATACTCGCGGTCTGGATGGGTAAGTCTCGCCGGCCGTGGGGTGGAAAAGGTAAGGTTGTCTGGCCCGGGAGGCTCTCGCCAGCGTCCGATGGGAGTCCGATGGGAGATCAAGACTCACTGTCAGACAGGTAAAGACGGAAAGGTAAAGTTGGGTGGCCGGGAGGCACTGGCCGTGACCTGACTGGAGATGGCAGCAGCCTGGATGGGTGAGACTCTCCGGCCGCAGGGTGGAAAAGGCAAGTTTTTTGCTGGGAGGCTCTGGTCGTAAGTGATGGTCCGTGGTGTCAGCAGGGGGAGCCTCGCCAAGCGTGTGATTTGAAGGAAGTAAAAGCCAGGAAAGCTTGCACCGATTTTTTATGAAACTAGAGTTTGGTGGGCTGATTTAATGTGAGACTGGTCCGTTCTGATGTAGCTTTGGAAAGCTTCTGAAGACCATCGCCCTAGGGTTTGGATCTGATGTTTAGTGAGGCCTTTTGGGCCGCTGACGCGTTGCTGCCCGATGCGAAAAGAGTGGCTGGAAAAATTTCTTGCTGAGATGCCTGCTGCTAGCAGGACAGCTTTGAGATGTTTTTGGAACCAGGTGCGACTGGCTGGTTTCTCGGCATGGTCTAAAAATAAGGGTTCGAGGGGGGATCTAGCTTGGAAAATTCTGAGACGGAGATACTCGCGAACGGCTTGGTAAGGTTGGAGAGGCGAATGAAGATTAAAAATGTAAACGAAGTGACCTTTCTTGACTTGGTCTGTCTTACTTTGTTTGATCAAAAAGGAGATGGTTTCGCTATCGAGGATAGTTAGGTCCGAGATGGTGGGGTTAGTGGCTGGGTCAAATTTGGAGGAGATGGCTAGCTCGGAGCATCTCAGAAAACCAAAAAAGGCTAAAATGAACATGGTGTCGAGTGTACGGGCTGTACTGGGGGTCTGGTAACCTGTGCGGAGGGTGTGGATGCACTTGGTGAGGATGTCTAAGGTAATGGGTAGCCTGAGTCAGGACGAGTAGGTCGGGTCCGCTGAATTCCTCTTATCAACATGGCAGTTTGAGAATTGCTAATATTGGGTGACGGAGCCGTACAACAGCTTGTGGAAGAATTGGATACCGCTTACGTAACCTTTGATGGAGCTGACTTGAAGGCATTTAACACTGTTGAGAAAAGAGATAAAGGAGGTTATTGAGAGTAGAGAAAATTCAGGGAACGGAATATTATGAGAGAGATGGAACGACTTGAAGCATTTCCATGCTGTCACGTATGTCTGGAGTGTACTGGGGGAGACAGCCTGGAGTATGATGTCGAGTGATTTGTCCAGGAGGGGTTTTAGCGGGTGGCTTATGGAAATATTAGTTCTGAATATGGAGGTACTGGGGTTGGGAATTTGTCCGCCTCTGGAGCCAACTTCCTGAATTTCTGAAACAAAAAACGAGACAGAGAGTCAGCAACTTGGTTTTTGGAACCTGCGATATGTTTGGCAACTATTACGAATTGGTCGCATGCCGAAATCCATTTTAACCGTCTTAGGAAAGGCGAGAGGGCGGGAGAATGGGAACGGCCCTTGTTGACGCACTGGACGACTGCTTCGTTATCACAGTGTACCAGGATACATTTTGAGGACCATTCATTTCCCCATAAGAAGGCTGCTACCACGAGGGGGTAAATGCTCTGCGAGAGCTGAGGATTGTGGCAAATCCAGTAGCTGGGCGGGCCATGGAGATGCAAACCAGCGCCCTTGGTAAAAACCTCCGAAACTGATTGAAGGAGCCGCGTCTGTGAATAGATTGATGTCGATGGGAGATGAAGCCAGGTTATTATAGAAGAGGGAAAGCCCGTTCCATTGTTTAAGAAACATGATCCATAACCTGAGCTCGTCGGCATCCTTGGGAGAGAGAAATTAGGTCCTCGAGCTGGGCAGACGGGCGAGTACGAGGAGATGCGAGATAAAAGGCCGACCTTGGGGAATGATGCGCATGGCGAAATTTAAGTGCCCGAGCAGTGACAGGAGACGGCAGTAACGGCTGCCGACGAGGGTAGCGGCGATGAGGATTATCCTATCGATTTTTTCCTTAGGTAGCGAAACCTGGGATTTCACTGAGTCTAGATTAATGCCGAAATTCGATGGATGTAGCTGGACCCAGGGTTTTCTCCTGTGCGATGGGGATTCCTAGCTCGGAAAAACTTTTGGACTGTGAGGATGTGGGCGGCTGGGATGGCCTCGGGGGGCGAAATGATTAGAAAATCATCTAACAGGTGGATGAGATGGGGAATGGCGTAATTGTTAGATAAAATCCAACAAATTGCTTCTGAAAGCATGTCAAAAATTTTTGGGCTACTTTTGCAACCGAAGGTTAGGCGGACGGCAAAGTAAAATTTTCCTGCCCATTGTATCCCGAATAAATGCCATGAATCTGGATAGGCATCACTTTGAACGCGAAGTGATGTCTATTTTTGCAAGCCAGGCAGCTTGCCCGCAATTTTAATTAATTCTACCGCCTGCTCTATGTCGTGGTATCTAAGAGAAAACTCGTCGAGGGGAATTAGGCTATTAATACTGGGGACTGTGGAATTGTGGGGAGAAGACAAATCGACGATTAGCCGTTTTTTGCCTGAAAATTTTCCTGTGGCTATGCCAATGGGGCTGACGCGAAAGACTTCGAAAGGGGGTTCGTTGAAAGGTCCGATCATGAAGCCTACCTTGACTTCTTTCTCGATGAGTTCATTTACGATGGCAGGCTCGGCGTGGGCGGATTGAAGGTTGTTACAGATGTGATTTTGGGAAAGCGCGCATTCGACGCCGGGGTTAAAACCGTATCTAAGACCGGACAGGAGATATTCGCGGAAATCTTTATCTGGATGGTGGGTGAGCTCGGTGGCCAGTCGAGAAATATTCACGGGAGTCGATAAATAATTTTTATATTTTTTATTCGCGGCTTTAGACACCGGGCATACACTGCGAGCATGGGCTCCGCCACAGAAACTGCAGATATGGAGATAGCGACATGGCTGTTTAACGCACTTCCTGCTATTGAAAGCAAAGCATGTCTGCCTGTTGTCCGCCGTGTAAGAAGTTGGTTCGTAGTCTGTGTACGAAACGGTTGCTGATCTCGGGATGTAGCTAGTGGATTTCGCGGAGGTGGGTTCTGGATTTCGCGGAGGTGGGTTCTGGGAATGTGGCTGAGGGATTGATCCGTGGGCAAACCGCAGTGGTGTGGGCAACTGACCGGCACACGGCGCACGCAATGTTCCTACAACCTAGGAACACCCTGCTGTGGAGATCTAAATCAAGCGCGCCCCAGTCAGGGCATTGGTTCCATTGTGCGATTCGGACGGCACATTTAGCGGAGAACAGTTTGTGGTAAGTGTAGAAGTGCCCTCCTCCATAGGACAACGCGAGTTCGGCTATGATAGCCAGATAGTCGTTGAGCTCGCGTCGCCTGTGAGGGAAGACTGAGCAAATAATCTCCGTGAAACGACTGAAAGCTATGGAGAACTCAGGAAACGAAAGAATGCGAGATGACAGGGGATTGGGGTTTTTTAACGTTACTGAGAAATCCCCGCAATCTATCTGACGGTTTGAGTCTGACGTGGGTAGGAGGGAAAGGAGTGAGGAGAGATCGACATCTGCACCTGCTAGGATCTGCGCTCGAACATTATGAGCCGCTTGCGGGGGCTCTGAGGCAATGGCATTCGCTGGGACGGTCATTGGTGTAGCGGTGAAGAGTGAGTACTGCGGTTTTGCTTGGAGTAGAGCGTTGTATGCGGCCGGAGGCGCTGTATTTTGCGGCCCGGTGTCAACCTGGGTTACCGGCCCTGAGCTGAGAGGGGTAGGCTGAGGGATTGGGTTGGGAGGCCACTGCAGCCATGTGCTAGTTTGGGCTATGGGCCCTGGGCCGGGTTGTGGGGCTACGTAGGCCGGCCACTGCGACCAAGCGTTTACTTGGGCTGCGGGCCCTGGGCAGAAAGGGGTGGGCTGTTGAGCCGGAAGTGGAGGTGGAGGTGGCCAGAAGCCCGTTTGAGCTGTGGGCACTGGCATAGCTGACTGGAAAGCCGTGCCGTACGGCTGAGCTGCCACCGGACCCTCTGCGGGCCTTGCATCTGCGAAATCGGGAGCGTGGCCTTGGCTTGCCGACGGCCTGGTGCCGCTATCCGGAGGCCTTCGGGAGCTGGTCTTTGAACGAGAGGAAGAAGGAGGAGTCCAGGGGGGTGAGGCCGTATGTTTACGCTTACGTGTAGCCTTCGTGGAAGACTTCGTAGAGCGGGTAGTTTGCTTGGGATTCTTGTATAACTCATATAACTCCGCTTTAGTGGATTTACGAGGAGCCTGGATGTCGGAGTTGGCTAATGCCTGCCTCAGACTCGCCACGGTCCACTTCTCGATAGGCGGAAACGCGGGCCTGGTGGACCGGTATGAAGACACCGGGGAATCGGCTTGTGTTCTCGCCGGAGAAGGCGAACAGATGTCTGGGCGTTTTGGAGGATGCGACGTAGCTTGACGAGTCGCGGGCCGTCCGCGAGCAGGAGCCTGGGGCTCGATTGCGAAACCGCTCAAGGGCTTGGAGCTGGTTGGCTTCGGGGATGCTACCGGAGAGATAGATTCGTCCCCTGACGAAGAAGTATCGACACGCGACATTTGTGAAGACGAGCGGACCAGATGCTGCTTAACCGTCAACTAGGTGGAGGTAAGACAGCTGTATTTATGCCCCAGGATTGATTACCTAGATTGTGTACCACCTGTGCTAATTAGCCTGAGTATCTGACGTGCTCCTCCCGAACTTAGTTTATAAACTTTGTTTCTAAACTTCATTTAATTTACTAGATACTTAAAGTAATCTCATTACGTAACTCACATTACTTGGTAATGCATTACCCCCAACACTGAAATAGACACTCCGTAATTCTAATTAGGCATTCATTCTAATTATCAAAATGTTATAATAGTAGTGTAAAATGATGGGATAGTATCAATCTTACCAGGACAACATCTCCCTGGATCAGCCTTTAAGCATCTTTCACTGGAATATTTGCTGCAAAGCTGCTCAAGCTACATTCAGTTGAATGGAAACTGCAATAGCATTTTTTTATAAATCATTCCACAGATGCTCAATTTGAGGATCTATAGTTAAACAGGACTGTTCCAGGTCACTAACGTGATGTTTTTAAAGCATCACGGGTCACTGTACTGTTGGAAAACGAATCATATTCCAGGTCCCAGTGCTCCTGTGGAATTCTGCAGATTTGTATTGGATTTTTCTGCACTTAGCTTCATCCATTCTTCATTCTTTATAAGTTTGCCAGTTCCTGTCACAGAGAGGATTCCCAAAGCATGACGCTGTCAGCACCATCCCTCACTGTGCCAGTCCTGCTTTTTGCTAATGCATTTTTGGTTCTGCAACCTTCAGAGTTTCCGCAGGCCTCTTGAAGGCCACTCTTCTATGGCTCTTCGTGTCTGGAAGATCAGCTCCAAGCAAATTCACAGGTGTTCCACATTTTTTCATCGTTTTATGACAGATTTTACCTGCTTCACCTATCATTGACCTTGACTGGTATTTTCCAAGAATCTTATCTTGGAGCAGCGCTGTGTTTTCGTTGTTGGAAGTGCTGCCCGAATGCTCCCAGATGCACGTCTGCTTACTCTGACATCATGTGAAACACTTCAACAACACTGAGGTGAGAAGACTGGCAGTGCTGTCCATCTATTATGACTCCATGACGTTTGACCCTGATCCTCAAACAAAGATCAAGCTCTTCATGTGCTGGACTGGAAGTATTTCAGTCTAACCTAATATTCATGCAAAGAGTCCCCCTGATCGTCCATTTGTGGCTCCAGCTTTAGTTCACTTGGTTTATGAGTGAAGCAACAGAAGCTCAAGGTGCAGGATTTTAAGTTAAAAGCATACGAGAGACGGGCATTGCTGAAGTTAAAAAGGTTAGATCTCAAAAGTTAACAAAGCAGTGTGAATATGTGAAAGAAAGGCTCATTGCATGAGTTACGACTTAGTTCCAGAAGCTTAAAGAGAAAAAATCAGGACACACAGGATGTATGAACGCCAAGCATTTATCGAGTTTGCTAGAGAAAAAAAATGCCTTTGAGAGGTGCTGCACAGATAAAATATAGCTTAGGAAGCTTAAAGGTTCACCCAAAAATTTACTCACCCTTGTGTTGTTCAAAATCTGACTTTCTTCTGTGAAACGGGCTCAAATATTTGGTATCAAGTCAGAGAGTTGTTAATTTCAGTGAATTGGTTTATATGGTTTACCATCAAACTGATTCATTCACAAATCAGAGACCCAATATGTGATTGCAGTTATTCTTGAAAGTTAGCTAGAGAGGAAATTATTATCAGTGAGTAAAAACAATGAGTTATTTATGATTTCAGAAGACTTGGAATACAGTATATGAGTCATATGGCTACTTTTATTGGGCTGATTTTGTGTTTTCCATCATATTTAGAGATTGGCATCAAACAAAGTACTTAAACAAAGACCACATGATCAGTCTAAAATGATCTGTGTTTGCTTCGTTCTGACTCTTTCCTGACCAGAAAAGCTGTGATTAACGGGTTTGTTGATGGAGGTGCTGGAAAGAAAGATCTGATTGCACACTGTCAAAAAACTTCTAGATTCCATTACTAGATGGTGTATTTTTACTATGCTAGCAGTTCTTGCTGCATTATTGTGTGTTTTTAACTGTTAGTCTTTATATACAAATCATCAGATTGAGGATGGTCAATTGTGTTGTGTTGTGTTTTATTCAGCATTTCACAGGATGAGAAAAGCTTTCGAAATGTCAATTTGGTGTACAAAATTGGTGTCAGAATTTAAAATGGTTGCTGCTTATAAGACTGAAAGTCACTATTTATAGTTGCTGTCCAGCTGCTGTATCATTAATCTAAGTGCAAGGTTCAACCCAAATTGCAAAAATTGTAACAGCATGGCAAAATAAAAAATGAGGCCTCATGGCAGAATCCGTTAAATTAGATGCAACATAATGCAATGCATCAGCAGGCTCCGGTATCCATGTGACCCTACATTGGACAAAATTAGTAAAGGAGTAAATTAGAGATTTCTGAGAAAGTTATCTTTCTTCATGGTCAATACATAATTTAATTCAGTTAATATAATGATAGATTTTGCTTGTCATTAGTGGTAGTTACTTCTGACTGATAATTAATTCAGAATGAGGTTAAATTGCTGAATCTCATCGGGGTTTCTTTGGATGTGCGCATTGTGAGGGATATTTAAGTTAACTGGGCTGAACGCACAGGCATAGGTGTATCACTATGAAAATACCTGGCTTATCTCAAACTGCCAAATACCAGTCTGGAAGGCAATAGGAACATACATTGGCAAGCAAGTGATACTGATTGATTGTGTCGAGTACCCATGGACACTTTTCAACATTAGATTAATTTAAAGCAACTCTAGGCTTTTTACAGTCAAATTCTTTAGTTAATAAATGTAATGCA